>CM026298.1:8763911-8934245 GCA_014851415.1 Cnaphalocrocis medinalis | reverse complement strand
CGCAGTCGTGGTATGCAATGCACAAGGTGCACCGACGATCTAATGAGGGTCGCGGGAATTCCTTGGATGCAGGTGGACAGGTCCGATCCTTGTGGAGAACATTGGGGGAGGCCTGTGTTCAGCAAAAGTTCCCTCAAGCCCCATGGCTTGAGGTAGGCGTACCTTTAGGCCATGGCGCTGATTTTATGCGAGTCCTTATTCAGTGACACATGGGCGGTATAGTCCGAGGCAAGAAAGTGTAGTTATGACCTTGAGTGCGCAGAAACCAATTTTGATAGAAAGTCTTCTTTTTTACAAGTGCGCAAAATAACAGTCATCGCTATACTTTCGTGCCTCCAGCTACATAAATATATATATACATATAAAGTCCGAAATAAAATTTACTATGATTGAAATCTTATCACATATTCTTATATACCCATCTTAAAGATCAGCTACGTACGCAGGATATATTGTAGTGCTCAAATGTGTGCGCAAACACAGGTGCACTCTCTATTCCCTTACCTTCTTAATTTGATGGAAACCAGTGTGACACGGCCGAAGAGAGATTGGGCGCAGGGCAGCATAATTATAATCGCAGTATATATCGAAGGGTTAGCATAATCATGCGATAAATATAACAAGATCTCGGTCAAATTATTGTCGAAACTATTGATGCTTGCGACCTGGTTGCTCGCTCATCCATCGCTCGCTAATTTTAGCGCAGACCTGGGGTGGGAGGTAATTTTAACTTCAATAGCCGATGGACTGTGGCATACCCAAAACAGCCTCAAACACTGATAGTCTTGCCTAAAAGCAAAAGCTCAGTGTTTAAAATCGCGCCATTTTAACTGTGGGAGAGCCACGATTCGGCATGAATGGGCCAGCTCAACCGGATTGATACCACTGCCTCACAGAAAACCGGCGTCAAGCAGCCCCACTCCACTGGTGTTGCAAGTGTCCATGGGCGGCGGCAATTGCTTACCATCAGGTGATCCGCCTGCTCGTCTTCTACTTATGACATAAAAATAAAACTAGTTCGAATCCTAGCATGTATGTACCACTGGATATTTTCAATCCACTCTTGAAGGTTCACGAGTCATGATCATAAACTATCAGACTTTGTTATGCAAACAAAATTCAACTCAAAAAACCGTTTAAAAAAAGTTTTTTTCGTGATTTTTTTTTTATATTGAGGACAGTCAAGATGACCTCACTCCGCCTGATGGTAAGCGGCCGTGAGATCCAAATATGAGGTTGACAGACAAAAGAATAGACAAAGTACCTCTTGTATCTACATTACTTCTATTTGTAATACCATTGTATGTACCTACTATTATCGTAATTGTACATGTTATACTGTAATTTGTTTTTTTGTTATTTGCTTTTGTAGCCAATAAACGTTATCTATCTATCTATTGAGTCTGTCATCCTCATTCTGAAGGCCTGCTGAGATGCCGTTTCACGCCCACCTTTTTTTTTATGGTATAGGTAGCAGACGAGCAGGCGGATCACCAGATGGTAAGCAATTGCCGCCGCTCATGGACACTTGCAACACCAGTGGAGTTACAAGTGCGCTGCCACCTTTTATCCCCTTCCCCCCCAGGTGGGCCTCCGGTACCCTCACTCACTCGGCGAAACACAGCACAGGGGCTGCTTCACGTCGGTTTTCTGTGAGGCAGTGGTATCACTCCGGTTGAGCCGGCCCATTCATGCCGAAGCGTGGCTCTCCACAGTAAAGGGCTCAAAAAGAAGCGTGGCTCTCCCAAAAAAAACCTAATAACGCAGGATTGTAAGAAGGAGGAAACACATGAACTGGAATAGCATTCGATGACTTGATGGCTCGGGGCTGGAACAAGGAGCTGAACCTCTTGGTGCGCTCCGGCATATTTTTTGATGTAAACAGAGTCTATTATTTATGCTCGGTTTCATCCAAAATGAGGGTTGGTTCTTGTTCGCAAAACTATGTCCATAGGTAATCTTTTTAAAGCATTGTGATTTATGCTAGAAGTTATTACTTAGTCAAATCCTGTAACACCACGAGGATATTTTACTTCTTCTTAAGCAAATATAAGTTGCTTTTTGACGGTAAAAAAATAACGATGTATAAAATTCAATACTTTTTATTCCTTTCGACTTTTGCATAATTGTTCACAAAACCATAAATATTGGAATCTTTCAACGTCTTAATATTAATAAATCATAATTTACCCAGCCAAAAATATGATAAAGATTTATTACGAGCTAATCCGACGATCCTCAGATTTGAGATAATAATCCAAATAAGGAATTATATCTTCAAAAAGATATTTGAACAAACCGTTGAGAATTTAAACCTACGAAAATCCGCGTTTTCAAAGGCAATGGAGGATAAATATTTGACATTTATTCTCCGTTGAGTCTCGTTGGCGTGTGGGACATCCATGCTTTAGCATGAATGAATTCGACCGGCTCTACCGGAGTGATACCACGGCCTTACAGAAGACCGACTTGGAGTAGCGCCTGCGTTGTATTTTGCCGGTGAGTGAGGGTACCGAAGGGTCAAATGAGTGGAAGGGAGGTGTAACGAAAAGGTTGAAAGGTTAGTGTCTTGTGGGTGGCGGCAATCGGCGCCTTCAGGTGATCTGTTTCTTCGTCTGCCACCTTTAATAGAAAATGCTGTCCTTATAGCCTGAGTACAAAATTGATAGTAAATTTGGCTTCTCTTAAAAAAAACTGGTCAAATCAGTAAAACCTTAAGTTTAAAATTGACCGTAACATCCACAAAGTAAACGTTCCATTCTCTATTCTAATATAATTTAATTATAATTTTACGCTAATTCAGCATTCTACCGCTATACACACGGCTTAAGTTGTCTACTATTACAAACTAGTATAATCAGAGCAGTATACTAATTTAGTTTAAAACATAGGCGGTTATTGTGGCATAAGCCCGCTATTGTGCGCTATTCCGCGCTCTACCCGGCATTACCGTGAACGCCGCCAGGAAAAGTGGATTATATTAGTGTGGCAGTACAACAAATAATCAGTTATTTTGCAATAACGCTGCTTTATGGAACTTAGAAAGCGTACTTTTTTTAAATGTCGGTGGCGCAATTGTGACTCATCTGGTGTTGCAGGTGTATAGACACCTACTTACCATCATAATCCGTCTGCTCGTGATAAAAAAAAACTTTGTGAATCAACTCATCCCCAAACTAGAGGATGATTCATGTGGGATTAGTGTGTGGTCCAATGCTAGAAATAATAGGTGTAAAGAATGATGAGAGTAAGTAAGGAAGTGAAGGAATGAACTGAAAACTGAGTAAGAGTGAGTGAGATTGTAATGGGGAGCGAAAGACGAAAGAAGTATTTGAAGATTATTAGGATGAGTTTATTTTTAACAGAAATAAAGGGATTTCAAAAATATTCGGAGTTACCATGCTAAATTAATAAATAATATTTGCGCTTTGTATAGTGGTCTAAGTATCTTGCCGTAAACTCAAGGCGGGTTTGCTTCACGGATCGAGCAAAAAGAATGTTTTGAATTTTCAGAATAAAGATCAGGTTTGTGATCTCCAATCTACATTAGGTAAGCGTCGTGATTAAGCTTCATCCCATTTTAATAGCTATGACTTGTTTTCTAAGATTTACGCCTTTGCCCTGCAGTGGGACAATCATCATCATCAGCAACCTACACTCGTCCACTGCTGTAAATAGGTTTTCCCTAATGCACGCCACCGACAGCTCCCAATTTTCGGCCACTCTCCCAGCCCACACCAGCCAGCGTTCAAATGTCACCATCCCATCTTGTCGCAGGGCGTCTAACACTACGCTTACCGAGTCGCTGTCTCCACTCAATGACTTTACGGCTCCAACGGTTGTCAGTTTTGCGGCTAATGTGACCAGCCCACTGCCACTGCAGTTTGCTAATTCGGTGGGCTATGTCGATGACTCTGATTCTCTGTCGGATTACACCATTTCTGATGCGGTTCTTCAGAGATACTCCGAGCATAGCCCTTTCCATAGCTCTTTGAGTGATTTTGAACTGGTGGACTAGTCCAGCCGTGCATGTCCGCGTCTCGGCACCGTAAGTCATGACCGGGAGGACGCATTGGTCGATGACTTAGCGTGACGTGGGACAGTACTCGTATATTTTTTTTACTTTTTTTACGTTTTCTACTTTTTCTGATTATTTACACTGTCAGCTACATGAGCACCACGCGTAGGTGCTTAGCATTTTGCAATTGATTTTGGAAATTAGGTCTAAATGCTGAGTGTAACACTAATAGCTTTAGCTTAAGGCATTTGGTTCATAAACATTTATAATCGATTTAGGATTTGGAGCAATGAAAGCTTTATGAATACGACAACATAACAACTGTGGGAGAGCCTCTACTTGATAAACACAGAATAAGCTGGACGTATTAATTTTGTTTATTCTTTTATTTCCACATTTAATAGCTAAGAATATGCAAAATGCTCAACTCTGGTACCGTCCCACTTAGGTACGTACAGCCACACATCAAAGTATACAAAACTGTAAAATTTCTTCAATCGACTCTCATCTTACTGTCAAACAAATTAGGTTGAATATCAATTGAGGAAATTTGACAGTTGGTGGTGACCTGATGTGTGGCTGTCTGTACGTGGTCAGAACTGTATGAATCTCTTTGAGGCTATACGGAGATTGCGTCAGAACTGTATGACTTTGACACCAAACAGTTCTGACGCGAAGTCGAGTCAAAAACTCTTTAGGTACTCACTATTACGTGGAGGCTCAATAGTGAGTATAGAGTTTTTGACTTTGATCATCTACTTTTGCTGTTGACTGTACTTACATCCTAAAGCACCGGTCCTATCCTACCAATATAAGTAGTTCAATCCATACTAATATTATAAATGCGAAAGTAACTCTGTCTGTCTGTTACTCTTTCACGCCAAAACTACTCAACGGATTTAAATGAAATTTGGTATACAGATAATCTAGACCCTGAGAAAGAACATAGGCTACTTTTTATTGCGAAAAGGGGGTAAGGGGTTGAAAGGGGGGTAAAAAGTTACTTTTCCACGCGGACGAAGTCGCGGGCGGCCGCTAGTGTTCAATATATTAACATAGTTCAGAATCATTATATCAACAACGAATGGATAGGATACCTACTTAATTTTGCCTCCAATACCTTCTCAAAAGCCACTCATACAAATTAGTACCTACATCCTTAAGGGGCTATACGAATGAAAACTAGCGCCGCCACCTATTTATACTGATTGTGGCGAAATTACGATCTTTTTTTAAGAAAGCAAAACATACAGACTTAGATAAAGTAAATTGTTTTTTTAAGATGCAATACAATATATAAAACCGCGACAAGTACAATAATTTTAATTATGCTAAAAGTGGCCGTTTTAGCATAATTAACATTATTAGAAATATTGTATGGCATCTTGAAAGTCAATTTACTTGGTCTAAGTCTTAATGTTTTATTTTCTTCAAAAAATATAATATTTTTTGCCACAATCAGTGTAATAGGTTGGCCGGCGATAGTTTTCATTCGTATAGCCCCTTAAGAACCGGTCCTATACCAACATAGTTCGACGTTCCGTACATTAGCGTCATTACCACGATATCTCGAGAGCACGTACACGATGGGAAATGAAGTCTTGGCTTAACCTTTTCAGCTCGGGCGCACTGGGACTCTAAGCCAAATGGGAATGGAAATGTTTCTAGACGTAGAAACAAAAGTAAAGATAAATTTAGGATTATTATAATTCATCATCACAATTATCACAATCATCAACACTCACTATAATTACACCCCCATCACAATCAGATCCGTAGTGTAGGAATTGTACTTGGCCAAGGCCCGAACATTTCTGAAAAACCAGCAAATAGCTGTGATACTCAGAGTATAACGATCATAATAATAATATTTCACTACATCACATACATTGATCTGACTCTGAGATAGGTAGCTGAAGCACCTGTGTTACAGATATCAGAACCCACTGTTGGTTGGTTGGATTACAAATATCGTATATACATGTAATACTTTCCTTTTGTAAATACATACTTATAATACATAGAAAACACCCAGACCAATACAAACAGACATGTCATGCACACAAATGTTTGTACTGTGCGGAGATCGAACCCGAACCCTTGGCCCAGACGCAGCATTCACTACCACTGAACCAAACGGGTCGTCAAATTTTTTATTATTTTTACCATCATACATTTTTTGCTTCCTGCTTTTACTTCGAATGGTCTTGGGCATCCATAGTGGTCATTTTTAGAATATTATTGTATGTTGACTGCCTCGGTGGCGCAGTGGGTCGCACTTTAAAGCGACGATTGCGCTTGGGGTCCCGGGTTCGATCCCCGGGTCGGGCCAAATTTGTACCTTGAGTTTTTCTGTTCAGAAATTTACCTCGTATATTCGTCCATACAAAATTCTAGTTTCTTGCTGGATCTTCTTGATAGAAATCGACTTTCCGAATCAATCGGTACGGTAGCTTACATCATTTTGGCATTCATAAATGTTACGTATGGACATAAATTGAATAAAGAATATTTCTATCTCGAATTCGACTTTAATGTCGAGTGCACGAGAATTTGGTACCGTGGTCAGTACTCACCTTTAGAAGAACAAACGCTAGGCTTCGCATCCCACTTTGAATGCATTCTGCATTGCACCGTCTTATTTGAGAGGCTTTCCCGTTATTGCACAATAACATTTACTAACAATATCATTGTATTCGCTGTTTGCCTGCACTTTTAATCTCATTATAGTCGGCCATTTGCCTTTCTATAGGGTTGCTTCACAAGGAAAAGTGCGAAAAATAATAAATTGGATTAAGAATTCCAAAACACTCTTGTTACTTAATGCAATCAGTGGAATTGATCTCGAGGGATTTCCTAGTAAAACCAATCAAGAGTTCTTTTATAACAAGACTCTTGGTTTCATAAAATGACTTTTTGACCAATGCAAACTCTGTATTCTGATGATTTTGTACTTGGCGTGCTTTTTGAATTGATAAATTTATTAATGATTACGTTTTTGTTTGGTTCTTTTACTACATTACTATATAGTGGTGTACCTTGTTTCTTTTCTTTAATTTTTGTTGTAGTTAGCTACCCGTCAGGAATCACAGTAATGTAAAATTGTATAAATTTACAAGTTAAGATCTTGTCTGTACGTGGACTGTGAAATGAAAATAAGATATTGAATATTGAGTACTTTTCATAATACAATTTGCCGGATTTATTACGGAATTGTTAATTCTAACAAATGAAATAGAACTTGAACAGAATTTCCTAACACTTATTGTGCTATTGACTCACCTGAAGAAGTCTGCTGGCCATTATTGTTTCGCTCTGTGTATAGAAAATATAATATAGTAGTAGTGTATAGTTAAACGTAGGCTTTTAGCCTACGTGTAACAATAGAAGGGTGTTGGCCGATCAAACAATATTGTTCGCTTTTTGCTTATAATTTTATCTTTGACTATAGGCCCGCCCTCATTTCGTTTAGAATAGAATATAATTAATTAAATAATAAACGCCCCGTTGGTCTAGTGGTTTAAGTACCAGGCCGTGATCTCGGGGTCCCGGGTTCGATTCCCGGGTCGAGCAAAAGTATGTTTCGAATTTTTCGAACATAGCTCGGGTTTGTGATCACCAATCCGCATTAGGCAAGCGTGGTGATTAAGCCTAATCCCATCATAGTAGCGATAACTTGATTTCTATGATGGAGGCCTTTGCCCTGCAGTGGGACAGTATATAGGCTGATACTTTACTATACTTTAATTAAATAATAAGTACTTAACATAATAATACTTAACTTCGGCCATTACCATAGATGGAGCTGGGAGTCAATAACATCGCGCATCGTTTATAAGCCTCGACGAGGACTTTGAGATTCACATCTTTATAATAGTATAGATTTTTTTGTTTCTTAGCGTGACATGCCATAGATGTATACTCTTAGAAGTGTAGGCTTACAATGAATAGACACAGGCCAATTAAATAAGGTTTTTGAATACGACAGAGCGAAAGAACGAGCTTAAAAAGCAACACTTTTGGGCTAGTAATTTTATATTTCATTCTATGGGCGGCGGCAATCGCTTACCATTAGGTGATCCATCTGCTTATCTGGCCACCTTTCACATAAATACCACTTCTTTTTTGATTTCAGTTCCCGAACGACGCAAAGCAATTAAGTAGCAGCCCTACTTTTAGATTAGCAAGCAGTCTGAGAGTCATCCGGGACCAATCACTTCGCTATCTATTGTCCCTTTTCCTGTTCCCCTGTTTGTATTTCTGTTTAAGGGAAAACAGATAGGTCACGTTCTTACAGTACCACAGTGTTGAATGGCCAGTACACATAAGTACTCTCTAGGGTCAACGATGAGGTAGATATTGGAGGAAGCCGTTACTTTCTTACTCATTTATTGTGGGAGAGCTACGCTTCGGCATGAATGGGCCGGCTCGACCGGAGTGATACCACTGCCTCACAGAAAACCGGCGTGAAGCAGCCCCTGTGCTGTGTTTCGCCGAGTGAGTGAGGGTACCGGAGGCCCACCCGGGGGGGAAGGGGATAAAGGTGGCAGCGCACTTGTAACTCCACTGGTGTTGCAAGTGTCCATGGGCGGCGGAAATTGCTTACCATCAGGTGATCCGCCTGCTACCTATCACATAAAAAAAAAAAAACTCACGAAATTAGGTCAATCTATCTAATTATTTCTATCTGTGTGCACGTTATAAGTGATTTTATTATAGTTTGTGTCGATATTAACATTTGTATGAAATTAATATTAAAGTTTTCCTACTCCAGTAGTGTTACATAAAATAATTAAATATCGTTTTAGAATGTGTTCATGGCGACTGTAGAAGATATATATTCTCCACACAGATCGGTCCTGTGCATCCGCATCCAAGACACTCCCGCGACCTTCACTAGATCGTCGGTCCACCTGGAGGGAAAGCCATGCTTCGGCATGAATGGGCCGGCTCGACCGGAGTGATACCACTGCCTCACAGAAAACCGGCGTGAAGCAGCTCCTGTGCTGTGTTTCGCCGAGTGAGTGAGGGTACCGGAGGCCCATCGGGGGAAGGGGATAAAAGGTTAGCAGCGCACTTGTTGCATGTGTTCAGGGGCGGCGGCAATTGCTTACCATCAGGTGATCCGCCTGCTCGTCTGCTACCTATCACATAAAAAAAAAAGAAAAAACGTTTGCGGCCTGCAAGCGGCCTCTACTCAAGGACCTTTCCAACCCAACGGTCGTCTATATGCAAGTGGCAATGTGCCCTGCCCATTGCCACTTGAACCACGCAATTTCTTGGGCTATGTCTGCGACCTTCCATCTACTGCAGATCTCATCATTTCTGACACGATCACGCAAGGAGGTCCCGAGCGTAGCCTTCTTCAATGCCCTCTGAGTGACTTTGAGCCTTCTTCGGCCCATTGTGAGCGACCGCGTTTCGGTTCCGTATGTCATCACTGGCAGGCAACAACACACGCGCAATATAGACTTTCGTCTTCATACACTGTGGTAAATGGGCCGAAATCTATTTATGCGATTTTTTTTTATGTGATAGGTAGCAGACGAGCAGGCGGATCACCTGATGGTAAGCAATTGCCGCCGCTCATGGACACTTGCAACACCAGTGGAGCTACAAGTGCGCTGCCAACCTTTTATCCCCTTCCCCCCCGGGTGGGTGTCCGGTACCCTCACTCACTCAGCGAAACACAGCACAGGGGCTGCTTCACGCCGGTTTTCTGTGAGGCGGTGGTATCACTCCGGTCGAGTCGGCCCATTCATGCCGAAGCGTGGCTCTCCCACAGTTAATTGTGTGATTTGATTGTGGTGATTTACGTATTTATTTTCATAACGTACAAAAATCAGACTATTTATACTTCTGTTTGCCACTGGTAAACATATTGCGCTAAAAGAAACACAAGACTGTCAACCCTAGCGCTTCGTCGGGTAGTTTTGGGAGGTCATCGTCCTGTGGGAGGCTCCCGGTGTAGTTGTTTGTTTATTTTTGGATTTCCCATGACAATTGGGGGTGTGGTGTTGGTGTCTGGTATAAGTTTAAGTAGGTACTAGGAGAGCGTAGCAGCTTTCTGTGATCTGAATACAACATACCGATACAATATGATTGTTTTAGAAAAAAAATAAGAAAACGTTCATCATTATACTCTGATTTATAATAATGTAATATAAACTGACAGCTACAATCGACCTTTATTTTTTTTAATGTTGCCTCCTAAGTGCACTAGTGCTGTTATAATTGAATGGTGAGCGAACAATTGAATTTATTATTGAACATTTTAGATGTTAAGATTTTACTCATAACCTTAAATAATTAATTTCATTGATTTGTACGATAGTTAATAAGAAAAACATTACATAAAGTACAGCGATATTTTATACGTATTGCATAGAGCTGGTTAGAATGAACATGAAGACAACAATAAAGAGTAAAAATCGATAAATTGTTTTTTATTTAAATGAATTAATCTGACAACTCATAGCTGTTATGTTCGACATAAATACTCTGACAATTAAGTCATGAAAATAATCCTTTGATTATTTTCATGACAGACTTTTATGGTGAGGGAATATCTATGATTTAAATGAAGACATTTAAATCATAGATATTCCCTCACCAAAAAAGTCTGACCAACAAAACGTGACTATAAAGAATGGTGGCAAATTCAAAAAACCTTGGGGTATCAACACTTATTACAATCAGAAAAACTATGTTGATATTTGTGTTTTATTAGACTAAGCAGAATACTAGTTTAATAAAAAATACAAGTGTTAACGTCGTCGTCGTAAATAGGTCTTCTGGCTACGGAACCCTTTCATGTGCGTGTCCGACACGCTCTTGGCCGGTTGTTTGAATAATTTTAAGCTCCTTTGAAAATGAGTTTATGTAACCAAGTTTTTGGATTCGATTATTTTACTTGTAAATACTTAAAATTTATTTTATTGAATGACTACATTTTAACACACTTCGTACATTTAGTTAGAAGTTTGGACATTAATCAGCCTCCAAATGTAATTTTCAAGATTTTCTCATGTCATGAAAAGAAAATGAAAAATAATTGAATCGCAATTGAACTTTTCGATTACTCACGACCGACACTATTTTTGTATTACGATAACGCGACAACCCGCCAACTGTCAGTTGATATTACATGATTATAAATCAGAGTATAGATAGATAAATAGTCCTTCATTCATCAAACATCCGCTAGATGACGCACTGTAGACTGAGGCACATCTACACTGTGATTGGTTATTTTTGAAGTGAGATGTCAAAGTGTAGTAACACTTTAGTTTAGTAAAACAGCTAATTACGTTGAATGTACCTCAGTCTAAGTTAGTAGCTACGCCATCTGGCTAATAGGGTATTTGACAAAAAAAAATTATGTGTTTAATCAAAAGACCTCTCAATTTAAGAAACATTATTGAAAGAATTGCTCGATTCTGATTTGAATCACCTGAGATATCACAACTTTAAGAGCACATATTTTGGGCAAGCCCAAAAACGCTCTATACAAATGGCTACAGGGCAAGTGACGTCACACGCCCCGTATCTTGTATGCGCGTCTAGTAAATTTTGTTTGGTAGCTATATCAAATGTTTCGTTTATGTAAATGGTTTCATAATAAAAGTTGGTGAAAAATGTACGGGTAGTTCGATGATATATATATTTTTTTTTAATTTTATACTTTAAAAATAGACTTGCCCATGAAACTTTGAATGCTCATAAAACCAGCTAGACGTTATATTTTTAACTGAAAATGTTGGCCATTGGTTCTCATTTACCAGTATTTTGGAAAAGTATGAATATTTTTTACTATATCGAGATTAGTCAAATACCCTATTTTCGCCACACGATAGCCCCCATTTGAAAGAATGAAAGGAAGAAAGAAGGAAAGAAAAAAGATCTAACCTCCTAACGCCCGAGACAGCAGACACAATAGAAAATCAATTGTCTTTGGATTTTAAAATGCTTATGGGCGTTACGACCTTAAAGCAAGAAAGAACGAAACAACGAAAGAAAGAAAAATCATTTATCAATTTGTACACCTTAGAAAGCTTCCTTTTGTTAGATTGTCGCAGTAGAAAACCGCGTGAAGCAGCCCCAGTGCTGTGTTTCGCCGAGTGAGTGAGGGTACCGGAGGTCCATCCGGGGAGGGGAAAGGGATTAAAGGTTGGCAGCGCACTTGTAACTCCACTGGTGTTGCAAGTGTCCATGAGCGGCGGCAATTGCTTACCATCAGGTGATCCGCCTGCTCGTTTGCTACCTATCACATAAAAAAAAAGTTGGGTAAAGAGACATCAATACACTCGCCGACACGCTACAAAAATTAAGTTACCCCGGAAACAAAGCTAGAAATTGAAAATGGCTATTTCTAAAGAACCAATTTTAACCCAAGTGGCGGTTTTAAGCGCAAAGTCGGGACAAATTCCATTTGGTCCGTCGGGACATTATACGAACTCGGCCATTTATACGAGCTTCCACGTTTTGGATTGGATTCGAAGATTTTTAGGATTCCGTAGCCAAATGGAATACGGAACCTTTGTAGATTCGTCATGTTTTTTTATGTGATAGGT
This sequence comes from Cnaphalocrocis medinalis, assembly GCA_014851415.1. Taxonomy (NCBI): domain Eukaryota; kingdom Metazoa; phylum Arthropoda; class Insecta; order Lepidoptera; family Crambidae; genus Cnaphalocrocis; species Cnaphalocrocis medinalis. The sequence continues at coordinate 8,921,654 of CM026298.1, read as the reverse complement.
GGCAGACGAGCTGACGGGTCACCTGATGGTAAGCGATTGCCGCCGACATTGACACCTGCAAAACTAGTAGTCACAAGTTTGCTGCCCACCATAAATCCCCTTTCCCCCAATTGGGCCTAAATAATCAGCCCATTATAGGTACTGTCTCACTGCAAGACAAGGCCTATCACAGAAATCAAGTCATCGCTACTAATGATGGCTTAATCACCACGTTTGCCCAATGCGGATTGGTGATCACAAACCCGAGCTATGTTCGACAAATTCCAGACATAATTTTGCTCGACCCGGAAATAAAACCCGAGACCCCGAGATCCTGGCCCGGTACTTAAACCACTTGACCATCGGGGTATCAATATGGCTCAAAAATTTCATCCATATTTATTCACCTTTTCTTCGCTAGAATTATCATCGTCTATTCCATCTGACGTGGTTCATTTCCATAATTTAATTTCGTATGACTCAATGAATTCTTTGCGGTAGAAATTACCTATTTAACCGCCTTGGTCTAATATTCTAACCTATTTAGGAAAGCTTCGTTCTATTTTTGAAACAACCGATAATAATAATTGTGCTAATTATTAATAATAACCCGTCAAAAACAAGCGCTAAATTACCTACCTAAGCTCTGTTTTGAATATACTCGTAGAAAGTAAACTCGTAGTCGTTAAACTAATACGAGAGTTAGTAGAAGTAACTTCACATCATTCCACACATTTAGTTATAGGTACGTTTAGTTTACTTTAAATCTATCTTCTATACTATTTATAAAGAAATAACTTCTATAGACAACGACAAGGCTTATAGGTAAACCGAAAACACGAAACGCTTGCGCGATGTAATTGGACACAGCGCCATCTATTGGTTCATTTCTGAATTACGGTCCCGAAGAGAAGTGAGGGCGGGCCACTAGTACAAAATAAAATACTTAATACTATTAATTAGGTATTTAATTTACATAGGTACTTTTTGACGGGATGATAAATCTTCCTAACTGTTCCTGGCCATATATTGGCACTAGGATTCAGAACATAAACTTCAAGAGAAGAAAAAATAATCCTTCGAATTTTGAATCGGTGCTATGATTTGAAAACCTACCTACGCTTATTGAATGAAAATTCAAAAAAGGAACGTAACTATGCTATTTTGTTTCATTTTAATAAAAACTAAACTTGATATCAATTTTTAATTTTAAAATTCGAGACATTCCATGTGTTCCAATTTCAAAATGCCTTGTCTCTCTTGAAACGTGGCTCCTACATGCACAAAATATGCACAGTGTAGGTCATGAAAAGCGTGATGCAACATAGTGTAACTACATAAACCAGTATAAATGCGGACGGGCGCGCCCCTTGCTCTTACATCTGATGCGCTGTGACATAAAGAATGTATACGATCGTTTATATTGAAAACGTGACGGGGACTCAGTGGGTGGGTGAAATATTTTACAACATTTTTATAATACGATTCTGTTTCTGAGTTATAACAGCTTGTTATTGGTTAAAAGCTGCATCCCTTCAACCATCATTGCTACCGACCATTATGAAACAACGTGTGTTTTATGACTTTCGAATTTTTTTAACTCCCCATACAAATTAAACAAGTCACTGACTGGTACAAAAAATAATAATTTCTTTGCGCCCAATGCGGCCAATTTTAACGATCAGCCACGTACGGAGGATACATCATAGTGCTCAAATGTGTGCGCAAACACAGGTGCACTCTCTATTTCCTTACCCTCTTAACTCGATGGATCGCAGACGGATCACCTGATCGTATGCGATTTCCGCCGCCCGATGACGCCCGCAACAGAGTCAAGTCAAATCAAGCAGAAAGTACCTACATAAAAATAAACGTCGCATTAATTCCCGTTTTAATACTTTATGTAGAAATTGACTTTCCGAATCACCGGTAGCTTACCTACATAATATTTGACATTCATAAATGTTCTAATAAGGACTTAAATTGAAAAAGGAATATTTCTTTCTTTCTATAGTAAATAACCGCGTCGCGCGTGGAGACCGCGTCTTGGTAAACGTAGTGTAGGACGACCTCAGGCCAGAATATGGAGTGACGATCTGCGCAAGAGGGCTGGCTGGAGCTGGATGCGAGTAGCCGAAGATCGATCAAAGTGGCGAGCATTTGGAGAGGCCTATGTCCAGCAGTGGACTGCAACAGGCTATTGATGATCATGATGATGATGATAGTACCTAAATTAAACACAGCAAGTGTATCCCTCTCTCAGTGTATCCCAAGCTCTGTGATACACTTAGAGGCTGGCATTTCGCTCGGGAAAAGGAAAACAACTATCCCGCAGTAACTGAGCCGGTTAAGCGATTCGATTTAAATTTAAAATTTCCTCTAGGAATTTTAATTGTTGAGAAACTCATCTTGAGATGCAAAGTCTAGACTGCGTCTAATGAATGGTGGTTGAGGTTAATGCGTTTTTGATGGAAAGAAAAACTTTTTTCCTTTATAGCGTTAAGTTTTAGTCGTATAATGTACCTTTGTAGTTTGGGTGTCAGTTTTTCATAGGCCGACAGACGTTAGGATTCATGGGCAGATAGTGGCTTGTAGCTCACCTTGTTATTATATTTTTTAGTTTTACAACGCAATTTCATTATTTTCGCTACGAAACATTGGCGCCCAACGTGGGGCAGGCTGCTTCATAATTATATTACCGTTTGACGTGCTGTGTCTGAGAGTCGTTTTATCCCGAATCCCTCATAATAGGTTCTATACAAAAATAGATCATAAGCTATGCTATGGGAATTCTGCAACAAGTAGCAAAGCAAACACACCCAATCTCCAAATTTTGGGGTAATGTCCCATTAGCATGTTAGATTATCAAATTAGGCAAAATAAAAATCAGCTCTTCCATACATTGCCAAGTGAATATTAAGTATTTTTGTTTGGCACACTGGGTGTCCCCTCGGATTAAGAGTTAAGAGGCATCGATGGCTGATCGTTGAGATTGGCCATCATCATCATCATCAGCCCGTTGCAGTCCACTGCTGGACATAGGCCTCTCCAAATGCTCGCCACTTTGATCGATCTTCGGCTACTCGCATTCAGCTCCAGCCAGCCCTCTTGCGCAGATCATCACTCCATCTGGCCTGAGGTCGTCCTACAATACGTTTACCAAGACGCAGTCTCCACTCCAGAACTCGTTTACCCCAACGGTTGTCAGTTCTGCGGCAGATATGGCCAGCCCACTGCCACTTCAGCTTGCTAATCCGGTGAGCTATGTCGATAACTTTAGTTCTCTGCCGGATCACCTCGTTTCGGATTCGTTCACGCAGAGACGCGCGAGCATAGCTCTTTCCATAGACCGCTTGGCCGCCATATTTTATCTTTGTTTGGAAGTACATTATTTGCTACGAGAAGCTTATGGTCCGTAATCCACGAAATCTAATATAAACAAACGGAGTGGAGTGCTTCAGGGCAGAAGTATTCAACGGTAAAATCCCCACAAAATTCAAAGAACCGCATTATGCATATTTTGGTATTCCCCATCTAGCGGAAGATGGATGGGCCCCATTGAGAATGCTGGCAAATCCTAAATATGAAAATTTACATCATGGTACAGTCACTTAAGGAAAATACGTCCTTTTCTATTGTTAGCGACTTTTATTTATATTTAAATACTAGTGGCCCGCCCTCACTTCGCTTCGGGACCGTAATTCAGAAATGAACCAATAGATGGCGCTGTGCTAAATTACATCGCGCAAGCGTTTCGTGTTTTCGGTTTACCTATAAGCCTTGTCGTTGTCTATAGAAGTTATCTCTTTATAAATAGTAGGTAGAAGATTGTATTTGTGATTTCTCTAATATCTGATTTCTGCAACACAAGTGCTTAAGCTCCTTAGTACGGAGTCAGGTCAATGTATGAGATGTTGTGAGAATTTATTTATGTCTCACTACAACATCAAAGTTATAATATTTTTTTATGTGATACGGATCACCTGATGGTAAGCAATTCATAGACATCCGCAATACCAGTGGAGTCACAAGTGCGATGTCTTTCCCCCAATTGAGCCTCCGGTACCCTCACTCCATCGACGAAACACAACGCAGGAGTTGCTTCATGCCGGTCAATTGTGAGGCCGTGGTATCACTCCGATTGAGCTGGTCCACTTTGACTTTGTGTTGAATGAGGTTCCCACCCAAGTTCGATTACGTCACAGTTACCAATGCCTCTTGCCACTCATTTGGCGGTGGCAAACGCTTACAATCAGGTGATCCGACTGTTCCTCTGCCGCCTATCACGTAAAAGTCACACTTACAAGAAATTTCATTTCCAATTCATTTGTCTTATACAATAAAAATAAGTCCTTCATAATTTGGGGTTCATAAAAGATTTTTCTCGAAGCTTGTGAAAACAAAGAAACCTTTTTTCCGTTCCTACTCACTTGTTTTTACGTTTACTTTCACATGTTTCGAAGCCGACTGTACAAAAAGCCTTATGAATATTAACACTGTGTTAATATACGGGGCTGTATGCTAATTCCGCCAAAGAGAGTTAAATGACCGCGCAGCTGTTTCGTTTTGATTTGATTTCGTGATTTGTTTTTCGTTGATGGAAATATTTTTCGTGATGTGGGTCATGGTTAACCGTTAAATTTTAGTCGTTTTAATCCAAATCCATGAGGGTTAGCTACGAGAATCCTCATAATAATGATATTATATGTACTACGAATAAAGCCACTTTAGTACCTATGATTGATCGTCGAAATAAGTAAAATAAAAGTTAGTTGTTCCATACATTATCGCCCGGAGATATTTTTTTGTACAGAACAGCTGAATTTTATTTTGCGTATTTTGATGATCTAACATGCTAAATTGGCTTTATTATTGTTACCTATTACAAAAGCTTCGGGATTAAAAATACTTAAATTTAACGGTGGATAAATAAATGATAAATTCACACAATTAAGTAAAGTATCCTATTATGATATTGTCCCACTACGGGGCTAAGGCCTTCATCATAGAAATGAAGTCATGGCTACTATGATGGGCACAAAATAATAAATCTAGGTATATAAATAAAATACACGTAGTGTAGGACGCCCTACTACAAGATGGGATGACGATATTCGAAGGCTGGCTGGAGTGAGCTGGATGAGAGTGGCCGAAAATCGGCAGCGGTGGCGTGCATTGGGGGAGACCTATGTCCAGCAGTTGACGAGCGTGGGTTGCTGATGATGATGATGATATAAATAAAAATGAATTGCTGTTCGTTAGTTTGCCACTGTGCCAACGAGGCCGTCAAATATTTATTTATTTATTTATTTATAATAATTATACGGGATAAACGATAGATATAAATATATCTACATTTATACTCCCATTTGTATCGGAGGCCAAAAATCTTTTCGGGTCGCTGAGTCGAGTAGTAGTAGCTAAGAGTATAATGTAGCTACATTATTAATGTAGCTACATTATACTCTTAGTCCATACAAAGTAATGATGATAGCAATAAAGGAGTTGTCCCAGAATGTATGGAGTCTCGGCGTGGTATATGTACCCTATACCAAAATATAGAGAATTATAATGAAGAATAGTTTTTCCCTATCAAATTTATCTATTGTAGCGTTGTTTTTTGGAAGGAACAAATTATTTGAACAAAGGATTGCAACACACAACAAAATGGTTGTCAATGATGGTTACATATTGATTGACATTAAGAATTGGATGACGTTTGACGTTTGTCTGTCTGTCTGACGTTTGACGGAACAAACGTAACAAACCACAGACTAAGAAAAAAAACTACCCAATAAACCAAACCGTCTAACGTCACATTGACATTGACAGTTGTTTTTTTTGTCTTTGGTCACCGTCGTCTCGCGCGTTTTGTCTTTGGTAAAGGTTGAAAAATGGTCATCTTTTTTATTTTATAACCACGAAACTGTGCATTATTTGGAATTGATTGTATTTTTCTCGTAATAAGTAATTTTTTCTCCGTTTTATAATGTAGCGTACATAGACCCAACCTATAATGGGACAACTCCTTCAGTTCATGGGTCATAACGAGTGAGTATTTGTATCATTAGGCACCCTTGCCTGCATCTATCATTGTTACGTTCCCCGTTCTTTCTCTTAGCTCATTTGTGACAATAACCAACCGCCCTGTAATCTAATAGTTATAATAAATTGTCCCGTTGTCACGAACAGGATATTGTAGCTAGACGCCGGGTTAGTTATGACCTAAGTATATTTATGGCCGAATAACCTTACTAATAACTGTGTCAATATAGGCAGTTTTTGACATAGGTAGGTACGTGGGTATGTCATATTGATAGGCAATTCATGACAGTGTATGGACTATTAGGTGCCCACTGTCTTATGCTTATAATTATGATGAACATTTTGTTATATAATATTGTTTATCGCTTATGTAAACTGCTGTGTATACATTTCAGGTGCCTAATAAACATTTTATTATTATCTCTCCTGTTGGAAAATCACGGCACGGAGGCCGGTCCTTTTGGAAGGCGTGTGTGGGGATTCAGATCCAACACGTAGAGGCCCCTTTGATATTATTATCATTTCATAAAATAATCATTACACTTACTTCTATGAGTCTTCAGTTCGAGTATAATAACTAGGTACTTCTCTTTATACCTACTGACAATTTAGAACAACTTAATTGTCTTTTTCCTCACAGGACAGGCCTAGCCTAGTGTGAGGACTAGAGAATATGTTTATATGTAATATTTTTTGATAATAAATAAATTTGATTTGATTTGATTTGATTTGATCATTTTATATACTGTCCTTACTGCAGCTGACCGTAGCCGTAACTGAGCGTAGCAGGTGATCGAAGGGAGCGGCGTAATAAAGAAGAGGCCTACACTCAACAGTGGGTGGATGTGGGCTGATATGATGATGATAAATTGTCCCACTGCAGGGCAAAGGCCTCCTTTATAGAAATCAAGTTAATACCACTATTATGGCTTAGGTTTAATCACCACGCTTGCCATACTGACTGTCATCATATCATTTATTAATGAATGAAATACTCTAACTTCTCTCACAAGTCTTTATATTAGGCATAGTGTTAAATATTGGCCTGTGCCTACCAAAATACGGAAGTCATAGATTCAAATCCCATATAGCCCTTTCTTCCACTTCACTACAATAACGGAAACATTAAAGTTATCCAAACACCCGCTTTCCGTTATCCAAACTTTAGGTCTGCTTAATCTCACTTGACCCGTACCCATATACCCGTTGGGGCGACGCGACGGTCTCTGAACCCGAAACCTTTTCTTTTGGGTCAAGTTAAATCGTAATGTCAAATCGTGTAAGTTGGATTCAAGTGGTATATGAGTATCTTTTTTCGTTTACATTAACTGCCCTGCTCAAGACGCTAATTAAACTTTAGTTGTCACTGAGTAAAATATTGTTTCTTTTTATAGTCATAAAGACTATCCACAGTTAAGACAATGAGCATTATGGTTAAATGACGTCTCTGAGTGTGGCAGTAAGTTTTTACGTTCTACGCTTCGTAATGAATGGACAAACTTAATAGTGATACCATGCATCATAAAACTGGCGTGAGGCACCTGCGGTGTTATGCGGAATGAGTGAGAGTACCAAAACATTTTGTACTCTTGTACTTGTAAATCTGTGTTTTATGGTTTTGTATCAACACGGAACAAACATAGCCAGTATAATACAAAATGCTTAGACGAGTGCCACTCTGGTAACCTTTTAAACAAAACTTAGGGTTTTCAAAACAGTAAGTTGAACTTGTTATGCACTTTTGACAAACCCGATAGCGCCAAAAATGTCGTTGAAATCCACTCTGGAAAAATACTGATGAGCTCAGTGTCTGAGTGTAATATAACTATGAAGATAATAAATTCTCATTGATTTATATGCCCAGAGGATGGGGGGAAGGGTGTTTTACCCACTATCTTTGGCGTATAAAGCAGGGCACTACCAAATGCACCACCTAGCCTATCAATAATATAACCGTTTAATTGTGGGAGAGCCATGCTTCGGCATGAATGGGCCGGCTCGACCGGAGTGATACCACTGCCTCACAGAAAACCGGCGTGTAGCAGCTCCTGTGCTGTGTTTCGCTGAGTGAGTGAGGGTGCCGGAGGCTCATCGGGGGGGAAGGGGATAAAGGTTAGCTGCGCACTTGTGACTCCACTGGTGTTGCATGTGTCCATGGGCGGCGGCAATTGCTTACCATCAGGTGATCCGCCTGCTCGTCTGTTACCTGTCACATAAAAAATAAAAAAGGCGACTTTTTACTTACGTCAAATCGCTGGCTATGTGCAACACTGTGGGATCAATGAAATATTGTATCAATTTAGAAGCCAATAAAATCAGGCGATTATCGTTAGGACAATGGGTCATGCCTTTCCCTTTGACCGATCATAACGAAGTCTTGTTAATTTAAAATCCATATTGACGTCGCAGCAACATTGCGAATTCCGACATTTTTCTTTTGGTCAGCATTGTTTGAGTTTGATGTTCCCGCATCGGTATTTTTTAGATCCGTGCCAGGTATATTATCTTAGGATGCGACGTGACTGGACGTGATATGTCATACATAATGTATGGAACGTCGTCCGCTGCTTACTTTAGTTATGGTTTGAACGCGACTTTTTGTTAGAAGCCGGTTTTTGTCCGAATAGGATCACTTGCGTCAAATGTGGGATTTAGTTGACCTTTTAAATGAGCATGCGTTTCTTGTAATTAATTTCATTTCTAATCTATTTATCACACCGAGATAAACGATTTTCGTAGTTCAGACAGCAAATTTTAATTTACTTACTTTGTTGAATACGTAGTTTTAAGACTAACTTTACACCAAAAGTAGACTTCAGAGAATCCGTAGGTTGGTAAAACTATACATACCGGTGTTTTATTGCGTGGTGAACTTTGACTGACGTCAAAAGTTGATTCCCGACGTTATATCACTTATTTTACATGATATTGGTAAAGTTATCTTCATAGAAGGAGGGTAGAGCCATAGTATAAAAAATACTTTCCACCACGTTTTGTAATACGGGGGCTAGAGTTAAACAGAGAGTCACGATTCGGCATGAATGGTCCGGAGTAATAGCACGTACTCACAGAAAACCGGCGTGAAACTGGACAAGCGCTGTGTTTCGCTGCGTAAGTGAGGGTACTGGAGGCCCAATCCAGGGGAGGAGGGTTAAAGGTAAGTAGCGCTCTTGTGACACCACCGGTGTTGCAGGTGTCTATAGGCGGCGGTAATTGCTTACCGTCGGTGATCCGACTCTGTTTTGTGTGCAATAAAAAGCATATTCATTCATTCATTCATTCATCCGTCGGCTCGTCTGGTACCTATACCTAATCATAAAAAAAAAACAATTATAAATTAAGTAACTTTTTAGTTTACCCGCAACATGTACGATTGAACTATGTCTGTAACTGTATCAATGTTCGCAATTCTTTGATGTACCAATAAGCTTCTTACTGAACCTGGGCCGTATTATCTTGTTATTGCCAAAAGGATTTCAAATGTCTGACTTTGTAAAGGTACAGAGTTATTATTAATATCCTACAACTATTGACTATTCATCAGTATAGGTCAAAGAAAGATTCTTATTGAGATTAGGTAACAAATTTTGGACGGTATTTTGGAGGGTTTTTGGAGGGTAAATAAGTACATTTGTTTTTACTATCCAGATATAGGGCAGCGTTTGAAAACCAGAGTCACCGATAGCCAGTGCCGAGATATTATGCTGAGTATATTTCACCTAATTTGATACTGATGTTGTACGTAAAAGATACAACCAACATTGAGTTACTATGTTGGTTGGAACTTTTGTGCATATCAAAATTATGCCTAATAACGTGTTAATTTTTGTTCTGTATTGTGGACTTTGTATGACTCTAATAAAATTATGGTAAAATGGTTTTGCGTGCATTGTGTTGTGTGAGTTGTTAGTTTTTTTCTTTCTTAATTGACGACAACGATTGTATGAATGATCAGGTTGATGTAACAATAAAGTACTTTATTGTTAACCGTGGGAGAATCACATTTCAGCATTTTTTTATGTGATATGTAGCAGACGAGCAGGCGGATCACCTGATGGTAAGCTATTGCCGCCGCTCATGGACACTTGCAACACCAGTGGATTTCAATGGACTGGTTCTACGGGAGTGATACCATGGCCCCAAAGATAACCAGCACGGGTTAGTGTCTGCTTTGTGTTTAGCCGGGTACCGACCAGTTAGGGAGAATGGGGGTTAAATAGTTAGCAACGCACTTGTAAACTAGAGTTGTCATTGTCATGAGCGGCGACAATCGTTTACCTACCATCAGGTGATGCGTCTGCTCGTTTTTCATCTTTCACGAATAAAATTTCAGCGTAATAAGGTGTAACAGCGACACACAAAGTTTTCGCTAGTAATTTTACTAAAGACGCCACCCAATATCACTTTTCGGCCAAATCGCTTTATCGCACTCCACGGCTTGTCAAATATCGCTTTGTGGCAATGAGCTATGGTGCTCCTGATTAGATAACGCCTAATTGCCACATTCAAGGATTTATACATAACCATAACTTATTATTTAGGTAAAACGACTAGTCCTCTCTAGTTTCCCATACAAAAAAGGGTACGCACGATCCATACTAAAACTTCGTACCTATTCATTCATCATTTTAATGAATCCATTACTTTTATGAGTTTCTCTCAAATAGAATTAGTAGCATTAACATTTACGAGTCAAATTGTAATAATTCTAAATTACCTTCATTTATTTCTCAATTTGTAAGGCATTTTATTTAAAAGTAACAAGTAATAAAATGTCTTTTTTGGATTCATAATTTTTTGCTAATAATAATCGTCATTGACTGGCCGGATGGCGCATTTGGTAGTGAACCTGCCTCATACGCCAAAGGTCGTGGGTTCTTTCCCCACCCCGGACTAACATTCGTGTGATGAACACCTGTGTTTGTTCAGTGTCTGGGTGAATCAGTGAACATTTACATCTCTTTAACCACGTGTTCCAACCATTTTGAACAACATCGGTGCAACGACTTTTCCATCAGGTGATCCGTCTGCTTGATCTGCCATCACATGAAACAATAGGGTATTTGACTAAATTAATCTCGATAAAACCATGTACATAAACGAAACATTTGATATAGCTACCAAACAAAATTTACTAGACGCGCATACAAGATACTTGCGTGTGACGTCACACGCTATTAGCCATTTGTATAGAGCGTTTTTGGCAAAATATGTGCTCTTAGTTGTGATATCTCAGGTAATTAAAATCAGAATGAAATAATTCTTTCAACAATGTTTCTTAAATAGAGGGATCTTTTGATTAAACACATAAAAATAAATTAGTCAAATACCCTATTAATTGGATACTTAAGAGCAGATTATTCTGTTTACTAATTCAGTATACTAATTCTGGCATCGGGGACCCATTATTAAGATAATCTCATAAGCTTCGACGACATTTTTCACTGTCACGATCGTTTACAAGGCGCTTAATTACCAGTCTCTAAGTCTCACATGTGTAGGTATAGCTTTAAAGTTTAGGTAGGTAAGTACGAAGACGTTGAAAATTATCAACCTTAAATTTTGTTTTTAATGATATAGGTGGCAGACGAGCCGACCGATCACCTGATGGTAAGCGATTACCGCCGCCCATGGACACCTGCAACACCAGTTGCTACTAGCTATCATTATCCGCAGAACTGACAACCGTTGGAGCTATAAAGTCCTTGAGTGGAGACCGCGACTCGGTAAACGTAGTGTTGGACGCCCTGCTACAAGATCGGATGACGACATTCGAAGGCTGGCTGGAGTGGGCTGGATGAGAGTGGCCGAGAATCGGCAGCGGTGGCGTGCATTGGGTGAGACCTATGTCCAGCAGTGGACGAGCGTGGGTTGCTGATGATGATGATGATATAAACCCGCCTCTTTCTAGGGTTTTTTCTGTACCATATTTTGTTTATTTGACTGCGTCGGTGGGGTAGTTGGTAGTGGGTCGCACTACAAGGCGACGGCTGCGCTTGGAGTCCCGGGTTCAATCCCCGGGTTGGGCCAAAACTTTGTACCTGAATTGTTCTGATCAGAAATTCTCAGTATCAGCTCGAAGTCTGGAAGCTGGCGGTCTAGTACCCCCGTGCTTCGAAACGCACCTTAAGCCATTGGTCCTGCGCCCAATCTCTCTTCGGTCGTGTCATACTGGTGTCCCATCTAATTAAGAGGGTAAGGGAATAGAGAGTGCAACTGTGTTTGCGCACATACTTGAGCACTATAATATATCTTGCGTACGTGGTTGATCGTCAAGATTGGCCGCCGTAGCCGAATATTGGTAGGAGGATTTATATTTTGTTTCTGTACAATAATTAAAAACATCTATCTATCTTAAATACCACTCTGTAAGCTGCAAGCTCATCTGACAAGCAAACATCCAGAATGGCAGACAGTCAGTTATTACTCCACTCTATACAACTGGCATTAGGGTTGGCATCTGGCTATATTTACTTTACATTTCGATTCTAAGAACCACAGTCAAGTGGCTCATTAAATAAGAAGCCTTTAAACGAGAGGTCGCTTGCATGTACCTAAGCTTTTTCAAATCTATCAGCGTTTTTTGCTTTTATTACTTAAATAAAATAAATAAAAATCACTTTATTGCTAAACAATACATTTTAAAATTGTTTTTCTTTGTTTACATTTTGAAATATTAAAGCTAACAAGGTAGACCAACCTACTAATTCCTACCCTAACATTTCTAAAATGCCGGCAACGTATCCATGCTCCTGGTATAGCTGACGTCCATGGGCGGCAGTGTTCACTAGCCATCCGCTACAAGTGACCCACTTGCTGGTTTGCCTTCTTATATCATGAAAAAATATTATTGGAAGTCTTGGAAGCTTTTTGTTGCCGAGTGGTAAAGACGACCATAATTTGATTTATTGTGACTTTAGCTACGATCGGTGACCTAAGTGCTGTCACTACCATCCCCCCGCCTTTCAGCTCATGTAACCTCATTCGGAAAACTGCTTAATTCAGGAGGAGTAAGGTAACAAAATGTTTCTTTTTTTATACAATATCTATAACTTGGACATCTTTAAGGCAAGAGTGAACAGGCATCTTCTAGGCAAACGCGTGTCATCCTAGACCTCATCGTCACTTTCCATCAGGTGCGATTGTGGTCAAGCGTTGGCCTATTAGTCTAGTAAAAAAAATAAAATCTTTTTGGTACAATTAGAGAATGAGTACGGGTAACAACCCTAATCCAGCAAAGATATTGTGCGGCCTTTATTTAATACAGGCGTTATTCACAAGACCTTCATAATTTAGCATAAATTTTGTACAGACGTGATAAACTTAACGTTTTGCGAAATAGTGATCTCGTAATTGATATAATCTGGATTAAATGCAACAATATTGTTTTGTTTATGTTATAGGTGGTAGACGAGCAGACGGATCACCTGATGGTAAGCGATTGCCGCTGCCCATAGACATCTGCAACACCAGTAGAGTCACAAGCGCGCAAAACATTAGCCCACTTTCCCCCAACTGGTCTTCCGGTACCCTCACTCACTCGGCGAAACACAGCGCAGGCGCTGCTTCACGCCGGTCTTCTATGAGGACGTGCTATCACTTCAGTCGAGCCGGCCCATTCATGCTAATGCGTACTCTCCCATAGTTAAGATTGTTTAGTTAAACGACATGCATCCATCAATTAAAGCTACCAGCTCAGTCGAAAAACTTCGATCGACGTTGATGGCTACCCTCACGCTTAGTTATACACCTTTCGGCATGAAGCAGCGCCTGTTTTGTGTTTCGTAGAATGAGTTAGGGTAGCGGAGGCGGTAAGATGGTCATCTGTCACATAAATGGACACTTATCACATAAAAACCATCTTTAATGCACAGAAATAGAATACATAAATGAAACAACAGCAAGAGATCGTTACAATAAGGTATAGTTACTGTCTGTGTAGGTAAGAGTAATTTAACATTACCTGCCAACATATATCGTAGCAGGGACAGGCAGCCGAGCGCACGCGACTCGCACGCTCGGCGGGACGTGCGAGGGAAATTCAATATGTTCAGTTGCTTTCGGCTTGCGACGCTTGGGTAGCCTGCTTGGCATGTATTGCGCTTATTTCGACGGTAGTAACCGATATACAAGTATATACGAGTGTACTCGTCGCAAGGTGTGGTGTAAGCATGACTTATTTAGGTACTGTGTTAATAGATCGATCGTCTATTGAGGGTAGCCATCAACGTCGGTTTCAGACGAGCAGACGGAATACCTGATGATAAGCGATTGCCGCCGCCCACCTGCCACTGCGTCTGCTCGTCTGCCACCTATAACATAAAAACCATCGTTATTGCACAGAAATAGAGGATTGCACAGTTGAGGGTAGCCATCAACGTCGGTGGCAGACGAGCAGACGAATCACTTGATAGTAAGCGATTGCCGGGTTGTAGGAGGGCGGCGGCAACCTACAACAACATATCACATATCACGGCGGTTTCGGGGTCATTGACTAGTGGCAGACGAGCAGACGGATCACCTGATGGTAAGCGATTGCCGCCGCCCATAGACAGCAACACAAGTAGAGTCACAAGTACGCTGCAAACCTCCCAATTGGTCCTCCGGTATCCTCACTCACTCGACGAAACACTGCGCAAGCACTGCTTTTCTGTCTTCTGTGTGGGCGTGGTATCACTGGTCGAGCAGGCCCATTCTCGTAGAATGACTAATAAATATAAATTAACACAACATCTCATACATTGACCTGATTCCGTACTAAGTAGCTTATGCACTTGTGTTACAGATATCAGACAAGAGAGGATCACAAATATAATACTTAAATACATATATAACACCAGACACTGAACAAACACAAGTGTTCATCACACCAATGTTTGTCCAGGGTGGGGATCGAACCCACGACCTTTGGCGTATGAGGCAGGGTCACTACCATTGCGCCAACCGGCCAGATTCTGAATGTGAATGAAAAGCAAAGTTAAGGCAGGGATTTTTATTCGAAATTTCGCAGCGAAGTCTAAGAGCACTGTCATGGTTTAAAAAGTGCTCCATTTGTCACAACGAAACGTTTTAGCTCTTAGATATTCAATGCATTCATAAGCGGAGATTACAATAGGTAAGTAGACCTGTTTCCATTCAAAAACCACTCTAAATGGGAGGTCTGATAAATTGCTTTATCAACGTACCGCGTCAAATGTGTAAAAGAAAACAATTTTCCTTCCTTGCTTTGTCAGATCAAACCGCGACTAGTGTTGTGCAAACGGGAGTAAAGCAAGACTTGGCCAGTCTTGAGGGCCGATTCTCGGTTTTCAACATGGTCTTGAACCGCAAGTAGGTAGTGTTGTACAAACGCAAAGAGTAAAGCAATACTTGGGCAGTCTTGAGGGCCAATTTGCGGTTTTCTTAAAAACGACATATCTCTACAAGCCTCGTTCTTAGTGCAGAAACCAACGGCATTATTGTTATGTGTACACTTTTTACTGGTCAATAAATTTCATTTCTATTTCTAATTCAAATTTCAAGTCGCTATTTTGGGGACTCGTCTTCGACATTATTTGTAGAAGGAACACTCTATAGTGACATTCATAGTATTCAATTTGACATATTACTAGTATTTCATTTGTCTTAGACTATCTTATTAGGTAAATAGTATAAGAAATAATATGCTTTCCAATACATAACACAATGCATACTTATGGAATGCTTGTTCATGCTGCATATTAAGACTGTTATAAAATTGTTTCCTTAATTATACATGCGTTTTCATTTCTTTTCTTACGCATTATAAATAATACCGCTTACCTCATAGGAATGTTATCTCTACTAATGAATGTATACCGCTTACGTCATAGCCTATGACGTAAGCTGTAGTGGTACATATACCTATGGAGTTATTGGTTTGGCATTGCTTTCGTGCTTTTTGGCATCACTAAAAGGCGTTATTTTACTATTTTGGATACATATTTTCGCCGCTATCACGTTTACATTATTATAATCCATTCTCAAAGTGTCTTAAGAGCAACACTAGCGCCACCACGTCTCATCCATCATTTAGAGTATTTTACATCATTGTCACATAATTTATGATCAAACGACGAAGGTCCCATTTGGCATCAATTTCGGTGCGAGCAAATCGAGAAGGTTTCCCGCTATTCCTTTTTGGGATTTAATGGGAATGTTTCGGTTTTAAATTGGAATGAAAAATATGCGAGGTTGGATTTATTACCTTTTTGTAAGGTATTGGAATAAATAAATTTTACAATGGCTGTGGTTGTTTTTTTTATTTATTGAGAGATTAAGTAGAGAAAAAAATATCCCGATTTTTTTTATATTTTTCAATAAAAAATTAACATTTTTTTTACATGGGATTAACCTTAAATGAGTTATTACTTATTGAAGCCATTAGTTAAAATATGTACGTACGTAACCAAATGTTGGATTTGTCGCCTAAAACCGGCCAAGTGCGAGTCGGGCTCGCGCACAAAGGGTTCCGTAGCAGCAAATATAAAAAATTACAGTTAAATCAACCTATCTCAAAAACTATAAGAGATACTTTGATCAAACCAAAAATCGTTGAAAGAGTTAATTAGCATGCATCACCTCTATTTTTTTTAGAATTTATACCCCGTAGTTATAAAAATAGAGGGGGGGGGGACATACTTTTTACGACTTTGAGAGCTGATATCTCAAAAACCGTTCACTTTAAGAAAAATGTTTTTTAGAAAACTTTATATCATTTTAAAAGACCTTTCCATTGATACCCCACACGGGTATGTACATCGAAAAAAAAAATTTCATCCCTCAGTTACATGTATGGGGGGCCCCACCCCCAATTCTTTTTTTTACTATTTAGTGTCATATTTTTGTAGCGGTTCATACAACACATATTCCCATCAAATTTCATCACTGTAGTACTTATAGTTTCCGAGTAAATCGGCTGTGACAGACGGACAGACGGACAGACGGACAGACGGACATGACGAAACTATAAGGGTTCCGTTTTTGCCATTTTGGCTACGGAACCCTAAAAAGAGGTGATATGACAACGGACGGACCTAAATGTAAACACAAAAAACATAACAACATGACAATGAGGGTTTTGCAAATGCAAAATCCGATAGATGGCGTTACTTTGAGGACAGGTCCAACTTTGACGACATTGGTCGTTACGTAACTTCGTTATTATGAAAAAATACGTCAAAATGTAACCAATCTTCTTGTTGTTGGACCTGACGTTAAAACGATGGCGTTACTTTAACGTCAGGCAAACGTGGTGTAACGTGGTAAAATCCGATAGATGTATCGGATTTTGCATTTGCAAAAACCCTCTTTGCGCGATCCGATCCGAACCTCCTCCGCATGTTTGTGCGGTTGACCCTTTACCCGTGCTGCTTCTCACGCCACTCGTGGTTTAGTGTTTGTACTCCAGGATAGGAGGCCTTCCGACATTGTACATTGGTGTGGCCTTTGACACTGTGGGGCCTGCCGGCAATGCACGCGTCTGCCTGAGAACGAGACACTTGCGCGATGCAATCGACACCCACCGCCATCAATGAGTACTTATTAAAACTAATGTCCCAAAACAAAGTGAGGCTGGGACACTATCTATATCTATTTTTAAGAGAAACCATATACCGTGTGCTTTTCTACATAATAAGTTCACATCTACACAGTGACACAATAGGGCCTCTATCTAGCCTCCAGTCCCATTTTAATTCATCGGGAGCACAATCAAACGGTTGAAGCGCTTCGAAGGCCATTAGGCCTTCAATGCTGGGCAGGAGTCGGTAACCTTTATTAAATGTCTAACATTTTTCAAATATCTCGCTTGGCGTATATTTTCCAGTTGCGTCATCATCATTTCAGCCAATCTGCCTCCGCCAAGTTGAGCAATCCCACTGAACAATTAATTAAAAATATACGCATGTCCGCTAAAAAATCTGATAATTACAATGGTCGCATCATTGCAATTATCAGATATTTTTATCTCTTTGATCTTATGTAGGTATAGGCATATTTATAACGCCCCGTTGGTCAAGTGGTTTAAGTACCGGGCCGTGATCTCGGGGTCCCGGGTTCGATTCCCGGGTCGAGCAAAAGTATGTTTCGAATTTTTCGAACATAGCTCGGGTTTGTGATCATCAATCCGCATTGGGCAAGCGTGGTGATTAAGCCTAATCCCATCATAATAGCGATAACTTGATTTCTATGATGGAGGCCTTTGCCCTGCAGTGGGACAGTATATAGGCTGATACTTACTTACTTACTAGGTATAAGCAAAACACATAAACAGATAACCATTGCTTTAGAAACGTCATGGCAATTAGGTTTTTAAGCGCTTTTTTTGAGCGTATGTAGGCAAGCTCATAGGCTGAAATTACCGCATTCCAGTACCTACTTAATTAAAATTCTTAAACTGACTATTTATTGTGAGTCGTTGCCACTTTATGTACCTAACTAGCGGCCGCCCGCGACTTCGTCCGCGTGGAAAAGTAACTTTTTACCCCCCTTTTAACCCCTTAGAACCCCTTAATATTATTATGTTGATAGCCTATAGCCTTCCTCGATAAATGGACTATCCAACAAAAAAGGAATTATTCAAATCGCTCCAGTAGTTTCGGAGATTAGCGCGTTCAAACAAACAAACAAACAAACAAACAAACTCTTCAGCTTTATTATATTAGTATAGATTAGATAATAATTTGCCAGTTTGACACCGACCACTGAAATCAGTTCAAGTATTTTGTAATTGAAGTCAAATAAAAAGGATTTTAAATTTGTATTATTTAGGAGACGAGAGCGACAGTTTTTTTCATTATGATTACACATCATTAAAATCTCTTAAGTTTCCAAGAACCCTTTGCTATTTTATTCTTATCTATTTGTGAGAAATTCAAGTTTTCAAGTGCAATTTATCAATCAATGCCAATATCAAAATACCTTATCATTTTGCCTCTTGCAAAAGGTTTGCCAGCCCTGCCTAGACTGTCGCTTTGTACTGAATAGGGAACTGGCAATTAGTACCTGGCTACTTAGCATACGCAAATGCAGGTTCTATCGCATATTTGCGATTTGATTTTATATCTTCAACTAGTGGCTCGCCCTCGCTTCGTTTCAGGACATTAGTTCCACTCTCTACCAATAGATGGCGATGGGTGTCGATTGCATCGTGCCAGTGTTTATAAGTATAAGGTCTGTCAATGTCTATATAATTTACCTATTTTTACTACAGAGGCGACAAAATGATCAAACGTGATCTGATGGTAAGCGATTGCTGCCGCCCATAGATACCTGCAACACCATTAGAGTGCGCTGCCAACCTTTAAACCACTTTCCCCCCAATTGGGCCTTCGGTACCCTCACTCACACGACGAATTAACGCAGGCGCTGCTTCACGCCGGTCTTCTGTGAGGAACTCATACACCTGTCATTAAAAAATGTACCTACACCCGACCAGCGTAATTTTTTGGACTTTTTGCATTGTATTTACAAACAAGATTATTTTTGAAAGAATAACGAAACAAAATAATTTAATCATGGACGCCACAAACTCAAGAATTAATGCAATAATACAATTTGGCTAAGCCGAAAATCTTTGTGAAATTATGATAATCGGCTTACAGGAGGTCCGATGTTTGTGCTCACTTAGGAAAGTCGAGGTGGGCCGATCAGATTAAGAAAAACACGCCTAAAGAAAATGAAGAGGGAGATTTAATTTATTTATTTATTCAGAAAATCAAAAACGATACAAGTATGACTTACACTAAGGTACAGTCGGCAGCAATAGATATCGATATACTGGTCTGGTGGACCGACGATCTAATGAAGGTCGCGGGAGTCCCTTGATTGCGGGTGGCACAGGATCGATCTGTGTGGAGACCTTTGGGGGAGGCCTTTGTCCAGCAGTGGACGTCTATTGGCTGAAATGATGATTATGATCCAGGACTGTCAAATAGGTAGATACATCCAAAGTGGCCAATAATTTAGATACTGCCAAATTGGTCAAAAATTTACGGCGCCCAGTCTCACCAAATACTCGTAAGTATATCAATACCGTGTTTGTCAAATATATACATACACGCTAGCCGCCATTATTACAGTGTCAACCAAAGCGCCAATAGTATCTAACCAAGTACCTAAACACAATAGATATAGCAATGACGTCACGCACAATATGATAAAGATAGTTTTATACAAAGTTTTAGAGGAAAGAAAGAGATAGACTTTTAATCTCACATAACCTACATCAGTCATCGTTGTTACTTCCCAGTAAGTTATTTTGTGGTTTGTACTAGGTTAGACTTTTCACTCGCCTACGTCCTACTTATTACTTAACTGTCTGAGTACTTAACTCGCTACTGTAAGTACTTGTCAAAGTGTAAACCCCTCTTTAGGGACCATCAAGAGAAATGCGTACACCTTTCTAAAAGGATTTAATGTTTGGTCATTATATTCCGTATTGTACTTTAAGGCTTTTGTCACAACAAGAACGACGTTACTCAACTCAAGTCAAACATAGCATAGAGGACTATACATCATTTACAGCTTTCGTGAAAGACACTTACTAGTAAAGGTGTTGGCCAAGATTGTATGAACCCTTGGGCTAAGACCTCGTACCTACAGTACGTAAAAAAAGACAATTACGAGTATATCTTAAAAACTTTGTAAGTGTCCAATTCCTTTAAAATGACTTCGTTTTCTGGTACAAATAAAAATATCACAAAAAATATAGAAATACTTAACAGCAAAAACCATCATGGCGGGAATGACCTTTTGTTTATGACGTCTGTCACTCTGTCAAGATCGCGTCCACAGAGTACCTTATTATATCTGACTTGAAAAGAACGGTTATATTAGTTGTTGAAAAAGTGACAATGACAAGTGAAATCTGACAGCGGTTATCATTTATAGTTTATGGTACTTTTTTTGTTTCGACGCTATAATAGTAGTCATATTATATGCTTTACTGAAAGAATTAATGTATCGTTTTCATTTTTGTACCACCATACAACAAGTTAAATGATTTTTTAGCATTTTTCTAACAATCAGTAAGTCTTTCTTGATATTTTGAAATACTGTATATGGTCCTGGCCCACTCCGACACATCACCTTTAGCAAACTACTGAAACATCCCAATCCGTACAAAAACTTCTAAACTCATTGCTACTACAAGTAAACCAATATGAAAACGAAGTTTCCGCCCCGTAAGAACCTTTGCGAATTACTACAAACTTTCTAGGTCATCGTAAGTTTAACAAAGTTCTAAGACCTGGACTAAAGTATGCCGAAACCAGTAAAGTAATTACTATTGAAACTTTTAGGGACTTTAACCAGTGCGTGTTACCAATAATGACTTGTGGAGATAAAACGGGGACTTTCTAGGTCTACTAATATAATATTATATTCGTAAATGTTAGTATCAATTCTATTCAATGTATTTATATATCTACACTATTTATCAGGAGATAAGTTCTTATCTTATATATCTTTATGTACAGACAGCCACACATCAAAGTATACAAAACTGTCGAAATTCTTCAATCGATTCTCATCTTAATGTCAAACACATTAGGTTCAATATCAATTGAGGAAATTTGACAGGTTGTGGTAAACTGATGTGTGGCTGACTGTACAAATATATCTTTATGTACAAACTGAAAAGGCAAAACACTTATGTACACAGTGCACAGTTTCGATGTTCCATTTAGAACATTTATAGTGCACAGACAAAGTATATGCGCAGACAAATGCATTCCCTAGTCACTTACCCTCAAATTTCGATGGAACAATAGTGTGATACGACCGAAGAGGGATCACAGGACCAGCAGCTTAACGCACTTTTCGAGGCACAGCCCCCAACTTCCAGACTTCGAGCTGATCCCAGGCCTGTCCCACTCCGCGTGTAGGTATCGAACTTGCAAGTACATGCGGCGTCCCCTCCGGAGGGGCAAATTAGTAGAAAATCACGAACGAGCGGCGACGCACGCGCGACAGTTGCTTGCGATAGAAAGAGAACGCACTTCTAGGTATGAATAATGGTAGGCATTGAACGCTGGGCGGTCGGAATTTCAACGTTATGTTATGGTAGCCTGAGTCTTCATTTCCATAAACGGTTTTTAAGGTGGGCTTTCTGTACATGTACTATTAAGTATTCTGTGCTGATACTGAGAAGTTTCTGAACAGAAAACCTGAATACCTACAAATTTTGATCCGACTCGGGAATTGTACCTGGAACCCAGTGAGACCTATTTACCCACTGCGCCATGGAGGCAGTGATATCTGGATAGTGAGTAATGGTCTCACTGCTTCTTATTTCACTACACCTGGACAGACTTCCCAGGGGCCGCGTCACCAACTTCTTTATGGTGTTTAATAATTCTCGGCGTTGATCAGGACTGGTCGCACTGCTGGCGATAGTAAGGCCTGCAATAAAATGTAAACACTTCGACTCTTATGCCAGGACTATAAGGTTCATATTTGGATGAGGTGGTGTACTTATTAACGCACGTGACTGTATAGTTCAAAGGATTCCTTCATTATGACCACTCAGCATTTGACTTGCCTTTCTAGATTCGTAATTAGATATGCTGTGCAGATTACCAACCAAAACATTATTTTGAGCAAAGTTTTAGCTTTCTGGTGTAGCTGCTGTCCACGGGCGAGGGCGATCACTACACATCAGGTGAACCGCAGCTTACTCGTATGTTTTCCTGTATCATAAAAAAAATTAAGTCTAACTTTAAAATAAATAATAAATAAATAAATAGTTCTTTATTGCCAAAAACATTGAATAGGGTCTTACAATTTAGCGACTTCTGCACTAAGCATGAATGCTTGTGTCGCAGGAGTCAGGTGACATTTACATAATATTATTACTGATACCGGGGTCAGACCAACAATTTACGTGTTAATAATACAGTCAGTAAGAAATTAAATTAAAATTACACTCTAAAACTAATAGAGGTAGGATTAAACAAGACTAAAATAAATTAAACAAATAAATTAAAATAAAATTAAATCAAATCAATTAAAATTAAAATTAAATCAAATCAAATCAAAATTAAAATTTAGAAATAGAACCAAATGAAATCAAGTCGAAAAGTGCATAAACTTTTTAAAATATGAAGTAGATACCGTTAGAAAACTTAAACTTAAGTAATTATTTTCAGTCACGTATAAGATTGACAGCGGATTACAAATTAAACCATAAAAACAGTATTTGCATGTAAGTTTTCGCTATAAAACACTTATTTTAGTCGCTCTGGTTATTAAGAACTACAGCGACCAAACATCTTGTTTTAAAAAATTTATAGGATAAACCATTTATCACGCATCAAAATTAACAATCTAGTAATCTTAAACTTATTTTTTCTATGATAGCTACCAGATTAGTAGATGGTATATAGTAAGAGATATTCCGCTGCCACACCCACAACACCAGCACAGTCAAAAGTGCGCTGCCAACAATGCCAACCTTTAGCAATTTTTCTCCAGAATGATCCTCTGGTACCCTCACTAACTCGGTTTATGCAGAGCTACACGCCGGTCTTCAGTGAGGCCGTGATATCTCTCTCGTCAAGCCGGCCCATTAGGTAGTTCCTAAGCCATTCTCCCGTGGTCCAAAACTTCAAACTGTTAATCACTCCTCAAGAATGAAAATGCATGTGACAGTGATTTTCAATGATCAAATTAAATTATGACCCATTTATGATTACACTACCTGGGAAAATACATCAGGTAGGTAACAGAAAAAAATATTTCCAGTGAACATATAATATTATGACTTCCGGTAAAATACATTCATATCACACATACTCAACCCACTCACTCACCATATTACTTTTCTGACAGTTTCCTTGAACGATTTCTTATTTTGATAAAAAAGAGGGTAGAAAATTCATTTCTATTACAAAAAAAACGACAGCTTTTACGCATGAAGCCTCGAGGTCTTAAAATGCTTTAAGCATTTTAATATTCACCGCCCGGAATTGTTTAAAAAAACAAGATACAGTTACTTTGGTCACCCTATTAAGAGCACACGCAATATGAATATCAAATGCTCATACTGTAGCCATAATGTATAATAACAAAGTAAACTGTAGCCTTAATAAAGTGCAAGACTCTATTTAGGCTACAGTTTAACTTTGTAGCGTCAAAAAGGTCGCATAATCAGTGTAATTAAGGATTTACTTACACAGTACCAGCTGCTGCCTAGTCATCGTATTTATTGTTTTCTTGTAGTATCTATAATAGACATAATTCAATACAATGGCAGTGTAAGGGGAGAGGCGGCAGGGGCGATTCGCATCAGTGCAATGTCGTAGTGGTATTGATGCCCCCTTGTTTCTACCTCAACTCTCAACACTCCAGATTTAAGCAGATTTTTTCCGCCCTTCCCCCACTAATTTATGCGACGCTACAGTATGTTTCGATTATAATAATATGTTTGTTTGTAAAAATGACGTGATAGAAGCTTTTGCCTTGCCGTGGGACAGTGGGATACTTTACTCTACTTTTGTGTATTACCTACTTATCGTCGTAAGACTCAAAAGCCTTTTAAAAGGCATAAAACAATTGATTTCTATTGTGTCTGCTGTCTAGGCCTTACGATGTTATTGGTAAAAGTATCAAACAAAGATATTCATTCATTATAAAAATTCTCTCTAAAAATGCCTGTATATCATTAGTCAAGAATTTCGACCTCGAACTGAACAAATAAACAGACGGTGAGCGGATAAACTTTACTCCTAAATTATGTATTAGTACGGTTACTGAACGCCTGAAATGAGATCAAAGAGCTTCATTCGAGGGTATACATACAAATTTCTCTTGCAAAGCTCTATTGATTGCCAAAATACCAAGCCAAAGGTCAAAGACAAGTGCCTGCTTGTAACGGAAATTTGTGTGTACTTATGAAAGAAACTACTGCACTAAGAGACCATCATTCGCTACTTGACAAATTTCTGAAATATATTTTATAATATCTATAGACTTATTTTAAACCCCCCTACAATTATATTTTTTTCAAAAAAGATTTATTTGATAAGAAAACATGATTTTTTTATCTTTTGGTTTAAAAATTCGCGCTAAAACACTGTGTCACGTGACATTGCCATGATATGACGTCACAACAATCACAATGTTATGTCATAATGTTGACCTTGACGTTTTGTTGTTTACCTATTTATTGCGTTCTGACGTCATACGAAGATTAATCATGGCCGCCACTTGTCGATACAGATAAAAAAAAACTGAGATTAATATTCCAAAAATAAAATATTAATAAATTGTTTTAATGCAAAAAACATATTGGATGATAAATGTTTACTTATAAGCTACCATATAAAAAATATTTCATATTTTATTGCTACAACTGTCTAATAGCGAATTAAACCTTTGTCACTTAAATAAAAATGTTTACCCTTAGACATAAAGACTATCCATAAGTAAGATAATGAGCATTAAGGTTAAATGACATCTCTGAGTGCGGCAGCTAGAATACAACTCGTAAATATTTTTTTATGTGATAGGTAGCAAACGAGCAGGTAGGCAACCTTGATGGTCAGCAATTGCCGCCGCCCATGGACACTTGCAACACCAGGGGAGTTACAAGTGCGCTGCCAATCTTTAATCCCCTTCCCCTCTCCGGTTGGGCCTCCGGTACCCTCACTCACCCGGCGAAACACAGTACAAGGGCTGCTTCATGCCGGTTATTTGTGTGTAATTCTAGAATTTAGATAGCGTGTCAAGCCAAGGTAAAAAAAAATCCGAATCGATGAAAGCGGCTGATACGATCACAGGACAGAGTAACCTTCAGCCGTTTCGAGGCCAGTTTCAACAAAGCGGCTTTTGTCTCCTCACTCTGTCTCAAAAGAAAAAGAAATAAAAAACAAAAAGTTCAAAAGTAGAAAAAAACATTTTTTTTTTTATATTAAATGGGTTAGCACTTGATCTCATCTTACCCGATGGAGACTGACAATGAGGTCTAAGATGTAGCGTGCTTTCCCAGAAGAAGCCTACTCACTCTCGACTTGAAGACACCCAAATTGTAGCTCTCTGGGAATACAGAAGCCGGCAAGTTATTCCATTCCTTAGGCCTTTGACTGCCACATTTCTAGACACAATAGAAAAAATATTGTTTGCCGGCCACCGGTGACCCCCATGCGCCATGGGGTTCAAAGAGTTAACAGACAAACAAAAAAAAAAACAAACAATCTCCATACATAACACCTAAAACAAAACACAAACGTAAGTGCATACCTCTGTATTATGTTTGCATACATTCCTTCATAATTAAGCGCACCTAAACTCCGCACAAACGATAAAAAACAATGGCGTGCAAGTCTCAAAGGCTAAGTTAGTCGCAGCCAATTCCGGTAACCGTCAGCGCAGTTCACTTGAGCTAACCAACTTTTAATTTTATGCACTCACTCCTCTGAAGTGGCTCGGGTTGAGCTGCTCGCTAAATCATGGTGCAAGTTTTCTATTCAGGTCAGTAGCACAGTATCCAGTATTTTAATCTACTGGTGTCTCATCGATATATCGATACTGCTCTCTCGAGGTGATGGCAGATGGAGTAAGCTCCTTACCGAATGGTGCCCTAGAATAGGCAAACGAAATCCTGGTCGTCCAGCGTCACGATGGGTCGAAGATATTACCAGAATAGGAGGTCCTACTTGGATCCGAGCAGCTCAGAACCGGGTACTTTAGCGAAAAAGAAAGGAGGAGCAGTGGGTACTTCCGCACTCATGATGATGATGATATATGGTAAGGGAATTGAGACTGCACCTGTGTTTGCGCACACAACTGGGCACCATAATATTAATACCTATTATATCAGATCAGTAGCACTACCATGAGTTTGAAATACTATCCTCGCTATCGAAAACTATCGCTTTTTATCTTTCATTGTGATGCATTTGAAAGAGACAGAGCAATAGTTTACGCTATGTCAGTCAACTCATGGTAGCGCTACAGATACATAGGCAATGAACGACGAATAACGAATGAAAAAAAAATAGGTATTGTACAGTTTTCTTTACAAGTGTCTTTGATACATTCTCAAAGAAAAAAAATTGTGCAACGCCCTACCAATGTCACTCAGAGACCTGATCGTAGTCCTATTCTTTAACCAACGAGATAAGGTCGCAGCCGCCAGTCTTTCCGAAGACCATGAAGACTGTATTTTATTTTAGCATTGTACGTTGGTTTTATCTATTTGAAGTAGTTGTAAGTTTTTACTATGCTCTGCTACTAAGTATTATGATCATAACTTTTTTTGGTTACCCAAGATACAGGCTTAGCCTAGTTTGTGATCCCCTGTATACCTAATTCATTACTTCTTAGACCTTTATTGATTTGTGTATAAAACGTTAAGTACATATTACATTCAACTTATGTAAGATTTTTTCGGAAAGTAATAAAGCATTTTTCATTTTCATATTTTTTTCTCTGTTGAATTTAAGAAACCTCGCAGCGTATTTTAGTGGCTAAACAATTTAATTTACGTACTTAGCTAACTCACACCCTCGACTGGTATTTATCAAACTGAATGCACTGTACATTAGCGGGACCTATTTAGCTTAGTGAGCTCTACTTAGAAAGGTACAGTCAAACTAATAATTAGAAACCGGTTCAGCCATTATGTCCTGACTTTGTGTAGACGGGGTAAATGTTCTTGAGCCATTATGGTATATTGATCGCTGTTTATAGTTAATAAAGAATTTAACAGAAGTACATAATATAAATACGATTAAACATCATTAGGTTTGTCCGCGAGAGAGTCACGCTTTGGCATGAATGGGCCGACCAGAGTGTCCACTGGGGTTCAAATAAGGTAGAAAACAAATTGTAGTAATGTGAGTGAATATCTGTAGCTGTAAAACTACAAATTATAGCGCTGTCGAGATCACTTTTTCAAACGCTTACGCGATTGTGAGTGATTCCGTATTAATTGAAGCACATTCAATAACTTGTATATTTAATCCCATATCAGAGTTAACAGTTTTTGACGCTCATTGAAATGAAAAAGTAATCCTTTGAGATCCTCTTTTTTTTTAATTTAACCCTTTAATTTAACCTTAAATTTGCAATTTTTGAGTGTGTAAATGTCCTTATTTACACACTCAAAATTGCAAATCTAAGTCGGTAGCTACAAAAGTATTCTCCAAACTATCCTACAAAATTGACCGAGTTGCAACAAAAATCGGTTTCATGTTTCGTTTAGAGCTGGGCGATGATCGATTGCAATTAAACGGGCAAACGAAGCAATTGGACCATACCAATTAAATGCCTGCAGGATCATTGCCAATCATCCGATTGGGACCTGGGATGCGTATTTCAAAAACCCCTGGGTTCCGAAGCGACGACTTTGAATGCTACCGGGAATGACACAATGACATATAAAAATATTTCGTTTATATAAAGTCATATTTACGCATAAACTCGCTACTTCGAAGTAACGACTATATGCATCACCTTTATGACAAATATGACAATTAGAGCGGTTCAATAAAGCGGCGCAATCTTCAGATATACCGGTCTACGTAGTTGCGTGGGAGAGTTTGAATTAAAGATATCACTATTAAGTATTTATATGTATTTAATCTACAAATATTGATATTTTACAAATCAAATTATAGTTTGACAATAGGGTCTAAAATTGAATTTTGTACAAAAAAATTGTTGTGACCTTTGCATTGGAGGTGCATCTGTTAACACTGTGATATCTTATACCTTGGCTGCTTTGGTAGCCCAGTTGGTAATAGGGTCGAACTTTTATAGCAACGGCTGCGCTTGAGGGCCCATGTTCGATTCCCGGGTCAGGCCAAAAAATTGTGCCTGAGTTTTTCTCTTCACAAATTCTCGGTTTCATTTGCCCGAAGTCTAAAAAATTGGCGGTCTTGTACCCCCGTGCCTCGGAAAGCACGTTAGGCCGTTGGTTCTATGCCCGATCTCTCTTTGGTCGTGTCACACTGGTGTCCCATCGAATTAAGAGGGTCGTCATCATCATCATCATCAGCCTGTTGCAATCCACTGCTGGACATAGGCCTCTCCAAATGCTCGCCACTTTGATCGATCTTCGGCTACTCGCATCCAGCTCCAGCCAGCCTTCTTGCGCAGATCATCACTCCATCTGCCCTGAGGTCGTCCTACACTACGTTTACCGAGACGCGGTCTCCACTCCAGATTTGTTTACCCCAACGGTTGTCCGTTCTGCGGCAGATATGGCCAGCCCACTGCCACTTTAGCTTGTTAAGAGGGTATGGGAATAGAGAGTGCACCTGTGTTTGCACACACACTTGAGCACTTTAAATATCTTGCGTACGCGTACGATTTATTTTAACGGTTTGTCCATGTCTCTTGACAAAATTAACTTGACAGAGGCGTTACAATCCATTTTCGACGTAGGAGTAACCGAACAAATTGAATAAATATTGTTGTAGTCTTACTACATACGCATTCGAGTTTCGCCGAATTGGGAAGTCTATCTTTATTATAGCACATGAACCATTGTTATCAGGATTAATTAACGAAGCAATAATGGCATGACTGTTATTAACTTCGATAATTGTGTAACACATTAATGTTTGACCTGATAGCGCATTTGATAGTGACGACCTCTTACGCCAAAGATAGTGGGTTCGAACCCCGCCTTGGACAAACATTTGTACGATGAACACTTGTGTTTGTTCAGTGTCAGGGTGTATGTTGATATGTATTTAAGTACCTACTTATTATATTTGTAAAACGTCTATTTGTCTATATCTGCAACGCAAGTGCTTAATCTACTTAGTACAGTCAGGTCAATGTGTATGAGACGTTGTGTAAATTTCATTTCTTTAGTTGGGATCAGGCGCCAACAGCTAAATCTCCTTTCGGAGACACGGAGTAAAAATACCGCCACCTTCCAGACTTTGGGCTGACACAAAAACTCAGGTACTTTTTAGACAGACTCTGGAATCGAACCCGGGGACATTGGGGACCCTATGAGCAGCGGTCGCTTTAAAGTGGAACCAAAGGCAGTCAAAATCCTTTAATTAATACTTGCCTAAATACTTCATCCGAGTGGAATTGAATAATTTTCAACCCCACTTTCAACACTTTACAACCCTATTTCCGCGATAAAAAGTAGCTTTAGTGCATTCTCAGGGTCTAGACCATCTGTATACCTACCAATTTCATTCAAATCCGTTTTGTACTTTTGGCGTGAAACAGTAACAGATAGACAGACAAAGTTACTTTCGCATTTATAATATTATTAGTTAGGATTAGGATAACGCACGAATGACAATTTTATTGAATAATACTTTTAAGAAATACTTTAAAGGCAAATCGTTGTCCATTTTAAATGTAACTAGTAAAATTTACACGATAGAAATTTTAGATAAAACCTGTGATGTTTTATGGAGATTCTCGTTTAAAATTCAGCGGTTGTAGTTTATGCTTCGCTTATCTTTATTTAATACTTGAAACAAAGAAATAAAATGAATGAAAATTATGTCTTTCGTAGTGTCAGATAAAAATAAAATCCTCCAACCGATATTCGGCTACGGCGACCAGACTTCACGATCAGCCACGTACGCAGAATATACTATAATGCTCAAGTATGTGCGCAAACACAGGTGCACTCGAATTAATTCGACTGAAGAGCGTTAGTTGCTAAATGTGCTTTCCGTAACACAAGACCACCAACTTCTAGACTGTCAATGAGAATTGACTGAAAAAAAGAAACAGAAAAACTGAGGTACAAAGCATTGCCCCGATCCGGGCGTCGAATCCCAAATCATACTTTTGACTGCTTCTAGAGTCGAATTAGCCCGAGTACCGTCATCTGTGGCAACATTGCCGTATTTTTTTAGTTTTTCTTAATTTTCTCAGTTACTATGATACTTATAACATATAATTTTTATGTATTCTGTAGAAAAAGTATGTGGCTACATGCTCAGCGTTTTCATATCGACAAAAGTTAAATAAATACGTCACAGTGTTCAAAAATATATCGCAGGCAAAGTTGACACAGATTTGGCAAGATTGCCTAAAACCCATTTTATCTAGAATTTTAATCTTTAAAAACATTTGACTTAAAGTTTGTTGCTCTAGGATGAGGTAAGGTTTTGTGTGAAGTAAGCAAAGTTTGCCATATGAGTGTCATTGTCTGCAAAATTTTGATGTACGGTAAAGATACCACGCATTTATTTGAATTTTCATACAAACTAACTCTTTTTGCAAGGGCTGTCAAAAACGCAAAAAATAAAACAATTATTTTAGTACGTACCAGGGTATGTACGTATGTACCATGCCATTGATTTTAATGAAAAGAAATACTGAAGTCATACATTAAAAAAGCTGGTACTCAGGTAGGGAATCGAACCCGGTTGTTTTAAAAAAAATAACTAACACTATTCTACCCCCTTTGTCATAAAAAGAAAAATATATACAAAAGGTATAAGATTCTGAAGTAAATTTTTGAAGAATATTTATAGAAATGTAGTATCCAGAAGGTACGGGGCGGTAAACTAACAAAAATCTAATAAATTAATTATACCGAACAAACCTGAGTCATCCGATTATTATTTTTTAAACGTGCAAGACGTGACAACCCTAGCAGTAGGTAAAGTTGCCATTATTTTAAGTTTGGCAACTTTACCTAACCTCACTTAACATTGCCTTCGTCCATAAATCTAAAATTTGCAGTTATATTTCATTGATAATTGAATAAAACCTTTTAGGATACAGTACTTACCTTATTACTTCAAAAATTCTTTAGGTACACTTAGAATCTTTCTTTCAAACACAAATTTTTGCCAATTATGTTGAATAACAGAAATTGCTACATGTGAATTTAAAGTGGTCGTATTTTTTAAATTGTTAAAGATACCAGTATGAAACACTTTTTGGGGTTGCCAGCATTTTCTAAGAAATCTACCAAAACACCCAAAAATGTACAGCGTGCCATAGATTTAAAATAATTTCGTGAAATAACCACAGAGGTATCTATAGGTAAAGTTGCTCGCTAATGGTAAAGTTGCCACAGATGACGGTACATTAAGTTCCGTTACGATAACTTATACAGTATGAGTTTTTATACACAATGATTTTACTTGATATAAGTACTAATGTCACGAGCTCACAAGAGTTAATAGACTGTGTCAACCACAGACATTTACGAACGCTCAATACAAATAGGGATCCATAAATCTGTGACACTAACAACCTTATCGTCTTAATGAAAATGTAGCTCCAGAGATATTCAAATGTAGGATGATTGCTGAATATCTTCTGTGAATGTTTTTTTTTTTTTGTATGTACACATTGTTTTGGATTGCGATCTAGATTAAAACTGTATTTTTTTTTTTCTTTGTCTTTTTAACGATTGTAATGTGTTGTGTGTATGAAATAAATAAATAAATAAAAAAAGAATAAGCAAGAGAGATACGATGGCAAAATAAAAGTATGTTTTGGGATCGCTTAGAGTAACTACTATGCTAAGCGTGATCGTAAAAGAAATGATGAGAACCACAAGAGAGCTAAAGTCACAGATATAGTGGCGTGTCGTGGGTATCAGCCGCTCGAGGCGGGAGTCTAACTTGCCAGCCCTCTTTTCGAATTCGCCTCTCCGCTCTATCCTCAGCCACCTCTTGCCAATCTGGCCTTTGAAGGTGACCAAGATCCGTCTTGACCTGGTCCATCCAGCGATATCTGGGGCGCCCCACTGGGCGCTTCCCGGTAGATCGACCCGGTAAGACTCACTTGGTAGCACGATCCGACTCCATTCTCTCAATGTGACCGAGACAGCGCAGCCTTGCTGACTTTGTTTCGCCCATTATGTTTAGTTCAGAAACAAGATCTTTGATTTCGGCGTTCTTTCCCGCCGTTATAATAAGACAAGATTAATATAATAAATAAAGCTAAAGCAAGACATTTTGCCACCCCCCTTAAAGTTCCACCCGAGATAGACGGCACGCCTAGCACGCAGTTAGCTACGCTACTGCACAGAATGCATCTTCTCGCAGTGGGATCAATCTTGCCATACCGGAGTGGTCACCGCTCTCGTAGTCAATATTCTAGCGTGGCATAAAACATTTATCAACGGTTCGGAATGTATGTAAATAGTTTTCCGCCGAGGAGACGCAGCAGTTAAAAGTAGGTACTCTTTTCACAAAAAGATTTTTTACAAAATGTCACAATTAATAAAATAAAAAAAGTGTTACTAAAATGAACCAGTGTTAAAACAAATTAACTTTTATAAATGTTCTGTATGGCCTAAATTGAATTACTTTCATTTCATTTCAAATTTTGGCGACCTTTACTTTCTGGCATTTCAATATGAATGTTGTTGGGTAAACTGATTAATCGATATATATTACAACACTGCCTCTGATCTACAATAAAGTGGCTTATTGATTTAAGAGAACAAAGTGAAGGCTCAAGCTCAAACGGACAAATACACAGATACTCAAATACACAGATACACAAATACCGGTTGGGCGAGCGAAATCGTGAATAGCTTGTTGAGTTGATTGTGGATTGTTCTGTGCCGCTTCACAGATTTCATTTTGATGCAAGACAGTATTTGGTTTATGTTTCGTAGGTATTTTGTTGTTAAGTTTGTGCTAAGTCTATGTGCGTACTATTAGTTCGATAGTGAGGGAAGACATCGTGAGGAAACGATTGAAAACTATTCGAAACGTATAATATTTCGAATAGTTTTCAAACGTTTAAACATCTTTTTTATGTGATAGGTAGCAGACAAGCAGACGGATCACGTGATGGTAAGCGATTGCCGCCATTGACACCTGCAATACCAGTAGAGTCCAAGTGCGCTGCCAATCTTTAACCCCCTTTTCCCCTCAATTGGGCCTCCGGTAACCTCACTCATTGGAAGAAACACAACGCAGGCGCTGTTTCACGCCGTTTTTTTGTGAACCCGTGGTCTCACTCCAGTCGAGCCGCCCATTCATACCGAAGCGTGGCTCATGATTCAGTTTGTCTGTTACCCCTTTAAGGGTTACGAAGTTCAGATCCTTCATTGTAATTACAGACTTCCTAAATCTTGAATCATGGTCTTAAAGTAACCCGGGCTATAATTTAATTTTTACGATAATTCATATTGAATAGGACTTTACCAAACTTTTAAAAGGTCTAAACTTTTTTAATATATTGGCGTTTTAACTTCAAAACATCAAAGTGACAAAGTATTACAAACAAGTTCAAAGCCAAACTTGAGGGGAAGATAAAATCCATGGGCAGCAACAGTTTGCCCATCAGGGGAAACTTCGATGTTTTGGGGGAGAATTATAAACATCGTGAGTTATGATTGACATTTTTTAGAAAGTACTTATGTGTATAAAAATTATCCAAATGCGTTTATAGTCTGTTTCAATTATGATGTCCCTTTGGACATTTCGAAGAACGTAACTCTGCACGTTACTTGCACGTTTCATACGAATCCAATTGAATATCTCTTTTTGTATTTGGTAGTAAATCGTCATTTGAAAAATATAAAATAATCCAAAAACATCCTACAATTGATTCACAAGCAAAATTAACATATTGTTTTTGAATATAATGCTCAAAATAATTCAAAAATTCAAATAAAATAATAGTTTCTTTGCACGATTGCATTTACGTACTATGGTTCGTGTTTGACTTTTAAACATAGTGACGTGCCTCAAGTATTCAGCATGTTCCAGAGATATAAAATTCTATGCTTGCCGATTTAAAAAAATCGTGTTCATGAATCATCTTCTGCCATTTTGTTTGTCACTTCAATCAGTTCGAGGAGAGTGCAGAAAAGCCTACGATTATAGTTTGCGGCATGAAACAATAGCGATGACTTTGAGTGCGCAGAAACTAATTTTAGTAGAAAGTCATATTTTTTTATTGTGCGCAAACTAACGGTCATCGCTATTGTTAGATGCCGCGGACTATACAATAAGATGTTACGCGTTTTTCTTAGGTTTGTGTGTTGATTTGATGTTGAGTGTCGTTTATTGTTTTGTTTGTAATGCCAAATAAAGTCTAAAAGTGTTTTTTTGACAATCTCTATAAACCTTAGTTGTTGAAAGTTAATTTGATTGAAATTGGTTACAAATCGAGAATCGATGCCGCTGAATATCGATGACTAAGCCCAGATAGCAAGCGAGCTTGCTTCAAACTTGATTTTTAGATTGTCACGTCAAACATGAAAAATCAAGTTTATGACAAAATTTGCTGTAAGCTTGTTGATTAAGGTATGATGTTTCAAGGCTTTGATAATTTTGAAGCAAAGTTCGACCGCAAATATAAAATTGTAATGCTATGTATTTGTACTAGATTACCAAGTTATTTGTGCGGTTCAGGGAACGAAACGAACTCTGTGCATTTTGTTTAGCAAAGCAAACCGCAAATCATCATCAGCAACCCACGTTCGTCCACTGCTGGACATAGGTCTCCCCTAATGCACGCCACCGCTCCCGATTTTCGGCCACTCTCATCCAGCTCACTCCAGCCAGCCTTCGAATGTCGTCATCCCATCTTGTAGCAGGGCGTCCAACACTACGTTTGCCGAGTCGCGGTCTCCACTCAAGGACCTTATGGCTCCAACGGTTGTCAGTTCTGCGGCTAATGTGACCAGCCCACTGCCACTTCAGTTTGCTAATTCGGTGGGCTATGTCGGTGACTCTGGTTTTTTGTCGGATTACCTACATCATTTCTGATGTGGTCCTTCAAAGATACTCGTGTTGTTCTTCAAGAAAGGCGACAACCGCAAATATAAAATTGTAATGCTATGTATTTGTACTGGATTACCAAGTTATTTGTGCGGTTGACGTGTTTATTTTCTACATCGCGATGACGAGATTTTTTTCCAAACAATGACTACCAGAAGTCCAATTTGTGATTAATACTAGAGTCATGGATTCTTTATTGCAATCGTGACTCTTGTGGAGCGCCACTCGGGGACGTCTGCCCGCTAGGAGTAATATTGTTCTGTGCGTCTGCCACTGCGCCCTGCTTGGGAAAGTGTGTGGAACCGAGACAAAGTTTTTTTATATGATAGGTAGCAGACGAGCAGGCGGATCACCTGGTGGTAAGCAATTGCCGCCGTCCATGATGAACACATACAACAAGTGCGCTGCTAACCTTTTATCCCCTTCCCCCCCGATTGGCCTCCAAACTTTGTTATGTCAAACTTGCATACACTTTATAGAATAATTTTCTAGTAAGTTTGTTGCTTCGGAACTAGAAAGTTTGATTTAACCTCGCCTCAAGTTTATACACTTGCCACGGCAAATTTGAGACAAAGCTTCATGTTTGATACATCAAACCTATCGCAAGTCAGTTTCAAGTTTAAATTGTTATCTGGGAGGGTACTTCCCTAGTACTGAACTATTGACATCTTTCCAAAAGGACATCATAATTGGAATAGACTATAGTGATTCAAATATTATTAAATATCTATAGGTACTATACTATTTATATAGAGGTACACTCATACGATCCTGTACTACTTGTTGTCAGTCTTTGGCCAGGAGTTCACGCAGATCACTCTCGAAACACTAGCGCGATGCAATTAAGTAGAACTACTGTCCCGAAAGAAAGTGAGGGCGGGCTACTAGTAATAAATCATTTTACCGCGCGAGAGCCACGATTCGGCATAAATGGGCCAGCTCGGCATAAACGGTCTCATAGAAGACCGGTCAAAGCAGCGCCTGCGCTGTGTTTCGTCGAGTGAATGGGGGTAACGGAGGCCCAATTGGGGAGAAAAGAAAAGGTTGGCAGCGCACCTGTGACTCTACTATAGTTGTATGGATACCTAGGTGGGAGGGCAACCGCATACCACCCGTCATCCATCAGCTCATGTGCCACCAATAGCAAAAAACTGTTTGATCAGAAATCTACCCTAGAACTTCTCATCCAATTTCTCATAGCCCAAATCGGGTTAGCGGCGAGGCTCGATAAACAACCGGACTTGTTAGAGAATCTGTGAATAGATCCGAATTAACGCGCAGTCTTTGTGGAAGCGGTTGGATGGATACACTCAACTGCTTCGGCTCTTTGGATGTGATTCACTCATTAATTATACACTTGCATGTTTCAGTGACGCAGTGGGTAGTAAGCCCCCTTTAAAGTGAAGGCTCTTATTGGAGTTTTGGGCACGATAGGCCTAGGCTATTTATAACTGAGTTTTTTTGTTGAAAAATAACTCAGTGTCTTGTCAAAGTCAAAATATATTTTATTTGCCTAGGCTTGTACAGTCAAGTTCAAAATATGTATACACTATAGGATCTTGTCACAATACATATTTATAAGAAAGTGGAAGTCGTTTTCTTATACATATGTACTGTGACAAGGTCCTAAAGTGTATACATAGTTTTGAGCTCGATAGTACATAACACTTACCAATCGTCATACATAAAGAAATATTTAAAACTATTTGAAAACAATGTACACAATTTAAATGAAATGAAATATAAATATCTTGATACATAAGATATACTAAAAAATAAATAGACATAATGCAATTCTACCACCGGTATCGGAAAGTTGATTCTGACGAGAAGATCCGGCAAGAAACTCGCCAGTTACTCTTTTTAATCGCCAAAATGTTTATTACAATGTTTCCCTCATACCACCTATCCTACAGTCCAATACTCAAGATGAAGTTGTTGTTGTCACATTATGTCTTGTCAGTCTTGTCAGAGCCTCGGACCGCACATGAAACCATTGGTCCTACGCCTGATCCCTTTTCAGTCTATCTCTAGGTGTATTAGTAATAGATACAAGTGTGTATTTGCGCACACATTTAAGCAATATAATAAGTACGAGTATATCCTGCGAGATCGTTAACCTCTATTGCCGTAGCCAAATCAGTTGCAGCATATTATTACTTATTATACTCACACGCTTAGAGAAACAGAGGCTTTTAGCATGCTAATAGTAGAGTACAAGGTAAATCATACTAGGCTCGTATTTAAACCTACCATCCAACATCCGCTTACACTTCGCATAGCAACGTGCAAGCTCGTAAACACCCATTGGTTCAAAATCGAAAAACAACCGCGCAATCGCCATCTGCGGTCATTTGCGAAGGGAAATAGAAACGGAACCGCGCGCAGCGGGCGCGGATCTCCCGGTAAGTAGGCCAATACACGACACGTGTGGGTCGCAGTGTCAATGTAGCCAGTGGGTAATGAGGCGGATTTTAAAGCGATGGCTACGTTGAGGTCCCCCTTTTCATTCAAATTGAAAAAAAGCTGCGAAATCGTCATCCGTGGTCATTTGGAAACGGAAATAGAAACGGATGTGCGTGCAGCGGGCGCGGATCTTCCGCAGTAAGTAGAGTAAAATGCGATAATTTAGGGCGCAGTGTCCTTGCTGCCGGAGGATAGTGGATCGCAGTTAGGTACCAAGACTAGCTATCAGCTCATATTATTTTAGCGCTAAATTCTAGTTGCCTCCTAAGCTAGCACTTTAAAACCCGGGTTCCGCTGTCTTGCTACATCTCGTCAACTTCGCTTGCTATTTTGCATCCATTAGGTGATTGGCATGCATGTCGTCCCTACGACGTCAAGTAAAAGCTCTTTGGGAATTAACGCGACGTTTATTGATAAGTGCATTGTATTATATTACTGCTTGACATATCCGCTACCTTGCAGCAACCGTGGTTACAAGCGGACAGATCGGTGGTGGCATGGCCAAACATTGGTTGCCTAAGCAGCTAACCGGTTTTTTTTTATACTAGAGGCGGCAAACGAGCAAGCGGGTCACCTGTTGGTAATTAATCACAGCTGCCCATGAACATCTGCGAGATCAGAGAGGTCGCTGATGCGTTGCCGGCCTTGTTTGCCGGGTTTGTGCAAAACGTGGCCCTACCATGAGATATACTGCACAAACTAGGAACGGAGGTACAGAAGACACTACTGTTGTTTGTCCAAAATATCAGGAACATGGAGTCTGCTTCAATCGTTCATCAAAACGTACTGACTATATTTGTATTGCGTGTAGGCATTTTCTCTTTTCGATTGGCAAATTGTGAACTATTTTCCTGGTAAATAGAGTATTTTTGAACTTCAGATGGTTAGCACGCTTGCTAGGTCCTCCCAAAAGTTAAAAATGGGTCCGATTTATTTATAATAGCTCAGTATATTGGCTTACCTCACCCTGATGATAAGCAAAAGGAGAGCCCATGTTGCAGTTACAACGGACGGCATCACATCCGTTGGCACTGCCAAGTATACGATCTCAACAACCATGAACCTAGTTTTTTTAAATCTATTTTCAAGTTTTCATAATGCATTTAATTTTAAATCTGTATAGGTACAAATTCATTAAAAGATCTATCATATGAAATGACTGCTTTAGTTGCAACCGGGATGACGCTGTATACGCCGGGAATAGTATCTTGAACCCATTTATACTCACTTAAAGAGCTGCCTACGGAAGACCCCGGTATCGAAAAAGATGAACCAAATGCACTAAGCTGTAAAGTAGAAAGTTTAGAACATTCACGGATTGTTTTCATTAAATGGAATCCGCTGCAGATGTGAAACAGCAGGAGTGAAGGACGGCGCGTAAATGTGTGTACTTCCAGTGAGAACATACGGGAGTCGATCTTGAGCGTCGCCATCTGTAGCACGCCGTTCGTTAGCCTGAAACTGAGTCTTTCCGCTATTGCCCATTCCACCCGTGCGGGCACTAATGGACCAATGTAATAGCCTAAGATCCCACCGTAGCAAAAATCTAACTTTAGTAGCCTCTCCAAGTGCTCGCCACTTTGATCGATCTTCGGCTACTCGCACCCAGCTCCAGCCAGCCCTCTTGCGCAGATCATCACTCCATCTGGCCTGAGGCCGTCCTACACTACGTTACCAAGACGCGGTCTCCACTCCAGAACTCGTTTACCCCAACAACGGTTGTCAGTTCTGCGGCAGCACTTCAGCTTAGTAATCCGGTGACCTATGTCGATAACTTTGGTTCTCTGCCGGATCACCTCGTTTCGGATTCGATCACGCAGAGAAACGCCAAGCATAGCTCTTTCCATAGGCTGCTGAGTGACTTTAAACTTGTGGACTAGCCGTGCTGTTAGTGTCCACGTTTCGGCCCTGTATGTCAT
This sequence comes from Cnaphalocrocis medinalis, assembly GCA_014851415.1. Classification (NCBI taxonomy): domain Eukaryota; kingdom Metazoa; phylum Arthropoda; class Insecta; order Lepidoptera; family Crambidae; genus Cnaphalocrocis; species Cnaphalocrocis medinalis. The sequence continues at coordinate 8,881,534 of CM026298.1, read as the reverse complement.
GACGGGTAGGACGCACTAATTATAGACTTTTGTCTTTAGGCACTGTGGAATCGACGATGAGAAGACTCGACCGCCGTTCCGTTGCCGATGCCGTTCTCATAGGGTTCCCGTATGCTCCCACCCCTGGATTTCCATAAACACAGTATCGGATCAGTCGGCAGTCGCACGCGTCGGCCTCGCAGCTATTTACTCTGTCTCGGCAGTCCCTAAACAAATTGTTCAGTCAACTTTATATCCTTTCACAAGCTGTCGACGGAGTTTGTTTTAGAACATTTGAAGTTTATCTTACTCCCAGCTGAGACCGGACGGAATGTTTGAGTTCTTTAATTCTTTTTTTGCTACAAACGTGGTAAAGATTAAAAGCTACAAAGACGAAAATTATTCGGTGTCGCAATATGAAAAGATAACATTCATTATTTTTGCGATTGATATAGTAAAAGATGTAATGCTCACTTACATAGCTCAAAGAGTTGCGTGGCTCAAGTGTAAATGGGCAGAGCAAATTGTGAGAAGAAAAAAAGAGCGTAGGTCAGGTTATACTTTCTTAACTAGAAAGCAAGCAATGCTGATTTTTTATACACAGGATCCAAATCAATACTTATATTGGAAATATGGTTTAGGAAGTAAAAAGCAAGGATTATCAAGCTTTATAAAGTTTAACTGAAAAATTCCGAAATAAAATGTCACTAAAATTGAAGCAAAAGAATTTATGAGACACGTGTTAGCTGTGGTTAAGGAAAAGGATGTGTTGGTAACTACCGACAAAATCTCTTTTAGAAATTGGGGGAGAGAGAGGGGAACTCACCTAAGCTGACGGAATGGCATGGATATAATAAAAGAAGCAACACGGAAATGTAATTTGAGCTGAAATCTTAAATAAAAATTATACCGTCATTTAACTTTTCCGCTAGCGAAAACAAAAAAAAAAACATTATTTATATTTCGTTAAAAAGGCAAATTAAAAAGGTACAGGTGCGTTGAAACAGAGTTTTTCGTTAATTGGGACTAAGGCGCGGATTTACGGGCCGAGCAAATACAACCTGCGGTGGATCGTAATTCAGTAAGGGTCGCGGTTTGAGCGAAGCGAGCAAAGCGAGCGGAACTGTACTATTACACTTTAGGGATGAGATTTTTTATGTGACAGGTGGCAGACGAGCAGACGGATTGCCTGATGGTAAGCGATTGTCGGCGCCTATAGACACCTGGAACACTAGTAGAGTTGTAACTAAACAAGTGTACTGCCAATCTTTAATCCCCTTTCCCGGCAATTGGGGCCCCGGTACACTCACTCGACGAAACACAGGGCGGGCGCTGCTTCACGCCGGTTTTATGTGAGGTACTACGGCCTCACCCCGGTTGAGCTGGCCAATTCAAGCCGATTTGTGGCTCTCCCACGGTTAAATACCAACGGGCTTACTGCCAAAGGATATAACAATATGCGGGAAAATTTTTGCCCGTGGTTTCACTCGCACCCCCCATTTTCCCAAAATGGGAGGTTGGAAAGAGACAAAAAGTAGCCTATGTTACTCTCCATCCCCTTAACTATCTCCACCTAAAAATCACTTAAAGAAAGACAAACATAGAGACAGACAGACACACATTCCCATTTATAATATTAGTATGGATTTAGTCCAGAGTCATAATCTTTGGCGTAATTAAACTATAGCAGGGTCAATACCAAATGCACCAGGATCGAGCCAGCCAATGCAGTGGATTGCGGTGAGCTAAGCGAGCGGAGCGGAGCGCGCGGTGTCGCTTCGCTTTACCGAATCGGCTTGAGCGGATTCATCAATTAGTGCTATCTGAAATGTCCTCTACAGATAACAAACCCTTTGTTTTAGTGAAGGGGTTGATTTGAGGAGACACATAAGACAATTGAATGCTTTAGTCAACTAAGGTGTGATTCATTACAGAATTGCACTCGATTCCTGTTAAAAAAAACCCCGACAATTAAATAGCACGGTATTTTGTGGCGGCGGTCATCTTGGATTTAGAAAATATTAATGTATTCTACCACTCGTCTTTCGCCCTTTTGATACCTACTTATTATTTTAAGGAAATTAAGTAAAAATCCATAATTTTGTGATGGTGGCCATCTTGCTCGGCGTCGGCGGTTATAAAACACTTCTGTTTCAACTTTCCAACAAAAAACAAAATCGATATCAGTTAATGCGTTCAGCAGTTCTCTTCAATGCCACCGATAGACACATATTAGACAGACAGACAGACACGTCAAGCTTATAACACCAACACCCCGTCGGGGGCGAGAAATCCATTCAGTCTCTCGGTGAAACGTATAAGAATAAATTTAGGTGAGTAAAGTGACTTGGACCGCAAAAGTTTCAGAAGCCGAGTTGACTCCGAGAATATTTTTTTCATCTAAAATGCAGCATTCCATTCCAAATAGCAGGACACCAATTATAAAACTCACGGCGCAAGTACCTATTCATATTTAAATATCACAGATTAATTAATGAAACTTCTAACCAGATGAGACCTATTTTTGAATTTTCGCTTCGTCCAAACAAAACTACTCGTTTTGCAAGTCACGCCGTCTCGTGAGTCGCATGATTCATAATTTTCCCTATTTTTGAAATCACTCGCTTAGTGTTTCGCCAATCTTGTCAAAGTATAGTGTTAACTCGTTAATATTTGACGTGTGATTTGACGTAAATGCGTCCACTCGCCACACGGAAACGAGTGGTTTGCACCACTCGTTGCAAATTGCTCGTTTTCGAAAGATTCAAAAATGCGGATGTCAAAAATCATGCGAGTCACACATTTTTTTACTGAGACGACAATTCAAAAATAGGTCTCCTAGCTTTTTATGCCAGTACTTATTAAAATTAACAAAATAATGCAACACATCTACGTTCTCAAACACGTCAAACGAAATAATCCTCAAGTTTTAGAACATTCAGGAAATAAAACAAAACACAAATACAACGTAGAGCTAGTTGTATGAATTGTATGCATTTCAATATTTCCATTGGTACAATCTACACAAAATATTATGTCAAATGATATTGAACCAAATGTGCTTGACATTAACATGAGAATCGATGGAACAAATTTAACAGATTGATTGTATGGTCGCTGCCTTTACAAAGATAGCAAATGTATGACAAGGGTTGCGGTGGTCACAGACGTGGCTCTTTCATAGAAGGATATCATTTGTCAGGCAATTTTTAGTAAGGTTTTAAAGGCATAGAAAAAATATCATGCACACCTAAATCCCAATTAGATTGACTATGCCATCTAGTGAATAACTTGAAAGTTCATAAATACCAACTAGAAAACTCCTCCATAAATAATGACTCAACTGGTGTTACCGTCAGGTGATCTGCCTAGTCGTTTGCTACCTATCATATAAAAAAATGATTAAAAATATTCTCTATTATATTACCTACAGAACGAGTCACAGCAGTAATCCTTACGCATCATGTGGCAGATCCTTTAGTTCCAGCCCGAGTAAAATGCGACATGTTACCTGTGACGATTATATTGTAATCTCCAGTAAGACATGTTTGAGCGGCCTGTCGAGATTGAAACATGAATGCCGGCGGTCTTATTGGCAAGAGGAGCGAGTAGCGATAGACATTTTTTTATACTAGAGGCGGCAAACGAGCAAGCGGGTCACCTGCTGGTAAGTAATCACCGCTGCCCATGAACATCTGCGAGATCAGAGAGGTCGCTGATGCGTTGCCGGCCTTTTAAGAAGGAGTACGCTCGTTTCTTGAAGGTCCTTAAGTCATAGCCAAAATTGATCACACAATAGATGGATACCCCTTCTCTTCCTCATCCTTTAGCCTGTTTCAACTATTTTAGTGTAGACCTCCTTCAGCATTTTCCATTCCTTCCGGCATTGCACTTTTTGTATCCAGTTTGACCCAGCCACTCTTATCACGTCGTCCTTCCAGCGCATCTTAGGTCTTCCTTGAGGGCGTTTTCCCCACGGCTTCCACTCGAGAAGACGCTATACCATGATGCCTCATTGCCCAGAGGACAGTAGAGAGAAAGTTGGTAGGAAGTGACACTAATGGACCGCAAAACAAACAAAGGGCTTCGAGAGTAAAGCAAAGTCGTAGATGTAACAGAAAAAGTGGCGCACTTAAAGTGGAGGTGGGCAGGATATACTTTATTGCACATAAAGTCACAGAACTTCATAATAAAAATAAATTTAATTGTGGGAGAGCCATGCTTCGGCATGAATAGGGCCGGCTCGACCGGAGTGATACCACTGCCTCACAGAAAACCGGCGTGAAGCAGCTCCTGTGCTGTGTTTCGCCGAGTGAGTGAGGGTACCGGAGGCACATCGGGGGGGAAGGGGATAAAAGGTTAGCAGCGCACTTGTTGCATGTGTTCATGGGCGGCGGCAATTGCTTACCATCAGGTGATCCGCCTGCTCGTCTGCTACCTATCACATAAAAAAAAAAACAATGTCACACAACACCTCATACATCGACCTGACTCCGTACTAAGTAGTAGCATTTGGTAGTGACCTGCCTTATGCGCCAAAAGTCGTGGGGTTGATCCCCACCCAGGACAAACATTCGTGTGATGAACACTTGTATTTATTCAGTGTCTGGGTGTAATATACGTAGGTACGTATTTAAGTCATTCCATCTTCATCTTGATGGTTGGTGGTCTAGCACTGTGCGTTTCTCGAGGAATTTTCATCCACGAACCTCAGTTTTGTGGAATAGTTTAGCTGCGGCAGTATTTCCTGACGACTATAACTTAGGCAACTTCAAGAAAAGAGCGTACTCCTTCTTAATAGGCCGGCAACGCATCGGCGATCTCTCAGATGTTGATGATGGGCGATGGTGATTACTTACTAACAGTTGACCCGCTTGCTCGTTTGCCGCCTCTAGTATAAAAAAGTACCTATTATATTTGTGTTTTCTCTGTTGTCTGATATTTGTGACACAAGTGCTCAATTAAGCTACTTGAAAGTATCAGCCTATATACTGTCCCACTGCAGGGCAAAGGCCTCCATCATAGAAATCAAGTTATCGCTACTATGATGGGATTAGGCTTAATCACCACGCTTGCCTAATGCGGATTAGTAATCACAAACCCGAGCTATGTTCGAAAAATTCGAAACATACTTTTGCTCGACCCGGGAATCGAACCCGAGATCACGGCCCGGTACTTAAACCACTAGACCAACAGGGCGTCTTAAGCTACTTAGTATGGAGTATTTAGCGTGTGTGTGATTTCAGTCCAAATCCTAGTCTCAATCTAGAAAGGACATGAATATAGATCGAACCGATATAATCTCGCACCCCTCTAAATTGCTACATGTAATCACTATAACCCCCTCCTCAGTTTGTCAATTACGGGAGATTGGTGTAGTCTTAGTTAGGGGCTGTATTTAATAGCCCTCGATAATGGTTATGTTACCGATTCTGGATATTCTGATATTATAGGGTTTATTACTTGCTGTTATGGCACTTGTAACTTTAGTCATCTCAAGGGCGTCTTTAAGGTACAGCTGTTTGGGAGATAGTCTCATCACTTTTACCCCCCTTTTATAAGACGAAGGCTAAAGCTGCTTACGGTTTCAAAATAAAGCAGTCACTTTAATATTAAGTGACAGCATCAGTTTTAAGCCTAACTAACACGTTTTTATAGGAGAAGTACACATCATTATCCTAACTAATATTATAAAAGCGAAAGTAGCTCTATCTGTCTGTCTTTCTGTTACTCTTTCACGCCAAATCTACTGAACGGATTTGACGGTCGTGGACACTAATGTTTTATCGAATTAAGAACGTAATTGTATAAAAAGTGCACCTGTGTTTGCGCACACACATAAAGTACCTACCTGCCTATACCTACTATCCTACTGCGGGGCAAAGGCCTCCATCATAGAAATCAAGTCATCGTTATTATGATTGGATTTGTCCAAAGTTAGCCAAAAAAGATGCAAGTTTGTTCTAATAATATTGAAACATTTCAGAGTCTGATATGAGTCGTAAAAATTCTGTTCAAGTGCGAAGATATTATTTTTGTGAAAAACCCAGTAACAATTTTCATCTACCCTCACATCAGAGTAAAAGGTTGCCCAAAAATAATAGGTACACTCGAACATCGGAAAGTATTTTTCCAAGTTGTACGAAACAGTGTTGACGGAGCAGCTTGATTGATTGGATGAGCGAACAAACATTCGATCGAACTTCGTTTGTGGTAGGGATGTTAGACTAATGGAAAGAAATCGATTGAATGAAAACCCCTATCGGCTAGAAAATCGATTTCTCTTTTTTGACAATCGATTTTAATAAAAATAATTTATAATTTGTTATGTAATATAATGGAACTGTTTATATTTTAATTTCAACAGTAAATGCGTTATTTACTTATTCATAAGCAAATAACGCACTCAAAAAATCATTGATAGTTTCAGGTGGAATTATTGACCTTTCGATGTTTTTTTTAAGTTTGTTATTTTCTAAAAATACTGTTACAAATTGTCCGGTTACTTTACATTTGACAAATAATTTAAAATACCTATCACAATTTATCTCGTAAAATGCATTCAATAGATTTATTAAATCGATTGATCTGAGTTGCAAACATTAATAAAAATAATTTTATACGATAGTTAACAATCGATTAATAGAAAATTCGATTATTTTTTTACTTCCTTCAAAGAAAGAGGAAAAATTGAATAAAGTGCTACTATAATATTGTAGGAAATGTATAAAAATACGGATATTTTAAGAAAATAATACTAACTTTCATGACATTTTTTTCACCTACTCATACATCATTTAAAACATTACTGATCAAAATCTTAACCCTCCTTTTTGCTTCGCCTGGTTTAAAAATATATGTTATTTAACAAAAAGTAAAGGCTTTTTATCCTTATTGAGCAAATGCCAAGTCACACTGAATTGCTGTCTTAAATCCATTTCCCAATAGATATCCCAAAGAAAAAGTCCAGATTATCTCAAGGGAGATCTTGATAGATTTACAGCTGGTTCCTAAAAGACGGTTCCTAAAAGTCTAAAGACAAAGACTTTTTATTTCACATGAAATATGGTACATAAAGGTGACAGAGTTTTATAAATTTTGAATCCATTTATTTCACCAGACAATGGTAGGCAAAATATGACATATTCAGAAGAAAAAAAAATCATCTAAAGACATTTTATACGGCATTAAAATATCTATACCCAATTCATACATAAACATAGGCCCACCGGATAATAGCAACCTGAAGTGGGCAGTGGTCGGTCACCATAGCCGCAGAACTGACAAACCGTTGGAGCCATAAAGTCCTTGCAGTGGAGACCCGCGACTCGGTAAACGTAGTGTTGGACGCCCTGCTACAAGATGGAATGTATACATTCGAGGCCTGGAGTCACAAATCTCTGCCAACCTGTCAAACTCATTTTATCCCTGATTAGGCCGGTACCCTAACTAACACGGCGTAACACAGCGCAGGCACTGCTTCACGCCAGTCTTCTGTGATGTCGCGGTATCTTGATCACTCCAGCTAAGGTGGCCCATTTATGCCGAAGCATGGCTTCCCACGGTCAAGTTTCTAAACACGAACACAACTCTTTTACTCCTTTTTCTAACCACAAAATTCTATTACCAATGGGTTCCCCAACTAATCTGGCTGTGATTGATGAAAGTGCCGACAAAAGATACAGGGTGCCGATAAGGACAATATGACGAGGGTGGGAGGTGGTCGGGAATAAAATCCCACTCAATGAGAAGGACATGGAAAAACCTTACTTGCTTTATCTTACTATGAATATTAAATCATGTTTTTGTTTAAATTAGAGGCGAGAAACTGGCGGGTCACCTTTCGGTAAGTAAGTAATCTTCTTCTATACTATTTATAAAGACGGTAATGAAAGCTCATATTCCACGCCATGCCATTTAGGTAAACCGAAAACACGAAACATTTGCGCGATGCAATCAACGTCCAGAGAACATTAAAAACATAACATTGAGGTGATTAAATTATATTCTTGCCAAATTACAGCTTTCTAGCACTAAGATTGCCAGCTTCTGTATTTCCAGAGAGCTACAATTTGGGTGTCTTTAAGTCGAGAGTGAATAGGCTTCTTCTGGGAAAGCACGCTACATCTTAGACCTCATTGTCACTCTCCATCAGGTGAGATCAGGTCAATTGCAAACACATTATATTATATAAAAAAAACATCTCTGAGCTGATAAGTTGCGGACGGACAGACAGACATAGCGAAACTGTATGGGTTCCTGGTATACTCCGGAACCCTAAAATGGACGCAAATGCTCATGGCTCTGCGGCGAGATGCTTCGCTATGTATTCTTTACCGCACCTATCACGGGGAGTGCTCCAAGGAATTGTTTGATCTACTTACTGCAACCCTATAAGGACTTATATGTTTCAAACATCCGTAACATAATACTTTACTCGTATTGTTCGAAATATCTGACCATAATTAGTTCACTGTTAATTGGACACAAGTTTGTTTGAAATACAAATTGAATTGTTGTTTTAAAACATTCAGCGATTTCTACCCAAAACACAATTAACAAAAGCCTGTTTACAAAATGGACAAACACGATGTGTAAATAAACACAGGGAAAAAACAGACATTTGGGAATCTAACAGTGGATAATAATTCATGTTGTTTGAGCTCAAAATATGTCCACATAGTGTTGTACAGTCACGAATAGAAGTAGCTTCACACTTGCACCAGTTGACTCTTATGTGTTGAGGAATAAGATCTATGACCTTTAAAAGTTTTTAGTTACATGACGACTGTACATGTTTACTAAACCCTAGTCAGTTTACATTTGGTCATATTGTTTGCTTTTGGCTTCAAACTATTATAAGGAGGACCTTTTAGAGTTTGCTGTCATTATTCTGTATGTTGTAGAATACACATTGTAGAATGTAGATTTACTGTATTATTAATGGTCGTATAGTACTTACATACAAATGCCAAAATACTCGTAGAGAAGATTGTGGACATACTTAACATCATCGGCGAGACTAGGCGCAAAGGTCAGACGGCAGTCGCTTCATTGTGATTACCAGACTCGAAGAAGTTACGTATTTTTTCTTTATTAACATTCCGGCTGAGATAAGAGTGAGAGAGACTAAACTAAACTCCTATAGACCACATTACGTTTTATATTTTTTTAATTTTCATATAACCAATAGTTTACGGTTGTACAAACGTGTCATCACACTAATTCCTAAACAAATCTGGGTTTTATCAGTGCGCAACGTTACTGCAACGCTGGAAGGTAAACAAGCGGAGGGTTTACACGCGATATTGGCGTTGACCGGACGAGATCCGCCCATAACATGGTTAGAGGATGCTCCTTCGGTAGTGATGGGGTCGAATTTATCGATGAAATTGTAAATAAAATGTTTTTTTTTCGGAATTTCACGAGAACCCTAAATTACCTACACAAGACGCCGGCTGCTTACTAACCTCTAAGACCTCTAAAACCTCTAAGACTGACACTAACCTCAATAAGGTCCAGTGCAAATGACTGAGTCAGACTATAAGGAAAATGTATGGGAGTGACATGTTACGATTCTGTTATTATGAATGAATGGTGAACGAACAATGTTAGCTAAACTGTACCCCCCTCAGCTTTCGTTTAAAACTGATGCTATTACTCTTATTTGTCACTTTTATAAAACTTACACTTACATTGGTTTCCGAAGGTCGAAGGGCTCGTAGATTACGTACGAAAGAAGTCCAGCCGGACACTCGACCTCAACCTTGACCAAAGTGAGTTTCAACTCGTTAGGGTTCGATGCCGACCCACTCTCTCTACCGACCTTTATCAAGGAGGACGGCTGTCAGCTGACACCACGCGCCGCAAATAATAAAATAAAATTAATATGATATGCAAATTAAGCTATAAGGTATTTATTATATAGGCCAATGAAATGTAAAGCAAACATCGATGTTTGTTTACAATAAGCCCATCACTACTGGGCCACGACGGAGCAGGTAACGATTTTCTCTACCCACTCCCAATATTCAACGGGCCAATCATATTGACAGGGTGCTCGCTCGTTCAAGGATAAAAATTGTAAATTGATTATTCAAACGGGAGGTGTAAACAGATTTAGGCATGTAACTGGTTGAAAGCGTATGATATGTTAAGAGAAAAATAGGATAGGAGCTAAAGGAGCTCCTTATAAGGAAAGTTAGGAGAGAAACAGTGCTGAAAGACGTATACCGTTCCATGACCTAGTAAACGGAAAGTAAGGGTTGTCAAACTGCAGTACCCAACATGGTTGTGCCACAAAATATTTTGATTCAGAAGGCCAGCTGCCTACAACATGAGCTAAACAGACTATGCACGCTCATGCATATGCGCTTACAGTGAAGTGAAAAAAAAAATTCGAATTTCTCAAAACTGATCTTTACTCCTACTTACTTATTTACTTTACAAAGTGGCCGAGTCACGTAAATGGCTTTGAATGAAAAGTTAGATATATAGATACTCTTAATGCTGTGGCCATATTTTATAAATACAGTCACAGTATTTTCGCTAATAGCGTTCTCTACTAGACAAACTTAGGTAGAGGAATGATACAGCGAATTAACAAGAGGTAAGGCCGTGCAGATTTGTTGTTATATTTTATTTGAATGTCCAAAAGCACAGAACAAAACCAAATATCATTCAGAAATTTTGGTAGAACAAGTGGTTAAAGGGATGTAAATTGTTTACATTTACACCCTGCATAAAATCTGTGTGAAGGTTGCCGTTTAGTAAAAACCTAACTTACCCGGTCAAGCGAAAATATTGGCCCATATGTGTCTGAGCATCATTGACCCACATCAGAAATCTTATTATCTCATGGCATGTTATTATTTTTGCTAAAATTACTTCAGCATCGCAGCCGCTTTGACGCAGGTCGAAGGTTGCTCTAAGGTTGTGTGTTCGATTTGGTGTTAGCCAGCCTAGGCAAACATCTGTGTTTGTTCAGTTTTTAGCCGATATTTTGGATTAAAATTTTTTGCTTAACAAGCAAAGTATCAGCCTATACCTATACTGCCCCCTTAGCAAGGAAAGTATCAGCCTATATACTAGCCAAAGGCCTCCATCATAGAAATCAAGTCATCCCTACTTTAATACGATTAGGCTTAATCACCACGCTTGCCTAATGCGGATTGGTGATCACAAGAAACAAAACTTAAATACTAGCTATGTAGCTTTAAAACAATGAAACGCATTATTTTAACTGACTTCAAAAAGGTGAAAGGTTCGCATTTCGATCCGTATGTTTTTTTTGTATGTAATAATTATGTTACTGGATTTCTCCGCCAATTATATGAATGGATTTTTGTGATTCTTTTTTTGCTTGGCAAGCCATCGTTCAAAGGTGGTCCCGAAATATGGGACCACCTAAAAAAATATTAAAATTGACTCAATGGTTTTTGAAAAAAACAAAAAAAACCAAAAATTAATAGTTATATGGTATATATTGTGGATGTTAGTCTTGAAGTCGGTTTTATTTTTCAAAAATTAATTATTAAGTGGGATCAATAGGTACACAGTTTTACTCGCAATAATTAATGTGTATATTGGGATCCTCAATTTGCGCACATATCTTACTAAGAGTTACATGGTTTGAACAGCTGCAATTTTAATCAACAACCCTTAGCCAGAATAAAATACCATTAACATGCTGGTAGAGGTTTAAACTGTGGGAGAGCCACGCGTCGGCATGAATGGCCGGCCTCGACCGGAGTAGTGATACCGACTGCCTCAACAGAAAACCGGCGTGAAGCAGGGCCCCTGTGCTGTGTTTCGCTGAGTGATGTGAGGGTCCCGTAGGCCCCACTTGGGGGGAAGGGGAATAAAAGGGTGGCAGCGCACTTTGTAAACTCCACTGGTGTTGCAAGTGTCCATGAGCGGCGGCAATTGCTTACCATCAGGTGATCCGCCTGCTCGTCTGCTACCTATCACATAAAAAAGAAGGAAAAGGAGCAAACTTGTACGATTTGGATTGTTTCTGAAATGTGTAACCATCATCATTAAGTACTTACAGTTAAATGCACGAAACCGACTGCAACTTCGTACGCGTGGAGTTAAGTTATTTGCGTGTTTATTAATATTTTGGACAATCCATCCAATATTTTTTTATTTGTAGCCTGTTATATGTTATTCTGATGTATAAGCTATATTATTGTAAAGTTTGATTAAAATCCATTCAGTAGTTTTTGCGTGAAAGAGGAACAAACATCCATCCATCCATACTTACAAACTTTCACGCTTATTAGTGGGATAGCAATTTGTATTGTTGGATATTGACATAATATTTACTGCTTGATTTGATTAATCAATCAAATCAAGCAGTAAAATAATATGATTATGCTAATCAGCATCTAAGCGTTTGATTAAATAAATTCTTTTACATGATAGGTGGCAAGCGAGCTGACGGATCACCTAAGTAGGCAATTGTCCCCTTCCACGTACAACCGCAACACCAGTAGAGTCACAATTGCGCTGCCAAGTTTAAAACCCCGTTTTCCTCGGATGGGCCGTCCAGGACCCTCACGTTACTTAATTTCTGGGCACTTTTTCAAACGAAAACTGCCGTATGATATCTGACGTATCAAATCAAAACACATGTACTATACATTCGTTTATAATTACTTCAGCTAGAGCACTATCCCCGTATAGCTTAGAAACAAAGAGCTTAATTCGAACCGGACGACACGACTCAATCAGAGTTCCCCTCCCTTTCACAACCACTGTATGTCGCCTTTGTTTGAATGCGACAGGTTTCTCATTCGTTAGACGTCTTCGTCATAAGCCACCAGGCCTTTTGATCCCGAGTGTACCGTCTTTGTGCGAGACAGATGCAGTCGGAGGCAGAATCTAATCTCACTAGTCACCAAAGTACTGGACAGATTGATGGGGTATACGATTAGCAACAAAGGGTACCTGCATAGTAAGAGGACTTTCATTATATAAATCTATACTATTTATAAAGAGATAACTTCTATAGACAACGACAAGGCTTATAGGTAAACCGAAAACACGAAACGCTTGCGCGATGTAATTGAGCACAGCGCCATCTAGTGGTTCGTTTCTGTATTACGGTCCCGAAGCGAAGTGAGGGCGGGCCACTATCATAGATAAAGCGTAAAAAGTCTCGCCATAAGTGATGATTCATTCGCAAAAAAAGAATATTTGGCATAATTATAAATACATTTTAATGGATTAGGGTCGAAAATAAAATGTAGTAAAGTAGCTGTAATTTCTGAAGTGGCAGTGGGCTGGTCACATTAGCCGCAGAACTGACAACCGTTGGAGCTATAAAGTCCTTGAGTGGAGACCGCGACTCGGTAAACGTAGATAGTAGCAGGCTTGTCCCACTCCGCGTGTAGGTATCGAACTTGCAAGTACATGCGGAGTCCCCTCCGGAGGGGAAAATTAGTAGAAAATCACGAACGAGCGGTGACGCACGCGCGACAGTTGCTTGCGATAGAAAGAGAACGCACTTCTAGGTATGAATAATGGTAGGCATTGAACGCTGGGCGGTCGGAATTTCAACGTTAGATTATAGTAGTCTGAGTCTTTATTTCCATTAACGGTTTTTAGAAGTGGGTCTTCTGTACCTTGTACTATTAAGTATTCTGTGATAGTAGGTAAAGATGGGATGACGACATTCGAAGGCTGGCTGGAGTGAGCTGGATGAGAGTGGCCGAAAATCGGGAGCGGTGGCGTGCATTGGGGGAGAGCTATGTCCAGCAGTGGACGAGCGTGGGTTGCTGATGATGATGATGAATTTCTAATGACAGCGCCAATGAATGCCAACAGGCATCACTTTTTCAAACACTTTCAGTATATAAATAAATAGAATGCACCAGACAATCGCACCAACCAACCTGGTCTCAAACTAGGGCAACTCCTGTACTATGAGTATGTACAGGAGACAGAACACCCGGACCAAAGACAACTTAAAAAATGCAGTTTTCCGAGGCCGTCAAATTTTCAGTATGGATTTGTTTATCTAGTAATTGAGATCGAAGTAATAGGAGCTATAAATCAGTATCTGAAATCAGAAACCAAGAATTAAATAGCACTACATTGTATAAAAAGTTCTTTTCAGGTCCTAGACCGTAAATTATCATACTCAAAATTATGTCTATTAAACATGTCTGATAAAATAAATTATTATTTGGTTTTCTATCAATAGTTTCTTTAGTTGCTCGACCTTCGTGGTTTCTATAGAACAAATGTCTTTAAATTCATAAATCATTCATATCTTCTTTCTTACAAAACCTAGGTCAGGTGTGCACAGTACCTACATTTATCATTAATTTCATTCATTAATAATCCTTGAAATATGGTTGTCTACATAATTATTAATGAAATATATTTGTGTTGATATAAAGTTAGTGTTTGGTTTAGATTTTCGTCAGATACGGCCACTGTTGTTGTCTTTATAGAAGGCTTTTATTGTAAGGTTGAAGAAAAATCCATAATGTGCTTTACAGACCAAATATTTGGTCTATAAATGGATCCGTCGCGACTTTCGTCACCGAAGATGGTCTGAAAAATATATCATAGACAATTTGTATTTACAGCGTGAACGCACAAAATACATATTGACACAGAAGGCTGACTGCCCACTAAGAGCTAAAAATATGTCATGTACTCACGCATGCGCACTAACGGGCAAAAACGCCTTTTCGACCACATTAATCCTAACTTATGACATAAGATTGTCAAACTGTCGAGGTCTATGGCAGAGGCCGCGCGCTTATGTGCTCATGCCGGGAAACAACCTTAGGATATGTCAACGAACTCTTCTAAATTAAAAATCAGGTCAAAGTCTAACTTCTGTGTGTAATTATTTTGTGTTGAACGCGTTAAAAGTGTCGTCGTAAATAAAGACTCTATCCGCAAAAGAACGCTAATGGAATTTTTAGAATTTATAACCAATTAGGTTTCTAATACACCGTGCTTTTTTAACCGTCGTGTACCCTTTTCGAGAGCGTTATACTGATGTTACTTGGAGAAAAATGTTTGTTTTCATCAGTATAACGCCCTCGAAAAGTGTGCACGACTGTTAAAGAACCACGGTGTATATGAACAAGGGTTGAAAATTAATACTTGCCAACCCAAAGGTTGTCTGGAAGAGATCGCTATTAGCGATAAGGCCGCCGATATTGTATTTGGAAATTACTATTAGCACAAAGTTCTGTAATGTGTTGTGCAATAAAGAGTATCTAGCTATCTATCTACATTTTGTTTTTAACCTCGATGGCATGTTAGAAATTGAAAATATCTATAGCTATAACTACTAATGACAGGGCTATTCTGATAAATTTTTCAACCGCTTTTAGCATGAAATTGTGTATCTTTATCTGTAGTGGTAGTAGTAGTATCAGCCTATATACTGTCCCACTGCAGGGCAAAGGCCTCCATCATAGAAATCAAGTTATCACTACTATGATGGGATTAGGCTTAATCACTACGCTTGCCTAATGCGGATTGGTGATCACAAACCCGAGCTATGTTCGAAAAATTCGAAACATACTTTTTGCTCGACCCGGGAATCGAACCCGAAACCCCGAGATCACGGCCCGGTACTTAAACCACTAGACCAACGACTCGATCTTATCTGTATCGAGGCCTAAATAATAAGTATTAAGTTAATAAACCACTCTGAGACCCACGACCCCTTATAGAAGGCGCTAAGCAAACTACCATCGCTGTGTATTTCTAAAATTAAGCGGTAAGATTTTCCATTCTTGTTCACTATTCAGTTTCAGATATTTATTCAAATAAAATAGATAAATAGAACTGCGAACTGGATTTCATCTTTTTTCAACCTGCCAACAAACGGATTAAAAAAGCTTGGAATGTTTGAACTGCTTTCGGTCTGGACGGTTCCGTATACAATTGATTAATTTGATTGCCTTGGTGGCTATGACGTCAATGTTAGTGTTTGAGGTATTGATTTCGATTCCAAAGTTAGGAGAAGTTGTACCTTGAGTTTTTTCTAAGAAAATGGAATGTTAACCCGGGGTTTGTACATCAAGAAGGCACGTTAAGTCGTTTGTCCTGCCCTCGATCTCTCACGTAACTCTTTTCCTCAAATTCCAGTTGTTGAACCTTTATGGTTTCTGTGGAGCTAAAGAATTAAATTATAAAACATTCATTAAATTATTTGGTTTTTTTTTATTCCTTACTTAAACTATCTTTACAGGTTTACGTAACCCTTAGTGCGATAGTATAACTATTATCCTAGGATTATTATCTGCGTTTAATCAAATAGCAACATTTCTTTAGAGAGATGATACAAACATATTGTTATTTTATGGTGACGGGTAGAGCACACTAAGCTACTAAATTGAAACATCACAATTATCTAGGGTAACCCTAGAATACCTAGTAGGGGTTCTATGATCGAGGTACGGAACCCTCAAAACTAGTGACTGTGAATGGAGCCAATTTGATTTAGAAGAGTTGAACTGGCCGGTTAGGATTTCAATTTTAGATAAACACTGAACCCTATTCGAAATAACAAACAAAGTCTGGGTGTTGTTTTAGTCACTTAGTTCAGGTTTAGGCCCGTATACGACTGACAACATTGTTAGGCTTTGTACACCCGCTTGCCTTTTGTATCTCTTTTTCTGTAGGCGAAACGGTAGGCATATTAGCGCCACCAATCTTCTCTATACCATTTATAAAGAGATAACTTCTATAGACAACGACAAGGCTTATAGGTAAACCGAAAACAAGAAACGCTTGCGCGATGTAATTTAGCACAGCGCCATCTATTAGTTCATTTCTGAATTACGGTCCCGAAGCGAAGTGAGGGCGGGCCACTAGTCGTTTAATACAGCTAAACCAGATTAATTTCATAGATTCTATTTAATAGATTTGGTTCCGGTTCTGTAGACCTAACATGCGTACCGCGACATTATCGACTCTCGTTCACGAGAGCGCATCCTTCTATCCTGCTCATCGCTCAGTCAGGTAAGCGAGAAGCAACTTGCGCCGACTCAATACAAGTGTCGACAAATTATCCCGCGGCGCGCATGTGAGCCCGGCTGGTTCAGTAACTATTTCTACCAAAGAAATCAAGTCATCGGTACTGTGATGGGATTAGGCTTAATCACACGCATGCCTAACATATTTTTTGCTCGACCCGGGAATCGAAACCAGGACCCAAGATCATCACCCCGGGACTTAAATCATCAGACCAACGGGACATAACAGTACATTCAAATCTTTAAAAAACGAGCCTATACCTTCCTAAAAGGCCGGCAACGCATCCGCACTCCTTCTGGTGTAGCTGATGTCCATGGGCGGCGGTGATCACTTACCATCAGGTGACCGCTTGCTCGTCTGTCTTCCTGTCATTATCTTTGTGCCTTATTCCCAGGTTATCTGGACGGCGCAGTATGTTTTCTTCTCCCATTCCCTCCCTGTCATTCCGCCCCTGTCATTCCCCCCATTTGATTGTCATTTCCCTGTCATTCAACATTGTATCATCCACCCTCTTTTCAGTCATGTTATTCTTCACAGAATCCATCCATCTCTTTTTCGGCCATCCTCTGTTCCTCGACCCATTTAAATTCATATCCATCACTCTTTCTGTACTTATCATAAAAAAATACAAGCCGTAACAGCAAAATGGTTCAAGAGTGATCAATAAGAGTAAAATAAAATCAAGAACTGGTAAGGCGCTTAAAGTGTTGGACGAGAAAATTGAAACTAAACATTGATATTGGTTTTCGACTTAAGTATGCATTAAGTAACTTGAGACCTGCCGCAGACGGTTCGGTTTACTTAAAGGTGTCTTTTTTTAAACATACCTATTTTAAACTAAGTAGTCTTTTATTTCTTGTTTTAACTTACGATAACAATAGAGATAGAGATCTAAGGTAAGTTCTATTAACAACGATGAGACTTAAAGGAAACCGAAAAAACAAAACACTTGCGCGATATATTCGACGCTCAGCGCCATCTATTGGTATAGTTTGTAAGTACAATGAATACCAGTGGTATTCAAACAATACCATGATGACGATAGTCAACTCGGGGCGTCAACCTAGAACACCTAGACCCAAGACAACTTAGAATATGTAGTTTTCTAAATTGCCTTGATCGGAATTGAACCCGGGACCTTTCGCGCTTCGGGCGAACACCTTAGCCACTGCGCCATCGAAGCCTTCAATATAATGAAGTGAGGGAATGGTCTACATATATTCCCGTCCCATCTCATCACATCGTGCAAGTGTTGTGCGCTGCCAACCCTTTATCCCCTTCTCCCCCTGTTGGGCCTCCGGTACTCACTCGGCGAAACACAGCACAGGGCAGTGGTATCACTCCGGTCGAGCCGGCCCATTCATGCCGAAGCGTGACTCTCCCACAGTTTTGCAAAACTTTTGTTTTTTACCTTCTATCTTCTTCTTCTTTGGGTGCCTCTTCAATTCTGAAGGTTGGCCGCCAGTTTCTTGAACTTCTTTCTATGGTTAACGAGATTGAATAGTTGTTCCGCGCTGGTGATTGCGGTCCACTCCCTTATATTACGTAGCCACGATTTTTTCCTCCGTCCAGGACGCCTCTTCCCATCAAATCTTTCCATCATTATAAGTCGGAGTAGACTATACCTATCATGTCTTACCTTCTACCTAGTTTACTTTAACATCAACATTTCACGGGTTGTATTTACAAGAAAATCCCTAACCGGATTTGTCCCCACAAAACTCGATGCATTATTAAAATCCGGTTACCAAAACGTTTCCTGATTGCTTAGATCCGGCATCGATTCCCAGCTTTCACTTATTCATAGACTCAGTCTGACCTCATTAGAAATAGACTAAGCGAGATATGATTGTAGAGAAGACATTTTGTATTGTTGTACATACCTCTCTCTATGTGATAGTAGCAGACGAGCAGACGGATCACCTGATGGTAAGCAATTGCCGCCGCCCATAGACACCTGCAATACCAATAGAGTCACAAGTACGCTGCCAACCTTTAACCCCTTTCCTCCAATTGGGCCTCCAGTACCCTCACTCACTCAACGAAACACAGTGCGGGCGCTATTTCACGTCGGTCTTTTGTGAGGCGGTTTATCACTCCGCTCGAGCCGGTCCATTCATGCCGAAGCGTGACTCTCCCACAGTTTTGCAAAACTTTTGTTTTTTACCTTCTATCTTCTTCTTCTTTGGGTGCCTCTTCAATTCTAAAGGTTGGCCGTCAGTTTCTTGAACTTCTTTCTATGGTTTACGAGATTAAATAGTTGTTCTGCGCTGGTGATTGCGGTCCACTCCCTTATATTACGTAGCCATGATTTTTTCCTCCGTCCAGGGCGCCTCTTCCCATCAAATCTTCCCATCATTATAAGTCGGAGTAGACTATACCTATCATGTCTTACCTTCTAACTAGTTTACTTTAACATCAACATTTCACAGGTTGTATTTACAAGAAAATCCCTAACCGGATTTGTCCCCACAAAACTCGATGCATTATTAAAATCCGGTTACCAAAACGTTTCCTGATTGCTTAGATCCGGCATCGATTCCCAGCTTTCACTTATTCATAGACCCAGTCTGACCTCATTAGAAATAGACTAAGCGAGATATGATTGTAGAGAAGACATTTTGTATTGTTGTACATACCTCTCTCTATGTGATAGTAGCAGACGAGCAGACGGATCACCTGATGGTAAGTGATTGCCGCCGCCCAAAGACACCTGCAATACCAGTAGAGTCACAAGTACGCTGCCAACCTTTAACCCCTTTCCTCCAATTGGGCCTCCGGTACCCTCACTCACTCAACGAAACACAGCGCGGGCGCTGTTTCACGTCGGTCTTTTGTGAGGCCGTGGTATCACTCCGCTCGAGCCGGCCCATTCATGCCGAAGGCTTTTCCACGTTTAAAAGTCTTAGCGTGTAACTCTTTTTTGAGCCCGCTTAGACCATGAATCAGGATTTGGGTCTGGTAATTAATTACAATCATAAGATAAGGGAATAGAAAATGCGCTAGTATCTGCGCACACACTTATGCACCGTAAATGTCCTGCGTCAATGGCTGATCGTTGAGATTGATACATTTGTGTACATTGAAGTCAGTAAGTCCTTTCTTTTTTTCAAATAAAATTGTTTATCAGGGACTCTTTTATTTTATCTTACAATTTGACAAAAAATATTATTACCGATTCAAATAAAACGTTTCTATACTTGACTTTGGCCTCACTCATGAGGCTTGCTTTGATATCAAATCACATGAGCCATAAATAAGGAACGTAAATCAAAGAAGACGTCGCTTGAATTTTAAGGGAAATTTTGGATTAGCATTCATTTTGTTGTAAATATTTTGGTAGCACGAGTGTGAGCAAAAAAACTGGCCAAGTTCGTTTCGGGCCATGCGCAATACTTATATTTATATACTTATAGGCATGATAGATGTCATCTTTACGTTTTAGAATCGTATCATGCCTCAGGCCCATTACCACAGCACCATGCGGACTAAAAACGCTCGCTCTTTATAAATTACTAGCGACCGCCCGCGACTTCGTACGCGTAGAGTTAATTATTGACACTTACCGTCATATTTTGGACAATCCACACAATATATTTTTAAAAATTGTAGCCTATGTGTTACTCTGATGTATAAGCTATATTGTGGTAAAGTTTCATTCAAATCCATTCAGTATTTTTACGTGAAAGAGTAACAAACATCCATACATCCATACATCCTTACAAACTTTCGCCTTTATAATAGTAGTAGGAATTAGTGGGCAGCCCTCACTTCGTTTCAGGACATTAGTTCCACTATCTACCAATAGATGGCGTTGGATATTGATTGCATCGCGCTAGTGTTTCGCCTTTTCGTTTGTATATAAGGTTTATTGATGTCAATAGACTTTATCTCTTTTTAATATAAAAAGATAAAGAAGATTAATCAACTGTTATCCGTAACGTTATGGGTAAAGCATGCGCAGGGACGCAGGCGTTATTTCACGTCTGGAGACGCCTGGAGACGACAATTTAAAAATAGGTATTTTTAAATTGTCGTCTCGCTAAAAATGTGCGTGACTCGCATGATTTTTGACATCCGCATTTTTGAATCATTCGAAAACGAGCGATTTGCAACGAGTGGTGCAAACCACTCATTTCCGTGAGGCGAGTGGACGCATTTACGTCAAATCACACGTCAAATATTAATGAGTTAACACTAAACTTTGACAAGATAGGCGACACACTAAGCGAGTGATTTCAAAAATAGGGAAAATTATGAGTCATGCGACTTACGAAACGACGTGACTTGCAAAACAAGTAGTTTTGTTTGGACGAAGCGAAAATTCAAAAATAGGTCTCCTGGTCTTCTGTGAGCCCATGGTATCCGGTCGAGCCGGCCCATGTCCGCTCCCCAACCTCTTACCCCTTTCCCCTCAAATTGGCCTCAGGTACCCTTAATCACCAACATATCATACAAGAATGAGTTAACACACGGTTGGTACTCCTCGGCAGTTCAAATCAAATTGCGCACTCGCGCGTCTTGTTATACAAAGCATAAAATATTGCTCATAACGTAGAAAACGTAATGGATTCTTGCAAAGGTAAGTACGCACGGTGTAACCTTTTTTTGCCGTGGAGTGACTGACAAAGAGACTGTGGAGGACTTTGGACCGTCGTTATTTATAACACACAAGTGCTTATTTTGAATAGCATAGGGTAACTCGACCTGACTCCGTCTGTAGGTACAGTCACGAGTTTTAATTTGGGACCTACTCAAGGTTGAATGTCGTGTAGCAAACTTTCTCTATTAAGAGCTAATATTTTAACGTGTTTAGTCATAATATTTACCATCGACAACTTTACTTTTCTAGGGTCAACCGTGAAAAAACGTCATCTTCAGCGAGGGCAAACGGTCATTACCGATGTTTTCCGAGTAAAATTGTACTATTTTGTGAAAATGTCACAAAAACTATTTTCTTGATTGACACTACCACGAGTGACGCAACATAATGTTCTTAATTAGAAAACCGCATAGAGGTATATATCGTTTTAAGGGACGATTAGATAAGCCATTTTATGTCTTAACTTGACATTCGACATCATTGCAATTTCGACCTTATTGCATTATGAATGTTCTAACGATATTTAGCGGAAATGGGTCTCAAATTATTACCCGTGACTGTACGTGAAAATGTAAACACAAACAACTGAAGCAAAGCCCACTGTTTGACGTCCCATTGTATTGTGAGTAATTAAAATAGAAGGGACCTTATTAATTTTATTAAACATCAAAAGCAAAGTCATAATTAGACAGATCATTGTCAACAGAGATTGTGTAACCAGACCTTGTGAAATAAACATCATATTATCACAAAATAATTACACGCAGAAGGTAGACTCAGCCTGGTTTTGAATTTAGAAGAGTTCGTTGACATATGCTAGGGTTGTTGCCCGGCATCAGTTCATAAGCGCGCGGCCTCTACCACAGACCTCGACAGTTCGACAATCTTATGTCATAGGTTAGGATTAATGTGGTCGAAAAGGCGTATTTCCCCGTTAGTGCGCATGCGTGAGTACATGACACATTTTTAGCTCTTAGTGGGCAGCCTACTTTCTGTGTGTAATTATTTTGTGACCAGACCATGTGAAATAAACATCATTATTATTATGATTCTCCTTTCTAATGCTGTGTTGTATTGTATCAGTAATTTTTGTCATAGTGATGTTTCTACTAAAATATCCAACCCAAAAAACTATGATTTGTAAATCAAAACCACTTAAACAACACCTAAATATTGACCTGACTCCGTATTAAGTAGCTTTTAAGCACTTGTGCAACAGATATCAGATAACAGCTTAAACACAAATATAACACTTAATACCTACAAAATATATTACACCCAGACACTGAACAAACACAAGTGTTCATCACATGAATGTTTGTATAGGGGATTGAACCTACGACCTTTGGCGCATGAGGCAAAGTAGCTACCTATAAAAGAACTATAACAAACTGATTTACGAATAATCGATTCTTCAGCACGTCTAATAAGAAATGTAAAATATCAGCCTATATACTGCAGGGCAAAGGCCTCCAATAGAAATCAAATCATCACTAATGGGATTATTACTGACTAGTGGCCCGCCCTCGCTTCGCTTCGGTATTTTAATTTTTGAACGAAGTAGAATTCACAACAATCAAAGTAATTAACAAAAAGAAATTTTACTGATACTTATAGGATGATAATTTTGGTGATCGTAAACCTTATGAAGGAATTCTCAAAAAGATTTTGATTTAAAAAATGCTGGAAACTCTATAAACTTTACTTTGTTAAATTTAATCAGTTCCCCCGTTCACCCCTATAGGGGGGACTTTTATAAAATTTCTATGCAAAGCCTAAATACCTACCAATTTTCAAGATTCTAGCTTCAAAAATGACAATACTTCGTTTCAACCCCCTTTTCCCCCCTTTTTAGGTTGAAGAAAAAATAACGAATTCACTTTCATTACATTTGTATGCAAAACCCAAATACCAAGTTTCAAGAATCTAGCTTTAAAATTGACAATACGGCGTTTTATCCCCCTTTCTCCCCTTTTTAGGTTGAAGAAAAAAATGCTGAATTCAATTTCTTTACATTTGCAAGCAAAGCCCAAATACCAATTTTCAAAGCTCTAGTTTTAAAAATTACGAATTTTCCATACGACGTTTTAACCCCCTTTCACCCCTTTGTAAGCTGAAGAAAAAAAAATGCTGAAATCACTTTCATTTAATTTGTATGGAAAACCCAAATACCAATTTTCAAGACTCTAGCTATAAAAATAATAAATCTCCCATACATTGTTTTAACCCCCATTTCACCCCTTTATGGCTTAAATTTAAAAAAAAACTAAAACAGGTCAATTTTTATTTTTGATAAACAACCATAATCCAAATTTTCAAATCTCTAACATCAAAATTGAAAGACTTTCATACTAACGTAAACCCCCCCCCTTTCACCCCTTTAGGGGGTGAATTTCGCAAAACCCCTTCTTAGTGCGCGCCTACATAGTAAGAAGTACCTATGTTTCAAATTTCATGATTTTAGGTCCAGTAGTTTTGGCTGTGCGTTGATAGATCAGTCAGTCAGTCAGTCAGTCAGTCACAGGTCGAGGCGTTACCTCTTATTAATAGTATAGATTTGCAAATAATCAATTCCTCAGCCCGTCAAACAATCTAATTTAATTAATGAATATCTTAATTTTCAGTTAACTCTAGATAATTTACCTACCTACTTTATTAGTTTAAAACTTAATCCCAACTTTGGAACTTTTCTATTGCTAGACTGACGTCAGTTACAACTCTGTCACGTAGTTTGTGACGTCACAAATGACGTTGAGTGCCAAAGCCGTTGTAAAGTTTGGGGCAGAGTCATTCTTCGAGATTTTTTTTTTATGTGATAGGTAGCAGGCGAGCAGGCGGATCACCTGATGGTAAGCAATTGCCGCCGCCCATGGACACTTGCAACACCAGTGGAGTTACAAGTGCGCTGCCAACCTTTTATCCCCTTCCCCCGAGTGGGCCTCTGGTACCCTCACTCACTCAGCGAAACACAGCACAGGGGCTGCTTCACGCCGGTTTTCTGTGAGGCAGTGGTATCACTCCGGTCGAGCCGGCCCATTCATGCCGAAGCGTGGCTCTCCCACATTTAAAAGAGATCTAACTTTCGTGACAATTGTCAAATTCAATATCCCTCCGAAGCATCGAACCTTATAAAACGAGTCTAAAGTCCTCAATATAATCAGCCTAGTATACCTATACTAGGCTGATTATATTGAGGACTTTTTCCATAAATTTTCTTTTTATACTAGAAGCGGCAAAGGCGCAAGCGCGTCATATGCTCCGCCACCCATGAACATCTACGAGATTCGATGCTTTGCAATACCTACGTTGCGTGGCGTGCGTAAACGTTAACACACACAACTGAAAGGTATTATTACGTATAACGTATAATACGTTATACGTAATAATAACTTTCAGTTGTGTATCGCTATAAAAGATACCACGGGCCGACCTTCGTCATTACTTCAGAAGACTACTGACTGTGATTGCATAAGGTTAGAAATCTGTCTCCAAGCATGATTGACGCCTACGTTTAGCAATAGACGGACATAGGCTGTTAGCTCATTGAAGGCTTAGTAAGTCTTAAGCCTAGGCTCCAGTCCGGGCCTGTCCCGAAGTATTCTAGAGCCGGTCCCGTCCGTTCGATGTTCAGCCTCTAGGGGCGAATGCAGCCGTCTTGACACTCCAGACGAGTTACGTAGCGATAGCAGAAGAATTACTTTGAAATAAAGTATGAATTTGTTTGAAGAAGGACTAAACAAATATACTGCACTGACAAGAATAGCTAGGTGAATTTTATCGGACGAAGTAATGGCTAAAAAAGGATTAATGTTTTAAATTATGCATCAAAAAATAAACTGACACAAAAAAGGCACGGAGCCAGTGTCCGTGGAATATTAATCATAAAAAATTAATGCATTTTAGTATGGTCTTTGATTACACCAAAAACACTGAATCAATTTAGATAAAAAGTATCATCCACTGCAGAGCAAAGTGGCAAAGACCTCCGTCATAGAAATCAATTCGTCACTACTATGTTGGGATTAATCACCAAGATAACCTAATGCGGATTGGTGATCACAAACCCGTTTTTTGCCCTCAATAACGCCTTCATTTATTGGTTCAGATAAAGTTTTCAAACTGGGGCAACCCCTGTACTATAAGTACCAAATGACAATAATAAACTGGGGGGCGTCAACTCAAAACGCCCAGACACAAGTCAACTTAGATAATGTAGTTTTCTAAATTGTCTTAACCGGGAATCGAACTCGAAACCTTTCACGCTTCGGGTAACCTTAGCCACTGCACTATCGAGGCCGTCGTTAGTACTTAAACATTGTAGCATACGGTACCCATACCGTGTAAGTGTGTGTGTGTGTGTGTGTGTAAGTGTTACTTACATTCTTTTCCATAGGTGTATACCGTGTATACGCTTTCATAAATAGTGTTTTTTTGCTATCAGTCCCTTTGGTGCGAACAATACAAGTACTGAGTTATTGCTACTCGTATATACATTTACATAGATTTCAATCTTAGCTGCAACAACTGCAGTCTATCGACAATGAAATATGCATGAATTCTCTCCCCAGGGGTTACAAACCAAAGTTTATTTCTTCAAGGTTCTTTTATCAAATAGCATAAATAAATAGATGGAAGCGTAATTAATGGGCTATACGAATGAAACTAGCGCCGCCAACCTATTTACACTGATTGTGGCGAAAATACGATATTTTTTAAGAAAGCAAAACATTACAGACTTATGCAATGCAATGCAATACAATATATAAAACACGCGACAAGTAACAATAAAGTTCATTATTGCTAAAAGTGGCCAATATTTAAGCAATCATGAACTTTATTGTTACTTGTCACGTGTAAAAAATATTGTTTTGTATCTCGAAAAAATCGATTTACTTGGATCTAATCCTGTAATGTTTTATTTTCTTCAAAAATATCATATTTTCGCCACAATCAGTGTAAATAGGTTGCCGGCGCTAGTTTCATTCGTATAGCCCCTCAAGGGAGACAATCGTCCAAAGTAGGTCGCCAATTATTTATTTTATTTTATTTTAATAACCCGAAAATATGTGGCCAAATGTCTCAGAATTTTGATTCTTCTATTCTTCTATACCGGTATCACTCTTGACAGAGCGGTAGTGGCCATCCTTTCAGTTATTGGTGCACAGCATCACAACATGCTACCACTCATCTCATTCATTAAGTGAAGATTTTGCATTTTGCATTAATCTGATCAGTTCACCACAGGCGATCTTCCTCTTGGCCTGGTTTGCGCAAACTTGGACAAGCTCCTCAATATCAACTTATACAAGCTAACAATAGGGTAGGAGGTATTATTACGAAAATCTTGAAGAGAAAATACTTTTGGATGTCGGGATCTATAGAGTGTATTAAGGTTAATTATTTTCCTTCATAGTGCTTCCTGTTACACATAAATAGAAACTGATAATACCTAATCTCATCAAAAACGTGAACAAAATTACTGCTTACATCGTTGGAATTGAGAACCCTTTAAATCTCCTCAAATCAGTGATGTAGAAACCCAACCGATTCCGTCTTTGAAACCTCAAATACGTCAAAACTCATTATTTGAATACTTAGAAATTACTGTCCTTAATAGAATTGGGAATTTGAGAATCCTTATTGGTGTGGATTATTACAATCGTGATTTGTGTATCTAAAAATAAATGAGGTGAAGTAAAAATTCCGGAATATGAGTTGAAGATGCTATTATCAACTTAAGGCATCTAGATGAGCTAAATCTGGGTCAATAAAAGACGAATACTCATTTCATATTCCTGACCCATTGCAGGGCAAAGACCTCCGTCATAGAAATCAAGTCATCGCTACTATTATCGGGTTAATCACCACGCTTAAGTACTTTATGCGGATTGGTGATCATAAACCCGACTTCTGAACTCAATGACGCCTTTGTTTATTGGTTCCTGGTCTCAAACTTGGGCAACCCCTGTACTATGAGTAGCAGATTGACGATAATTAACTGGCGGGCGTCAACCCAGAACACCTCCAGTTAATTATTGCAATCGTAGAACACCAGACCCAAGACAACTTAGTAAATGTAGTTTTCTAAATTGTCTTGATCAGGGAGGAATCGAACCCGAGACCTTTCGCGCTTCGGGTAACCTTAGCCACTGCACTATCGAGGCCGTCGTTAGTACGGTGGCCTGCAGATCAAGTTACTACAATCTGTCAAATTTCTCCAATCGAACTTCAACTGAGGAAATTTGACAGATTGTAGTAACTTGATGTGCTAGCCACTGTACTTTAAACATTGTAGCACAAAATAATTACACACAGAAGTTAGACTTTGACCTGATTTTGAATTAAGAAGAGTTCGTTGACATATGCTAGGGTTGATGCCCGGCATGAGTACATAATATTAAGCGCGTGGCCTCTACCATAGACCTCGACAGTTTGACAATCTTATGTCATAAGTTAGGATTAATGTGGTTTTTGCCCGTTAGTGCGTATGCGTGAGTACATGACATATTTTTAGCTCTTAATGGGCAGTCAGCCTTCTGTGTCAATATGTATTTTGTGATTCTAGCACGCGGTATGGGGGAAGAGAGACACACCACTTACATTCTTTTCCATAGGTGTATACCGTGTATACGCTTTCATAAATAGTGTTTTTTTTTGCTATCAGTCCCTTTGGTGCGAACAATACAAGTACTGAGTTATTGCTACTCGTATATACATTTACATAGATTTCAATCTTAGCTGCAACAACTGCAGTCTATCGACAATGAAATATGCATGAATTCTCTCCCCAGCGGGTACAAACTAAAGCTTGTTTCTTCAAGCTACTTTTATATCAAATAGCATAAATAAATAGATGGAATCGTAATTAAGGGACACAATCGTCGAAAGTAGGGTCGCCAATTATTTATTTTAATAACCCGAAAATATGTGGCACACATTGACACATTACATTTTTTGAACGTATAGCTAGTAATAGAGAATAAATAATTTAAAATTTGTATGATCACAGCGTTAACGCCGTGACTCTCTTTTTGAAGACATATTCTTTAAAACATACATCTAGATCAGGATGGTTCTTTACAAGCTTGTTGTAAAGGCGGCACTTGCGAACAATAGGGTAAGAGGTATTATTACGAAAAACTTGAAGAGAAAATACTTTTGGATGACGGGATCTATAGAGTGTATTAAGGTTAATTATTTTCCTTCATAGTGCTTCCTGTTACACATGAATAGAAACTGATAATACCTAATCTCATCAAAAACGTGAACAAAATTACTGCTTACATCGTTGGAATTGAGAACCCCTTAAATCTCCTCAAATCAGTGATGTAGAAACCCAACCGATTCCGTCTTTGAAACCTCAAATACGCCAAAACTCATTATTTGAATACTTAGAAATCACTGTCCTTAATAGAATTGGGAATTTGAGAATCCTTAGGTGGATGGATTATTACAATCGTGATTTGTGTATCCAAAAATAAATGAGGTGAAGTAAAAATTCGGCAATATGAGTTGAAAACGCTATCGAATTCATCAACACGGCAAAACGGAGCGACGAATTGACGATTTTTTAAGTGGAGATAGTTGAAGGGAAGGTTGCGAGGAGAACAGACGGCCGTTGGGGTGGAAAGGTCTTTGAGTGGAGGCCACGCGCAGGAGGCCGCAGCCGTGGCAGGCCTCCCACCAGGTGGACCGACGATCTGGTAAAGGTCGCGGGAGTCCTTTGGATGCGGGTGGCACAAGACCGATCTGTGTGGAGAACTTTGGGGGAGGCCTATGTCCAGCAGTGGACGTCTATTGGCTGAAATGATGATGATGAGTTGAAGGGATGGAGAGTAACATAGGCTACTTTTTGCCTCTTTCTAACCCCCCATTTTAGAGAAGTGGGGGGCGCGAGCGAAGCCGCGGGCAAAAGCTAGTACACATAATAGATTCGAAAAATCTAGAAGTGCAGCGCTTATTCGAACCACAGCCTCTTATATGGAAGGCGCGTTTATTTTCCACCACGATACCATCTCGCTCCTAATTTATCCATTAACGATTATTATAATTTATTATGAGCCCGTAATGTCCCACTGCAGGGCAAAGGCCTCCCTACCCTTTCTCCATCTACTCCGGTCCTGGGCTACGGTAGACCAGTCTTTTTGAAAAGCGTCTAGCTCGTCACGCCATCGTCGCCTCGGTCTGCCGCGAGGACGTTTTACATTTTGGGGCATCCACTTTGCACACAATTAACGATTAGATTGATGTAAAATAACTATGATCTATTTACCATAAATAAGTTTATTGATGTTGTCTAAATTCATCAAAGGGCTAAATTCTCAAGTTTTGAATAGGAAATGTAGATCTTGTGGTGAAAAGGGTAAAGTCGGTGACCAGAGGGACTTTGACAGAGGGTCAAATATTTGAAGGTAATTTGAAATAATTGACTGTGGTTTAATCAGCTTAACTACGTAAATTAATGTGGTTTGTGACATGAGTTTGGAATTTTCCTAATGTTTTACGGAACTCTATGCCTTTTTTTTGAGGTTATGAGATTGGCTTCGCTAGTGAGATTAACTTGTAATTTTTTTTTAAGTCTTTCAGGCGGTGTTTACATTTTGCTGACCTAAGGTTTCTTCCGGTAATAGTGTGCGTTACGTCTAACAAATATGTATTTATGTTATATTTTTGTGATGATTATACTGACTAAACTCGACTGGCCGAAAAAATATTGGTTAGGTTAGGTTAGAACAGTGACCAGCCAAAAAATCTTGAAATTCGCGGGCGAGTTTGTTTCGGGCGAGTTGTCCCCTAACCCTGGCGAGCCACTCAAGAGTTACATTTGACGTGTGCACGCGCAATCATTTATGTAGGTTCGTCCATAATTTTTGCGCCGCCGCATCCGCGCAAGGTTCGCGCGAAAGCTACGCACCATAGTTGCGAGATCGGCGCTATAAGTCTTGCACGAGGCTAAAGATGCGCGTCAAACTGTTACAGTAATCTCTAATCAGTTAACTATCACGCACCATCATCTCATTCTAAACTAAACGGCAATTTTGTCGACGGATAAGTGTAGAGTTTTTGGCTTTGTTGAGTAAGTAGTATTTTAGTTAGGGAGCGATTAAAGTAGACAAGATAATTTCTAGTACAGGGCCCCCCATGTGAGCAAAAGTATTTTTTTTTTTATGTGATAGGTAGCAGGCGAGCAGGCAGATCACCTGATGGTAAGCAACTCCACTGGTGTTGCAAGTGTCCATGGGCGGCCATGGACACTTGCAACACCAGTGGAGTTACAAGTGCGCTGCCAACCTTTTATCCCCTTCCCCCCCGAGAGTGCCATGGGTACCCTTAGTCACTCAGCGAAACACAGCACAGGGGCTGCTTCACGCCGGTTTTCTGTGAGGCAGCGGTATCACTCCGATCGAGCTCGTCCTACAAAACCATACCATTCAACGTTACTTATAATAACATTATTTTGCGACATTTCACTGCGCAAAAACACTACCTATATTATTTGGTTTTTACACTAAACCCCTATTTAGGAATTAACCTTCGATTTAGGTACATTAGCGGATACTTTTCGTTCCACTACCTTTTACAAAATTTCAAATAACCCAAGTGTTGTTAAACAGCTGTTGTAGCTTTCAAATAAACAAAAGTAAAACAACGATACTTGTAGAACTCCGCTTTCAGAGACATCAGCCAACCTATTTGATGCTCATTGAAGTTAAAAAATCATCTTTATGTTTATTGAAATAAATATCAATTTTCGTTGTTAAGTAGGAAACCATTAAAGTTAATGAAGGACTCAGAGAGCGGCTGTGTTATTAAGCAGAAATGCCTACTCTTGATTATTGTAAACAGCTCCGAAACCGTTTACCGATACAGGGTATTAGTAATCGCAACACACGCAATTACACATACCTGTCTCTTAGACGACTGTAGGCCTAACCACCCACGTAATAAGAACGAAAATCTCATTTAAATGTTCTATCGATCTAATAATTCCTCTTCAGTTGGCGAGGGGAATCTTATCAATTTCTCTCAAGACATTTATTGTATTAGGATTAAATTTTGAACAACTTTTGCGACATTGTTTTGACAGTCTCCTCTGTTAAGGAGTGAGATCTTTCAGTGTTTGTTTGTAAGTAGGTACCTACTTGAGTGTTGAACTTTGACAGTTTAAAAACTGACTTTGTTTACACTTGTTCAATGCTAAAATTCAAAATTATTTATTGCTTATCAAGTAGTACAAGGATCTTACATACTAGTACAAATAAGTATGTAACTTACATTCGATGCCTTTTACACGCGTTGCAATTAAAATTTACTTAAAATAAATAATAATATAAACATAGCAGGTAAGTATTTAGATACACATTTTACCTTAGCTAGTATATACATTTATAAGAATATACTATTCCTTTTTGTTTTTTTTTGCCTTTGGTGTTTAAACCGAATACCGAAATGATGAATAATTGAAGCGAAAAAAACTTATACAACTGTTCCCTACATTATCTGCCGTGTTATATTTAAAAGGCCGTTAACTGCATATGGTTGATTATGGGTAGTCACCTTTTGTTAATATTATTTACCTAGATTAAAAATTTAAAATCAAACAAGTTCAGTAATCGGTCTTTTAGATATAATACGGTAGCATTGGCGGTTGGATATTCTATTTTGTAGGTAACCTTTCATCTTAATCAATCACTACATAAGTATTTTATTTTTATTTATTAATTATTTTACTTAGGGTTGTCTTTTAAATAATGAGTTCTTCTAATAATACGACGCGATAGCAGTATCTAATAGAAAAGGTAGGCCTACCTCTAAGGCCAAACATTCCGTTGACAAGGTGGGCCATTCATTGGACAACATCAATGTTTTTAAAAGCTCGCCGAGCTTTTTAGGTTGTCCATCAATAACGTTAAAGGCTTTTATCGCAAGTTTTGAATGGAAAAGATGACGTAAATAGACTATTTGGCATGTTTGTACACAACAGGCCGGGGAAATATTTTACCCTTATGTTTGGTAGTCAGCATGAGCGCTTTTATCACTGAGATACTTGGAATGAGATAGATCATTCATTATTTCACAGAACCCAAACATAAGAGTAGGTATAATAATTCGAGTAAGTACCTAATATAAACCTCATCAAAAAAAAACTTGTCAAAAAAATAAGTCTTGGAACTATCCATGTTTTGACAAGTCGGCTATTAATTTATTGACTTGGCAATCGCACCCGACACCCGAATCAATTTAAAGCATTTGCTGAGGTATTGTGTTTTAATTTATAGGAGGTAAAAATAGTCTGAGTTGCTCGATAAAAGGATGGTACGGGCCGTGCCGCTTTTTTGCTCGACTTGGCGGGGGCACTGCTATGCCCCCAGATATGCAATACATTATGTACTTATTTTCACCCCTTTAGTAAGAACAAGGGTACTTACAATGTCAAAAAAATTATAAATGAGTTCAATATGCAGAAATGTATCAAAACTTGTGCACGTGACTTGGTCATTTTGTATGGGGAGTCGTATTTTTTTCGTTGAATTTAGAAAAGTTGTTGAACAAATGATGTTCAAAATGGTTGATAGAACTCGTTTTTTTTATGTGATAGGTAGCAGACGAGCAAGCAGATCACCTGATGGTAAGCAATTGCCGCCGCCCATGAACACATACAACAAGTGCGCTGCTAACCTTTTATCCCCTTCCCCCCCGATGGGCCTTCGGTACCCTCACTCACTCGGCAAAACACAGCACAGGAGCTGCTTTACGCCGGTTTTCTGTGAGCCAGTGGTATCACTCCGGTCGAGCCGGCCCATTCATGCCGAAGCATGGCTCTCCCACAATTTAACGTGGTTAAAGGGATGTAAATGTTCACAGATATACCCTGTATAGCAGCGGTCGTCACACTTTATTCTTCAAGGGCCACATATCAATATGAACATCAGGGCCCGGGCCGCAGTATATGCGTTTCAAGAGCTTTTGCATAGGTACTTATCCATAGTAGTCCACACTATTCATATACGAAAATGTATGTCTATTACTACTTTACTCAAAAACCACTAAACTGATTTCTGATAAGTACGAATCTGTAGTTGACTAGTAATTAAATAAATCTACTATATCGCGGGCCGCACAAATAACGTCTGCGGGCCGCATGCGGCCCGCGGGCCGCAGTTTGACGACCACGGCTGTATAGCTCATATTTGTGCTAGTACCTCAGTGCAATAAGTCCGTAGTAATCTCATCCGATCTCCGGCGTTTGACGAAGACTTTTGATCTCGGACCGGCTCGCGGATGTTATCGACAGACGTTAATTACTATCTACCCATTTACACAGGCCTGGGGACTGGGTCGAAGTTGCGTAAATATGGGAAAATTTGAAGTAAATAAAGTAAAAAACAGTATCAGCCTATATTCTATAATATAGAGTGAAGAGGCATCTTCTAAGCAAACGCGTACCATCCTAGACCTTATCGTCGCTTTTCATCACGTGCGATTGTGGTCTCAAGCGTTAGACTACAGTTTAATAAAAAAAAGACGATCCCACTGCTGGGCAAAGGCCTATAATCTACCCATTTACACAGGCCTGGGGACTAAGGTCAAAGTTGCGTAAATATGGGAAAATTTGGAGTAATATAAAGTATCAAATAAATAAAATAACCTAAATAAATTGAGACAACAACACATACATTGTCCTGATCCCAAACTAAAGTTTTTCCATCGTCACAAACACCCAGACCCAACACAAATATCTGTTAATGTTGCCTTGTTGATCAGCCTATATGCTGTCCTACTGCAAGGCAAAGGCCCATGATCTACCCATTCACACATTCCTGGGCACTTAGGTCGAAGTTGCGAAAATATGTGAAAAATTGGGGTAAAAAAAGTAATGTAAAGTGCAGCCTATAAACTATTTCACTGCAGAGCAAAGGCTACCATCATAGAAATCAAGTCATCGCTACTATGGGGTTAGGCTTAATCACCATGCTTGCCTAATGCGGATTGGTGATCACAAACCCGAGCTATGTTCGGAAAAATATACTTTTTGTTTGAACCGGGATTGCACCCAGGACCAGTTCGGGGAATAATTAAACGGTTACAAAACTGAAGTGAAAATTGAACATTTTAGATTTGAGGACCACATAATATTTTTTAAATAATGTTTCTATGAGGACGATAGATCCTCCTCTATTAAGATATATCAACGAAGAATAGTCAACTGTTGGGGTTGGGGATCGAAACAAAGACCGGCGTATGAGGCAGGGTCACTATAAAATGCGCTATTGGACCAGTCAAAATTTTAAATATACAGAACAGAGAATTGCAAAAATACCCAAATTTTAAAAATCTATCTTGATCCATCGAATCTTACTCAATGGCATTTTGCCACCGGATTAGTTAATGTAGGCATAGTAGGTAATTTAATATGTAATCAATTTGTAACGAACAAATCTATGAAAACCTCATACTCTCACCTGGATTCCTTCACTCCTTTCATCAAAAAACATTAAACAATTTGAAACGCAACTGTTAAAGGGTCCGGTTACGGCAATCTAGTTACGTTTCGTCCCCAATTTTCGGCTTCGTTGGTTCGTCCACTGGCAGGTCAAAGTGTTCGGCTTGCCCATCAGTCGATTCGGAAACGGGGATTTGTGATAATCGATTCGAGAAGGTTGAAGTGAAAAACATTAGAGGTATTTAATCAATGTACAACGTTGAATTAGGATAAGGATTTCAGCTAGACTCATGTTTTTAAATGTAAATAGGTTTTTGAACATATCTATACCATTTATAAAGAGATAATATAAGGGGGGGGGGGGGCAGCTGATCCGTACTTACAAAGATACATATAATAATATAATACATAAATGCCTTACAAATACCAGGGGGGGCAATTTTCGTGCACTCGACATTGAAGTCTTTAGGGATTTCATACTAACGCCCATACAAATTTCTGATTCGTCTTCAATGTCGAGCGCACGAGAATTTGCTCCCCAGGGTTATATAGCTTTAAAGAACACTGTTATAGCTAATATAACGCCCTAGCGATATTAAAGCAGTTTTACACCCATTTCACTGTTTTTATACCTAACTCCGACATCGTTCCACGCGACAGCAGTTCCATCCATTTCATCTGGATGGCTGGCATTCCACTACTGTGCGCTTTGCCAGGAACTTTCTACCACGTACGACGCAAATATGGAACGAGCTGCAACCTGCGGTATTTCCGGACCACTACGACCTACAAACCTTCAAGAAAAAGGCATATCTTTCTCTAAAAGGCCGGCAGCGCACCTGTGAAGCCCCGAGTGTTGTAGGTGTTCATGGGTGACGGTAATCGCTTAACATCAGGTGATACGTCTGCTCGTCTGCCCCCTATCCTATAAAAAAATAAAAATAATGACTGGGTAGTCTTTATAACTATTATTTTCAAGATAAGAGTCAGAACAGGAGGCGTAGTAAAAATTCTGCTGAATTTAATGTTTGGATTTATCAGCACGCATTAAGATTTATGGCGATTCATGATATTTACTGCTTTAAGTCTTGGATATTTTTTTAATAGACGTCAATAGGATTATAACATATAAGATCATACCTGTTGAATACTTCTAAGTTTTTTGTCTTTGGTTAATAAACTTATGGGGACTGCAAACAATTTCATTGGCTTTCGCCCTTATGTGTTGATTGATAAGGTTTATAATCAGCTGGTATTTATTTTGCCATTGCCTTATTATGGGCTAAGAAATATTAAAAGTTATGCTAATAGTTTTTAGAAAAATATTTTTCTTTATCAGCAAAGTGTTTTACACCAAAGTATTTACCAGGGACCTAATTGGGGAGAAAGAGGCTTAAAGGTGTTTCTAGGTGTCTATGGGCGGCAGCAATCGTTTACCATAAAGAGTCTACCACCTATCAAAAAAAATTAACGCAGTACGTAGAAATCCCACTCTATGCAAGCTTTGATGTGCTTTTATTCCAGATCTAAACGTCCTAAAATACAAAATAATAAGTAAAAAACGTTATAATTGGCCGTCAAATACTGCAGGAACAGATCTCCTTGCAGCACAAAGAAACAGCCAGCAATTCTGTAATATCTACGGTCTAGTGACTCTCAGCTGAGAAACGGTATCCGTGACTTTTCATTTTATTCAATTCGCTTAAAGTAGCGCTGCACGCTGGAGTCTGGAATACATTGGACGTTTTATGCAATATTTTGATGTAATTGCTGTATCAGCATTATTTTCTTGAATGTGTTATGGGCTTTTGCATGTGAAAATAACTCTAGCTGGCGCACCGATAGACTAAGGTCTTAAAACTATATAATAGACATAATGCACTCATATTGACCTGATTTTGTGTCAAAATGTTTAACCATAATAATTTTATCCTGACTCTACATATTTTTTTATCGAATTTCATTTATGGATCCAACTACTGACCCAAATTGAACATTCACTTTGATTAACCCCCTTTGGTTGGGTTCACTTCGAGGATATCCTCATCATCATCATCAACACATCAGAAAATAATACGTCCACTACTGGACATAGGCCAAGGGTACCAAGGGTAAAAGTCCTTGAGTGGAAGCCGCGTGCAGGTAGTCGCAGCCGTGGCAGGCCTCCCATCAGGTGGACCGAGGATCTAGTTAGAGAATTCTTTGAATTCGGGTGGCACAGGGCCGATACGCGTTAAGGATGTACCAGTCACAAAAATAAAACCAAAAAAGCTCGGGATTTTGACAGGTTAGAGGATAGCCAATTTTTACATACAAAATTTTACCTCACTTATATGAATCCGAAAACACACTTTGCTTGTGCGATGCAAATTAGCATAGCGACATCTGTTGGCAGTTTAAGGAACGACTTTTACTCATGATCTATAGATAATCAACGCTAGGGAGTGTTCTTACACACTTGTTGTAATGAAACCTTTTATCTCAAGCGTACAGAGTTAATACTTCAAAAATCCCAAGTTGAATTTCCCTGTCTTCATACTCAACATGAACAGGCAACTTTGGAACTGTAAGTCGGCTCCAACTTCCATATTGTTGGTAATCCTTCATAAGGCTTGCACCTCTCCGAATAACTTTCGTATTGCCGTTTACAATGTTCTCCGGATTAATCAAGGTACGTTTTGTGCTGAGAAACATCGGAATATTTTCATTCAGCAATCTCTTTGCACTGCCTTGCCCCGCTGTTTTTTCTCCTCTACCTAAAGGTTTTCTGGAAGAAATCGCTACAAGCTATAAGACCGCCTTATTGTACTGTGTATAGCTGTTGTTTTACTCATGTATTCTATTTCTGTGCAATAAAGAATATCTATCTATCTATCGGATAACGTTACAAAAAGTAATTTACAAATGGGTCATTTTCATAGATGTAATGCTATTTGCTGTAATACATTTCAACTTGCGTGCAATAGTTCTCAATCATTTACTACATTAATAAAAGTTAGTCTAATTCACGGAACGATCGCGACCGGGCAAGTAAAAAATATCAGCCTATATACTGTCCCACTGCAGGGCAAAGGCCTCCATGATAGAAATCAAGTCATCGCTAAAGCTATGATGGGATAAGCTTAATCACCACGCTTGTCAAATGCGAATTGATGATCACACATCCGAGCTATGTTCGAAAAATTGAAAACATACCTTTGCTCCACCCGGGAATCGACATCGGATCCCAAGATATGGCCCGGTACTTAAGCAACAAAACAAGTTACGATTACTTATAAGTTAACAAACGTAGGGCCAGTCGTTTCAATTAAATGATCGTTAAAAATGTAACTTCTTTGTGTTTAGATAACTGCCACTATTTTACTAACACTTAACATAGCACACATTCAAACATTAGTGTTTAATTTGTCTGGCAAAATATATTTAAAGCAAACAAAACTGCCAAATAAAATTTACGCGTTTTTCCACGAAAAATATAAATACCATTTTTTGTTTGGATTGTTCAATTGATAGCTGAATAGTCGAATTGTTTTCATTCCATTTCGGTCAGCGCCTTTCGAATTACATCGGCATTAGTGAGGTGCTTTTGTACCTATTTAGAACAAATCGATACTTTTGACTTTCGAAGTTAAAATGTCCGTATGTATTTGTCACCTTCAAATAGTCCGAGCCATAGGTAAGTTTCTTCAATTTCCGATATATAACAATCGACAATTTGCAATAAACCTAACCTAGGTCGGTATTACATAACCTTACCTATTTTCAAAAAAATAAAAATATGTAATTTTAACTGAAGTTTGTTATTTACCGAAACTTATCAACTTCCTACAAAATTACGAAGCACAGGCCAATGTTAAAACTACAACGAGTGCGATGGCATGGCATCACCTTAATAAATCTGCGGTAGTCAAGAAACTTTTAAAAAGTTTCAGTGATAGGTGGCAGACGAGCTGACGGATCCACATCATCATAAACCTATTACAAGTCACATGCGCTGTCAACCCTTTAACCACATTTCTCGGCAAAATACAGAATCGATGCTTCATTGCCGGTATTTTGTGAGGCTGTGGTAGCACTATGGTTCAGCCGGCCCATTCATGCCAAAGCTCTCCCATTAGAAAAAAATTGTGTCACGGTAAAATAATACTAAACTAAAATATCGATAGTCAAAAATAAGAATCGAGAAAGATTTCAATCCAAAATTAATGAAATATTTAATGTATTTAATTTACCTAAAGTATATTATGTACCTAATTCCTCTAAAAGTAGAAATCTTAATTTTTTTTGTTCATATTGTTTTTTGTGCTATTAAACTAGGTATTCCGCCTTTGTTGTAAATTAGGTATTTCTACAATAACTAGTTTTGAGGTTTATACCTCTGTTTTGTGTGCAATAAAAAGTATATTCATTCATTCATTCATATTCTACATTATCAGAATTCTATCGATAACCTCTTACAGAACGTCCCTAGCACAATTCGAGCCAAGTTATCAACTCGTCACTCACTATGGCCTGTAGTTTGTATGAGCTGTCGCTTGTTTGAAAAGCTATTCATAGTATTGACAGTATATGAGCCTTGTAATCGCCAGGAGGGATTGAGGAGTCTAAGGCAAAGCAATCTGTGCATCTACATGCATGAAACAACACGAGGACTCAGGATGTCGGGACGAAATTAAATGTTGATTCATTAATTTTTCATTTCTTTCTCTCTTTCTATCTATCTCAAATTTTATTTCAAGCTTCATAAACTTTTTTTAAGCTTGGGATGATAAATGAGAAAGCGGGTCACCTATTGCTAAATAATCGTCGGCGCCCATGAATATCTGTGAGATCAGAAAGGTCGCCGATGCGTTCCCTTTTCCGGAGTAGAGTAGGCTTAAGCCTTCTGTGCCCGAGAATGCATCGGCATACATATTGACATATACTATTTATCCTTGTGATATTAGCCTAAGCCTGACTTGTGTCTCTCGGTTTCTGAGACTAAATTCTTACCTACGAGTATTCTAACATAATTAATTAAATTCACACACAAATGTCATACATTGACTTAACTTCATAGTAAGTAGCATAAGCACTTTTATTACGATCAGTCATCAGAAAAACTACAAATGTCATACTTAAATATATATATTACACTCAGATACTGAACAACCACAAGTATTCATCACACGAATGAATGTATGTCCAGAGTGGGGATCGAACAAGACCGTTGGTGTATGAGTCACTACCAAATGCTCCATCCTGCCAGTCCAACTGTAACAAACGTTGTGCACACTGCACATGTGTTCTAGCAATACTTACAGACGCCCCAAACTAGGTACATACGTCAGTAACTTTGGACTTGCATTCGTAAAGTTAGCAAGCGGACGTGACAGCATTCGCAAATTTGGTTCAGGTTAGTAGGGCTACAAACTTGTGTTTATTGCAGGACTTATCCACTGATTCATCATCATTACCAGCAACCTTTACTTATCCACTGCTGGACATAGGTCTCACTTAATGCACGCCACTGCTCCCGATTTTCGGCCACTCTCATCCAGCCCACACCAGCCAGCCTTCGAATGTAATCATCCCATCTTGTCACAGGGCGTCCAATACTACGCTTACCGAGTCGCGGTCTCCACTCAAGGATTTTACGGCTCCAACGGTTGTCAGTTCTGCAGCTAATGTGACCAGCCTACTGCCACTTCAGTTTACTAATTCGCACTGACTTTAATGAACTTCTATTGTTAAATTTGTTTTGGCTCTGAATAGCAGAATAATTATATTGAAATGGCAAGATACATCTGGATAGGTATCGTGCAATATATATTTTATTGTCTCAAGTAAAAATAAGAAAACCAAAAACTAACTTTCTGTAGCATGTTGGAAACTTTACTGTGTATGGCGTTCCACCACCACTTTCTTTATCATTTAGAGCAAAAAGAGTGCACACAAGCGACAAGTCGACTTGACTCTTACAAATCTTTTAGAAACGAGCCTGCCTATACCTTCCTAAAAAGCCGACAACGTATCCATGGGCGGCAGTGATCACTTACTATCAGGTGACTCGTTTGCTCGTTAGTCTTTTTGTATCATAAAAAAACTTTTTTTACACCCGAGAGGAAAACGTCATAGGTCATGACGTTGACGTCACTTGTAGGGAGAAAATTTAGACCTTTACAATCTCTCAAATGCTAACCAAACCTCCTCCGGGACGCTCAGGGCTTCCCACCTTCCCACAGGGATAACGTTCAAATGGACACATTTTACCACTGGGTCTGGACCGTACGTTGGCAACCCTATCATATGATAAACAAACGGACCCGAATGTTGCCACCTGCCTTAATAGGGATAACCTTTGGGAAGTTTTAACGAGCACTCGACATTTTTGACAGCTTCAATCGTGGAGGATAAACCCCAGTTGTGCGCCCATTATTTTTTTCAATAAAAACTTTTCGGTCCATGTTTCAGAGGCACAGTAAAAGGATGTATAAGGTATACAAGGTACAATTATACATGCTTATAAGTACATAAGCTTTTGCCCGCGGCTTCGCTCGCGCCCCCCACATCGTTAGAAAGGGACAAAAATTAGCCTATGCTACTCTCCATCCCTTCAACTAACTCCACTTAAAAAATCACGTCAATTTGTCGCTCTATTTTTCCGTGATATAAAGACAAACATACAGACAGACAGACACACTTTCCCACTCATAATATTCAGTATGGATACGTTTGGAAGATACCTAATCATTTGGAAAAAACAAAATCTCAGTAGATAGTTCATACACACAACATCTCATACATTAACCTGGCTCCGTACTAAGTAGCTTAAGCTCTTGTGTTACAGATATCAAACAACAGAAGAATGACAAATATAATACTTAAATATAATTACCTATATTATACTCAGATACTGATAAATGAAAAAAAATATTTCTAATAATTTTGATAGCAAATAAATGATTTCTATTTCTATTTTCTATTTCTGAACAAACACAAGTATTCATCACACGAATGTTTGCCCAGGGACGGGATCGAAACCACGACCTTTGGCGTATGAGGCACGGCGAAACTCAGCGAAGGCGCTGCTTCACGCCGATCTTCGGTGTAGCCGTTGGTATCACTCCAGTCACGCCAAAGCGTGGCTCTCCCACGGTCAAAATTCTAACCTTTATTAAAAATTGTGTCTTTTTAAGGTCACATTAATCTATTTCAAAGCAGCCCAAGCTATTCAGTTCTAGTTTCACAGTTTCTGATACAAACTCTAGCAAGCAAACATAATAAAACCATATACACACAGATTCAACCGAGTCTCATAATGTAACGTGTACACAAATGCTACGAATCCACAAAGACGAGTAAACTACGAACTACGAGGCGCTACGGTTTCGTAGTTGAGAATGCTACGGTTCGGTTACTACGAACACGGGTACAAGATGGTTGGGTGACTACGAGACGGTACGGTTTGGGTACTTCGAATTGCTGAGATGGATTTAAGGTGACTTTAGTTAACTTTAGCTTGTTATTTGAAAGTCAGAGGATTTTTACTCCTAATCGTGTTTTTAAATAGAATGGGCTTTTTTTACTAAGATAATATAGGTAGTACTGACAACCGTTGGGGTAAACGAGTTCTGGAGTGGAGACCTCGTTTTGGTAAACGTAGTGTAGGACGACTTCAGGCCAGATGTAGTGACGAGAGGCCTACTTCCAGCTGTGGGGTGCAACAGGCAGGTGATGATGTTTTTTTTTTTATGTGATAGGTGGCAGACGAGCAGGCGGATCCTCATGGTAAGCAATTGCCGCCGCCCATGGACACCTGCAACACCAGTGGAGTTACAAGTGCGCCGCCAACCTTTTATCCCCTTCCCCCCAGGTGGGCCTCCGGTACCCTCACTCACTCGACGAAACGCAGTAGTGGGGATGCTTTACGCCGGTTTTCTGTGAGGCAGTGGTATCACTCCGGTCGAGCCGACACATTCATGCCGAAGCGTGGCTCTCCCACAGTTAAATGATGAATATAGGCTATGATGGGATTGATAATAGTCACAGTTAAAAATATCTATATTTGAATAGAATGCTACAGTAAGTGCTAGAATGTACTTATTAATTTTCGTCGCGCTTAGTCCCGTTTATATGAAGTATTTGTATAATGCAACGCGAAAGTTTAAAAACATATAAAACATAAGGTTTCATAATACCCTATATTTTCTTATCAGAAACTGTTTTCGGTAATGTTCGGCTATCACCAACATCGTATAACGAATAATAATATTATCAATTCAATCAGTTTGAACTTCACAACTTTACTATAGAAGATAATAATTTCAAGTCACTTTGAACTCTCTCAAATTTATCCGTTCAATTGATAAGTTTTCTTTGAATAATGATTTTGTGATTGGTCAGATACGGACCTATCAAGATTCAGTAGTAAACTCAAAGTTTGGAGCTCAATTTCCGATCATATCAATTGAACGTAAAAGCCTTTGAAGGTGCTATTCACATTGCGGCTCGCGGACCGCGTTCTTGGAACAACTCCTCTACACATTGCGCGCGGGACCAATGTCATCGCAACATATTTTTAGTGTCTACTAGCAGCCGCCCGCGACTTCGTACGCGTGGAGTTAATTATTGACACTTACCGTCATATTTTGGACAATCCACACAATATATTTTTATAAATTGTAGCCTATGTTATTCTGATGTATAAGTAAGCTATATTGTGGTAAAGTTTCATTCAAATCCATTTAGTAGTTTTTTAGGGTTCCGTAGCCAAAATGGCAAAACGGAACCCTTATAGTTTCGTCATGTCCGTCTGTCCGTCTGTCCGTCTGTCCGTCTGTCCGTCTGTCACAGCCGATTTACTCGGAAACTATAAGTACTACAGTGATGAAATTTGATG
This sequence comes from Cnaphalocrocis medinalis, assembly GCA_014851415.1. Taxonomy (NCBI): domain Eukaryota; kingdom Metazoa; phylum Arthropoda; class Insecta; order Lepidoptera; family Crambidae; genus Cnaphalocrocis; species Cnaphalocrocis medinalis. The sequence continues at coordinate 8,837,611 of CM026298.1, read as the reverse complement.
GGAATATGTGTTGTATGAACCGCTACAAAATATGACACTAAATAGTAAAAAAAAGAATTGGGGGTGGGGCCCCCCATACATGTAACTGAGGGATGAAATTTTTTTTTCGATGTACATACCCGTGTGGGGTATCAATGGAAAGGTCTTTTAAAATGATATAAAGTTTTCTAAAAAACATTTTTCTTAAAGTGAACGGTTTTTGAGATATCAGCTCTCAAGTCGTAAAAAGTATGTCCCCCCCCTCTATTTTTATAACTACGGGGTCTAAAATTCTAAAAAAAATAGAGGTGATGCATGCTAATTAACTCTTTCAACGATTTTGTTTGATCAAAGTATCTCTTATAGTTTTTGAGATAGGTTGATTAACTGTAATTTTGGTTAAGTTATTGTGCTTACACTGAAAACGATGGCTGACCTTATAAGATAGATCAATAATAAGTTTATTATATTTGCTGCTACGGAACCCTTTGTGCGCGAGCCCGACTCGCACTTGGCCGGTTTTTAAGTGAAAGAGTAACAAACATCCATACATCCATACATCCATACTTACAAACTTTCGTTCTTATAATAGTAGTAGGATATACTGTCCCACTGCAGGGCCAGCATAAAGCAGCGCATGCGCTGTGTTACGACGAGTAAGTGAGGATTCCATAGGCCCAATTGGGGGGAAAGGGGCTTAACGTCCGCCCAAAAGCCTTTTAAAAAGCATAAAACAATGGATGTTGGCCATTGTGCTGCTGTCTGGGTTGTTAAAGATTGGCAGAGGGCACTTGTGACTCTAACTGCCTGTTTCGGTATCCATGACGCGCGGTCAATTGCTTACCATTCGAACCGTACCGACCGTGATTCCGTCTGTTCGTGCTGCCACCTATCACAAATAAAAAAGGGCAAAGGGCTCTATCATAAAAATCACATCACTGCTAGCTACTAAGTTGAGATTAAGGCCCTAATCACGCTCGCTTGGTGTTGGCGATTGGGAGAGAGGGAGAAAGGGAGAGAGAGGGAAGAGAGGGAGAAGAGGGAGAGAGGGAAGAGGAGGGAAAAGGGAGAGAGAGACAGACTTATTCCAACACAAGTTTTCCCATTTTATGCGATTCTTTCGAATCTTTATAAATAGGTATGGAATATATTTTTTCTCCAGTTTCACGAACATGTACTAATTTATTGACTTGAACTGACTAAAATCACATAATTTGCCTCATAAATTAATATTTTGAAAGTAAATTAATTTAACAAAAGAGAAATCGAGTAAATTGGAAAGTTTGCACTCTCTGATTGGCCGTTATGTATTTTAACATCTAATTTGTTTCGCGACGAGGCTGTGTAAATTAAAAAAAAACTCATTCCAATCGAAACTCCAGCTTGACCCGTTTAATTAGAGATGAAATTTGAGTGGCAAGGATTTAATCTCGAATTAAGATGAGGCTGTCACTCCGAAATCAGTTTTAAGTGCTAACGTATAGAAGTTAAAGTTGTCTGGAGTTGTCTGGTGCCGGATTGAATTCTGTTGGGTCGCCAATCTATTACTGGCTGGATTATTGGATTATTGTTTTAACTCCACTTATCAGTTTGGTCTCTTGAGGCTGCTTGTTTAGATGTGACGTCATGATAGGGGGAAAGTAGATGGGAGCGGGAAAACGATTTTGTAGAGGGTATTAGTAATTTCAAATTTTGTTTTTGACTAATATTTTATTTTGACAGTTATATGTATTGACTCCCTGTAACATTCATTTGATTTTATTTATGTACCTAGTGATTTATTTCTCTTTTTTTTTTAATTAACGTGTGTGCGCTTTGGCTAGTCTGTAAGCATACTAAACTTGTAAGCTGAATTCAATAATTAGAATAACTTGTTATTTACGGGATTTCTACCATGTTCCTTATTTTTGAGTTTCCAATATTTCGGCGCTGTTGCAAGAGTCGAATATGTATAAAGGGGAAAGTTTTAAAAATCATCGATGTCAGTGGTAGGTAATTTGTTGTGATGTTTACTATTTTTAATAAACTAAAGAAATCAACCGACTATAAGTGATTAATTTTATTAAGGTATTAAAACAATCTAACGCTGTGTTCGTCATTAATCAAATGTTATGTTTATTTTTCTGAAAATACCGTACCGTACCGATACCGTAATTGACCCCGTTAAAAATTATTGTAAACTTCATAATCTGTAATTGTCTCTAAGCTTATGCATTTTAATAATAATAGTAGTAGTAATAATCATAATCATTTATTGCGTATCCGCGATTACGCGACCCCAAGATCCGGTTAAAATATTAGCTCTTAATACCGAAAGTTTGCTACACGACATTCAACCTTGAGTAGGTCTCAAATTAATACTTGTGACAGTACCACGGGGCGCTAGAAGGTGTAGGCGTATGCACGTAGGAAAGTGGGTAGGTACTTACATACCTAAAAAAAATTCTCCAAATCTTTAAACCAACAAGGGAAATTCTAACAACAAATGAAAGAATCTCATAGTCTCCCATCCATTACCGGCATTGGGCTGGGAAATCACATCAACAGTCCAATCTAACTTTTGCTCCGGCTAACTAACTTTTATTGTGGTAATTTTGAGCGAATTGCCTAAATCAAAAAATTTCAACAAGTTTGCTTGATGAATGCCTCGGAGGTAAATTTTGCTTGATTTTTTGGATTTGTCCTTTTAAAAAGTGATACAAAAGGCTTAATTAATTTAATTATTCAATTTGGCAGCGCACTTGTGATTCTACTGGTGTTGCAGGTGTCTATGGGCGGCGGCAATCGTTTACCATCTGGTGATCCGTCTGCTCGTGTGCCACCTATCACATGAAAAAGAAAATTCAAAGTTATCATCTCCAATTTAAATAATGGAACGAATCAAGAACTATAAAATAGGGTTACAGCGCTCATCAGCTCATCAGCTCATGGCGAATTAAGCATTTACAAAATTCGTCAGCTTAGTAAGGGGTTCGGTTAGTATAATTGGCAGTACAGCCACCCAGACTGTGGATGGTTTTTGGTTCGTGTCTTACCAGAACCCATCGATGAATATTTACTCAAGATGCAATTTAAGCAAAGAATTGCTATTAAAAAATAAAAAATTAAGGTTACACCGTCCTAAAAAACCAGCTACGCATATCCTTCTGGTGTAGCTGATGTTCTGTGACACTCAACACTAGTGGAGTCATAAATGCGCAGCTCTAAACTTTAGAGTGACCCCACACTAGCGTCCTTTGAGCGTGGGCATCTTGCCGATGACCTCCCCACACTAAGAATTTTTGGGTGTTTACGAATCTCTTAAGCCCCCTTCCCCTGGGATTGGGCCTACGTAACCCTTTTTCTTCTCTTTTTTGAGGCCGTGGTAGCTAGAACGCTAGTTAATCCAACCCATACCCAAGCGTGCCCTAGAGATTAAATAAGTGGCACAACTTTTTTAAGTAGCTTAAAACATTTCTAGATTGCCAGCTTTAAAAGAAAAAGAATACAAATCACTTTATTAAAATATACACACAATCTCTGAAAGCCATTTCTTGAATGGCAGAGAAAGATAGGTCGAAACATTAATTTGGCAACAATGCTTTTTGGCCCAAATTGGGAAAGAAAACGGAGCACTAACTTTAATCATAATAACATAAGGCATTAATCGCGACAACATCCAATAGGGGGCGCCGTAATAAAAGTGTTGTGCGCACAATGGACAAGCGGCACAATGCCGTATTGTGCGCCTATCTGCGCGCCGCAGGCGGCAATGTGCCGCCGCGTGCCACAGCACAGAGGCATACAGTAAAGTCACAAAATAATTACACACAGAAGTTAGACTTTGACCTGATTTTGAATTTAGAAGAGTTCGTTGACATATGCTAGGGTTGTTGCCCGGCATGACTACATAAGCGCGCGGCCTCTACCATAGACCTCGACAATTTGACAATCTTATGTCATTATACTCGCACCTCGTCCTCGAGATAAGTATCCTGAAATAATATTAGTTATTTCAGGATACTTATCTCTTCGGACGAGGTGCTTCGTATAATTATGATAGAACTTCACTTGGTAAGTTCGTTTAATCATCAATAAGTTAGGATTAATGAGGTCGAAAAGGCGTTTTTGTCCGTTAGTGCGCATGCGTGAGTACATGACATATTTTTAGCTCTTAGTGGGCAGTCAGCCTTCTGTGTCAATATGTATTTTGTGGTAAAGTGTTGGACATACGGCCGGTTTTTGAATGGAGAATTCGAATTTAAGCACTACTTTAGTACAAACTTTGTCCTGTGAGCCATACTTCAAATGTCAAAGTTCGTACTTAAGTAGTACTGAACTTCTAATTCTCAATTCAGAAACCTGTAGCCAGGGTGTAATATAATGCATTTAAGTATTATATTCGTGTTTCTTCTGTTGTCTGAACATGGGCAAGTGTCAAAATTATGCGCCATAAGTGATGGGTAAGTGTCCCCAAAACACACAGTTTAGCTTTGGACGTTTAGGCATAGTTTCATCATTAAATCTAGTCATCATATAAAGAGTTACTGGGTTGTCATATCGTTGAATGTAGCCAGCGAGTTCCATTTTCCTTACTGTACTTTTAGTAAACAAACGTTAGCAAAACTGAGGTAAGTAAACGACACCGGGTGTACCTCGAGATTTAACTCCTTTTGTCTTTATCTGTTCGACACGAAAATGTCTTAAATACATCATTGTATTTAAGACATTTTCGTGGCAATTAAACAAGCCTTTAAATGCCATCCTATTTATTGAAAGCATCCTATTTATGTAACTTAGGAGGGATCTCCCTCCTAAGTATTGTAACGATGGTAAACTCCTTTGATACTGGCCGCCGTTTATGGCTGATTTTATAAAGGGAATCTGTCATGCATTGAAAAATAAACAGACACGCTCTCGGGAGCGCATTCGCGCCTGCGTCCACTGCAAGTAATCACTATGGCCTGCGTTACGGTATCGCGAGGAGTTAGAGTAAGGAGGGTCCAGTAGCGCTACCATGAGTTGACATCTAAAACTGACATAACGTAAACTGTTGCTCTGTCTCTTTCAAATGCATCACAATGAAAGAGACATAGCGATAGTTTTCGATAGCGAGGATAGTATTTCAAACTCATGGTAAGGCTACAGACCTCACGTTATAGTAGGGACTTGGAGGGAATAACCTCCCAGATTGTCGTAGTTAGAGAGTGAACTAACCTATTAATTTCAGAAAAGCAATAAAAGATATTTCAACCCAATACCGCCTCCACCTCATTGCCACAGTATCTACTTAGGTATAATGCCGAGGTCAGTCTGGCGCAGTCTGGTCTAAGTAATAGGGTTCTTTCAGTTAGTGTTTTTATACATCTGGCAGGGACCCTATAAAACTATTGACATAAAACGGTAGTGGAATAAAAAACGTGTCTCCCTGACATTTACCGCAATAGTTCGTAACCGCCATCCCCTCACGCCATTAGTTAATCATTTGCTCGTATCCGACTGAGGCAAGTTTTTATTCGCAAAGGGAAATATATTTCAAGACTATCATAAATCCATCGACTTGTTAATGTTCTGGGAAGTATGACATGGAGAAGATTTGTCAATTTGAATGATGAATGGAAAATCTTTGTAACCTTTGAAAGTAATCAAATAAAATGTGGGTTTGAAATAAATGTTGCACATTTAGTATTAGGCAAAGATATAATCTTTGGTGTTAGGTATAAATATTTATAGAGCCCGATCAAAGCGATAGCTGGGGACGCAACCGGAACGAAACGGTATGATGATAATTGAAAGTTTTAGCCGTGGGGAGCCACGCTTCGGCATGAATGGGCCGACTCGAGCGGGGTGATACCACATTACAGAAGACTGGAACCAATGCTGTAAGATAATAACGGTGTATAAAAGGTATATCTTCTTAGCCTTGCCAATTTCTCAATATTAACATTGAAAGGAGCCGTACTAGGATATTCAACCTAATGTGTATGGCAGTAAGATGAGAGTCGATTGAAGAAATTTGACGGTTTTGTATACTTTGATGTGTGGCTGTACGTACAATGTGCAGATAGCGCCACAAACCTTACTCGTACATGAACAAGCACTTAAGTTTAAAACCATCTGCACACAAGGCCATAAGCTTGCGAGATTAAACTATATTAATATCGTCGTAAGGCCCAGACAGCAGGACAATACAAAATCAATTGTTTTTGCCTTTAAAAAGGCTCTTACAACGTTATTACTACAAAATAAACATGAACCCCCTCTCATCCCATTTGGGCCTCCAGTACTCACTCGACGAAACAGCGCAGGTACAGTCAACTCCAAAAATATGTATACACTTTAGGACCTTGTCACAATACATAAGAAAGTAGAGGTCGTTCTACTTTCGTATAATATGTATTATGACAAGGTCCTAAAGTGTATACATATTTTTGGAGTTGACTGTACTGCTCCACACCGGTCTTTTGTGAAATCGTGGTATCACTCCGGTCGAGCCGGCCCATGCATGCCAAAGCGTGGATCTCCAAAAAATGTGAAGTTTATTCGTTTTTTATTTGTGATTAATAAAGTGTAATAATAAAAGATACTACCCGTGCTCATAAACACTGGGATTAGAAATGGCGGCGTAACTATTCACCTCTCGCTCGCACACTATTTACGTCTATACTCGCACACGTGGGTACCGACACTACCGACTGACAAAAAAAAAAGCTGCGTTTTAATAAAAAAATGTGAGCTAGTTTTTCCGTGGTTTTGGGTAGTAAATATGAAATGCGAAATATGAAAATGACAATATTGCCTAAAACGGGATCGTGTTCTACTGAATTATATGTATGTCTGTGTAACATATAATTTACATTCGTCTTCTAAGAGCAGTAAGAATGTAAACACGAGGTATCCATCTCAAACGTAAATGCGACGAATACACTCCGTGCTACGAAATATTCTGAGAACCACAAATTTCTCTTGTAGGTATCTACTTACAAGAGAAATGCATCGAGAAAATTTTGTACTAAGTGAATTTGGTAATAAACATATTTTCCAAACAGATTTCAAATAATATTCTGCAACCAATCCGGCTACGGCGCCACAAGCATAGGATATTTTATAGTGTTCAAGTTTGTGTGCAAACACAAGGCCACTCTCTATTCCCTAACTCTCATATTTTGATGGGTCACCAAAGTGAACCGAAGAGGGATTGGGTGCAGGACCAACGGTTTAACGTGCTTTCCGAAGCACGAGGGTACAAGACTATTACGTAGATCGATTGATCGATCGATCTATTACGTAGACGTTGCATCGACCTCGGTACCCCGAGCGATTAAAGTTCGTCACCGAAGCTGTCTTTCAAGCTACAGTGCTTATCAATTTAGTAGCTTTTTTTAAAATACAAGTAAGCATTGCATAATATTATTAAAATTAGGTCAATAAATCAATGACTTGTAGAAAAAAGAGTATTGTTCCACCACAGTGCGTTTTGCACGTCACTTTACCGTCTATAGTGAAATTATGGAACCAGATGCCAACGAAGGTGTTTCCGAGCAGATACAATCTAGTGATCTTCAATAAAAGGTTTATTCTTTCTTTAAGAGCCGGCAACGCATTTGTGATGCCACAGCTAGGTGCTGCAAATGTCCATGGGCGGCGGTGATCACTTACCATTAGGTGAGGCGTCTGCTCGTTTGTCCGCTATAATGTAAAAAAAGAGTGTTGAGCCGACTCCAGATAACCTAGGCATAAAGTAAGATTATACTTCTAAAATAACACAATTTTAGCTAACTACAGCTATTGTCCATTGTAAAAATTACGGAGCAAAAATCACCCCATGGCGTTGGGTTAGGGTAAGGGGTATTGTGACCGACCATCCATCAATCCGCTGCAACAGGCCGCCTAGTCACGCCCGTCCAATTAGCTGTCTTAGATATCTACGAAACAGATTACCTTATTTTTTGTGCGTTCGGTGTCCTGGCAGACCTGCATTTGCCATTCCTAATAGCCATTTTTGAGGCTTATTGTTTGGGGATCCCAGTGAAGTTAAAAAAGTAAAAAAGTTTAGCAGCTCCATATCTCTGTGGTTGCCATGCCATGTGTTTCCCCTGTCCTGCAATATGGACTCCTTCAAACGAACCGTGAAGAAGTTATTTAACATCCCTTTAACCACCCCTTTAACTTTTCTACTCCCCATACAAAATGAACAAGTCACGTAACCAACTTTGTATGATAAGTAAAATTTTTTCATGCAAATTTCCAAGTCATAGAACAAATGTTGTTCAGAATGATTGATAGAGGACGTGGTTAAAGGAATGTAAATGCTCACAGGTATACCCTGTATCTGAGTTCGATTGAACATCCATACTAGTCCATACTAATATTAAAAATATAAAGTGTGTCTATCTGTCTGTATGTTAGTCTTTCTTTCACGGCAAAATGGAGCGACGGATTGACGTAATTTTTTAAGTGGAGATGGTTTAAGGAATGGAGAATAACATAGGCTAATTTTTGTCCAGTGGGGACGAGAGCGAAGCCACGGGTAACAGCTAGTATTTAATATAATGCAACTTTACCAAATTGCTCATTTGTGTCCGTCTATCTAGATGTAGGTATTTCATTGGAGCCTATTCAGTATTCAGTTGAAGCAACCACGGCTGAATTATTTATTGCGATTCGAATCTCTCGTACAAATTCACACAAATTAAATGTAGTTGGATTTTTGATATATTTATATGAAATTGGTTCCAGTATCGTAATCGTATATCGGTAAAAATTTAGGTAGATCGTTGAAATTGTCATGATACCGAAAAACTGTAACAATGGCAATGTTTTGATGACATATGACCAGTTTGGACACATCGGCGCGGTCAAAGTATGGTACGGGAAACAATTACCTACGATTTAAATCTTTGATTACGTTTCAAGAAGATTTGAGCATGTTTCAGCGCCATCGGAGTTCTGGAAGGGGGTTAAATGGTTGGCAGCGCACTTGTGAATCTGCTAAGGTTGTGGGTGTCTTTGAGCGGCGACGATCGCTTACCATGAATCTCCTCATTCTGAATGCAATATTTTGATTTTTCATTCAAGTACATACTATATTTGTGTTTCTTCTGTTGTCTGATACCGGTAACATAAGCTACTTGATACGGAGTCAGGCCAATGTAAGTATGAGAAGTTGTATGCATTTATAAATTATATTATTGCATCCAAAAAGAGCTGTGGATTAATTTCAGCAGGTTTTCCAAAATAATCCTTGTTCCTTTTTTGGAGTACAATGGACCTTTCATAAAAGTGACTTGTTTTGACTTCCACCCAAACGTTTATCCCCAAAAAGGTCGAAATTTTAATAACGCTAGAACAAATAGTCATTCATTCCCGAATGCTGAAAAACATCTTTCATTATTTTGAATTTAACAATGAAGAACTTCCAAATATTTTTAGAGAAACTCCAAGGTAAGTCTTATTTTAACATTTCAACGTGTTCCGTCATTTTACAAGAGTTTTGCATCAGCGAATACATGCCCCTTCTCCGTATTTCGACTGTATGTAATATGACTGTATGTTATAGTCATCTCAGACTATACTTTTCCATTTCATACTTTTTTATCATACAAAAAACGAAGGTGAATTCCGCACTTAATCACCACGGTTTTAATATTCGAAACATACTTTTTTTTATTTATAAACTTTATTGCACAAAACTTCGTACAATAGGCGAACTTAATGGCAAAAGGCAATCTCTACCAATCAACCTTTGGGTCAAGCAGAAAGGACCTTTGTCCTTACTCGACTTGGTACTTTGCTCGACCCGGGAATCGAACGGACCGAATCACTGGACCTGTAGGGCGTTATTGGTAATGGTTGGTATACCTACATGTGGTTTAAGGAATGTGAATGTTCACAGACATGTCTGTCCGCCTGTATATACAGACGGACCGACAAACACGTCAAACTGTATACACCCCGTCGTTTTCCGTCGGGGTTTGAAAACACATTTACTTGTGTGACTGCCTCACGCTTCGATGGGTTCAATCCTCCCCTTGGGTAATCTTTCGTGTGATGAACACTTGTGTTTGTTCAGTGTCTGAGAGTTTTACTCCTAATTTCAACTTAGGAATACGTTTGCGATACTTTCATTGGATGTCGTAGGTTTGAATCCGAGAATGAATAAATAAATAAATAAATTGAGTTAACATTACATACGTTGTTACATGTATCTCACAAGTAGTGTTTAATGCGATTGCCAAGTCAAATGAATGACCAACTTGGCGAAACATGGATCTCACAACTTTTTACGGTAGTTGCAAGACTTGGTTTTTTGACAAGTATTGTTTTTTATAGGATTAAATTAGCGGTGCCCCTACAGGGTGTCATGTGAAAAAAAGTACTGGATTATATTGATTTAAAACCTAATGTACCAAGTGGGGTCAGGCCGATAAATGCTTTAGCAAAGTTTGAATAACTCTCTATTAAATTTAATGCCGAAGCCAGACCGATGTTTGACGGTCTATACGGAACCTTCAACTCGCAAGTTTAAAGTTCAATTAGCCTGGTTCTAATCATTGAAAAGAAAAACAGCAAAATTCTTTTTACTTCGCGTGCACTGAAGATAAAATGCTAATTTCACAGACATCTGACTCTTTGTTATGATAATGAGACTTCATTTAGTGTTTAGGAATGTAGAAAATGGTTGGTTAGTTAAGTTATTTAAGTTAGTAGATAGCTAATAACTAGGTGCTTACTACGTTGTGGTAGTTGATATTGCTTTGAACTCAACCTAGCAATATAGATTTAGCATCAAACTTCGTTTTATAACTATATTCCTAGTTAGTTTGCCTGCTAAGTGCTAACTCTCTGTGTAAAAAGCAAAGTATCAGCCTATTAATTGTCCCACTGCAGGGCAAAGGCCTTTATCATAGAAATCAAATCATAGCTACTATGATGGGATTAGGAATGACCACCCTTTATGCGGATTGGTGATCAAACCCGATATTCGCTCTGTGATTAAAGTAATTGATTTGAATTAGTAGATAAATGTAGTTTAATGTTTAGAAATAAAATGTCCTATAAATAAAATTGCTTTTTAATTTAGGAAACAATTCCTTTTTAGTTCCCAGTATAAAGATATTTCGATGACACGCACACATGTCATCAATATAGTGCCTCGTTTTTAGGTGACAGGGCATATCTGACGATTCAACTCTTTGACTTTCAAACCAAAGATTTAAATCATCTTTGTTTCAAACAGGGTTATCTTAAACGATATTTAGAAATAATGTAGTTAATTTTCAAATTCATTTGTAAGCTTTTTTATTACTTATATTATAAAGTATTCAGTCACTATAGTACAGCGGGCGGCAACAAAATCCTCTGATGATAGCAATATAAAGGTAATCTATTCACTCCTAACAAAGGTTTAAATGGCTAGCGATTAAGAGTGGTTATTTAATCGTTACTGAAAGGAAGTGTGGGTCCTAACGTAAATATGTGGTGGGGGTAAAGATTTAGCACCTATCAGATTGTTCATTGTTTTATTTAGGGCTCGAGTGATGATAGTATTTTGTCTTAAATGTCTACCTAGTAAGAGTAAGAAAACATTTACTAACCACAACACATTTACACATAGACAAGAAGACAAGGATAAGGCTGCTTTTCCACCATAGCTGTGCGACGAGCTTAGCGGTATGCGAGGAAAATCCACCAATAGAATAACTTCATTCCTCTCTTAAAGTGACTCTATTGGTAGATTTTTTTGATGATTTAGAAAAGCACCCTAAAGGAACATAGAAGCTGCGGCCAACAAGGTTCAGCCTCAGCATGATGTTGCAGCGCTGGTTTTCAGACTGGATCTTAGGTGACGCGTTAAAATATTGTAGTGAGTACTACTAACTCATCATCATCATCATCAGCCTGCTGCAGTCCACTGCTGGACACAGGCCTTTCCAAATGCGCGCCAATTTAATCGATCTTCGGCTACTCGCATCCAGCTCCAGCCAGCCCCCTTGCGCAGATCGTCACTCTATCTGGCCTGAAGTCGTCCTACACTACGTCAACCAACTACTGAGTAGTGAGTACTAGCTAAAACTAATAATACACGAACGATGAAAGATTTCAAGACTATTGTTCAAGCTAATTAAATTTCTCATTATCTTGTAATATTGACAAAGAATTTTTGAGTTTTCAAAGCCCTTTACTGTAAGTGTTTTTTTTTCTTGCAGGTATTTTTTTCAAGCCTCTATTAGGTATTTTGCAATGAAATATAATTAAAAAAATAATAAACTTATCAACAAATACGTAGCAAACACAAAATTACTTTTTTAATGAAATTCTGTACTGTAAATAGGTACATTATGAATTTGTCAATATGAAAGGTGTAGAAAATCTAATTTTAAAAATTTTGATAAGTTTTATTAAAATTTCAACAAATAACGTTTGATTCTTAGAAATGATTTAGTTAAGCATTCAATTTGTGCTATTAAACGAATGAAGGTGGAAATCTATTCTATACAATTTATAAAGAGATAACTTCTATAGACAACGACAAGGCTTATAGGTAAACCGAAAACACGAAACGCTTGCGCGATGTAATTGGGCACAGCGCCATCTATTGGTTCGTTTCTGAATTACGGTCCCGAAGCGAAGTGAGGGCGGGCCACTTAGAAATATAAAGGATTAATTTTGATAAAGGATTAATTTTGTAAAGAACGGTCGTTTAAGAACGGTCCGAAGGACCATGGGTAAACCACGAAACCCGAGCGTACTTATGGGAATTATATTCTGTTAATAAAAGCTAAAGGCACCTGGCCCTATAACGTTATATAAATAAATATTTTAGTATTATTTCATAATTTATTTACTGTGGAGAGCCATGCTTCGGCATGTATGGGCCGGCTCGACCGGAGTAATCACGTTCTCACAGAAAACCGGCATGAAGCAGTGCATGCGCTGTGTTTCGCTGCGCGAGTGAGGGTAGCGGAGGCCCAATCCAGGGGAATGGGGGTTAAAAGGTAAGCAGCGCACTTGTGACACCTGCGGATTCGGCGTACCCTTTGCCCGGGCTAGGAGAGGTAGCCTCCCAACATGGTGCCCCTGGGGCTGACTTCGACCCCATGGGGGCCTGCCGGCGGCCCTGTCGCACGCGTCTGTCTGGGAGGGGGTCAAAGGTAGTTATTTTAAGTGGCGCCATCTATTAGCAGCCCACCAGAACTATCGCGTCCGTTAGTTACATATTTTAGGCGCCATCATTCTACATTTACAACAGGTTTATACATACTTACCTCAGCATTGAAGATAAACCAAAGCCTTTGAGTCTGTGACACGATGGCACAACTTTACCTTTATTTGGATATCTTCCTGTAATTCGTGCACGAGGAATTTTCGTGTGGTACAAGAGAAAGAGTTCAGAGAGGGATTTTCATTAAGTAAAAAGTAAACATCGCAATCGTAAAGCGCATCGTCTTGGCTGGCTCGGCCACCTAGAAAGAATGGGAGACGTGACGTGTAAAGCGTGCGTATCAGGGAGGTCCTAGTGGCATAAGGCCAGTCGGCCGTCCGAGATATCGCTGGAAGGATGAGGTCGAAAAAGACTTGCGCGGACTCTCAGCAGATGACTGGCAGGAGGTGGCACAGGATTGACCTAGATGGAGCTCTTATTATCGGAGGCCAAGACTCACTATGGGTCGGTGCGCCAACCTAGTTAGTTAGTTAATTAAAAGTAAAGTATCAGCCTACTTAGGTATATATCCCTATTGTCCCACTGCAGGGCAAATGCCTCCATCATAGAAATCAAGTCATTGCTACTATGATGGGATTAGGCTTAATCACCACGGTTACCTAATGCGGTTTGGTGATCACAAGCTCGAAATATATTTTTACATATACTTATACTTTTGCTCGACTCAGGAATCGAACCCGGGACCCCAAGATTATGGGCCTGCACTTAAACGACTGCCTACTGGTTAAACTGATAATACTGGTCTTATGTGATAAGTGGCAAACAAACAGACGGATCATCTGATGGACTACCCATTCCTACGTCATAATAGCGATGACTTGATTTCTAAGATGGAGGACTTGGCCCTGCATTGGGACATCTATACTAATTATAAACAGGTAAATTCTATAGATAGCGACAATGCTTATAGCTAAACCAAAAACGTAAAACGCTTGCGCGATGTAATTGATACCCTGCGCCATCTATTGGTTCAGAGTGGAAATAATGTTCCGAAACGAAGTGAGGGCGGGTCACTTAGTAACTATATAAATAGGCTGATAACTGCTTCTCTTTACTTTTACTCTCAGATTTGCCTCAATGGTTCAATATATTTTTTATTTTATGAAAATCTCAGCAAAAACGCGTCCAGTTCCTCCCTTGCGGCACTCCTACATGTAGAATCCGTATTTACGAGTGTTTTATCCCGCTCGTAAAGACTCCATACATTCACTCATTCACTCCGAAACTCATGTGCCCAGAAATGTACTGATGAATTTATATCACGTGTAATTTTTTTATGACATGACGGCTGTGTAAGGCTTGGGAATTTGTGGAAATGTATGAAATATTATTCTATGGGAAAAACATGTTAGGTTATGTAACAAAGTATTGGGTTTTCTTGTTCTTTGTCAAATTAATTCGTATAGATTAAAGATAAAGATAATCGAACTCCTGCATAAAAGAAACGTTCTATGGAATGTCAATATTTGTTTTTAGTATAGGCTAGTGGCCTACCCTCACTTCGTTTCGGGAGATTAGTTTTAAACCAAGCCAATAGATGACGCTGTATTAATGTACGTAACATTACATATCAGAAAGCTCCGAGCTGTTGGGAGATAGCTTTGCAGTTCGGATTATTGTGAGTCAACCATAAACGATAGATATGTTACTGTTGTAGGATATTTTTTAGATTATTTTATGTAAAACATTTCCATCGTACACGATTTCTAGGTAGCTTTAACCATTAAGGCTACACACGCGACGTTAAAACAATTGAGTAACTTCTCCCGCTTTCCCAACATTTCTCTTTACTGCTCTGCTCCTATTGATTGTACGTATAAAAGATACTTTTCATTACGCTATACAGGTACTATAATATCTACAATTGTTTCTATAACAAACATGCAGACAAGACAAAAAAATTACTCACTGCATTTTTGGCATCAGTATCGATCACTTATCACCCCCTGATTGTTATTTTGAAAAAAAAATGTACAAAATTGACCTCTCCACAGATTAGTTATAAGTATAGATTAAAATTGAAAATAAATTATTCATTCCAGCCCTAATGTAGCAGAAATAAAATTCGTTTTTACCACTTACTCGTTATTATGCCGGGAGCATTTACCCCCAGTAGACCGTAGAACATCACTTACGGAGTGATAGATGGCCGACTTTGATTTGCTTGAATGACAAATCGTTTTAGGGATTTAAGTAAAATATATATTTCATCCAAAAAATAGTTTATCCATTCTGAATTTCTGATATCTGAATAATAATAAATAAATTGTTTATTTCTCTCACAGTATAGGCCATACAGACAGTGATAAGATTCATATTTTTGTTATAAGCAGACCTAATACGAACTAAAACTAAGATACTTAATAGGTACGAACTGCTAAGGAATGGAACAAGTTGCCGGCTTCTGTACCTATTCCCAGAAAGCTATAATTTTGGTGTCTTTAAGTCGAGAGTTCAGTCCGCTTGTGACCACGGCTGTTGTAACGCAGTCGAAACGTCAAGCAGTAAGTGCTATAATGTAAGTAGATACTTATTTTAAATATCGTTTCGCGTTTATTCCCGTTTATATCAAGTAAAATATTTAATAAAATAAATAAAAATCGTTTAAATCATGAACCGGTTCAGAATTAAAAAAGATTGCTTTACTTATGGTTCAATGGAATTATAAGCAATATGGAATGAAACTGTTACAAATACCAATTCAATTCAAATGTATTTTCCATGAAATTGAAAATACATTGAAATACAATAATTTGTAGAAATGATAAAGCTGTTCGGATGCACGGATATTATTATGACGCTGTCTGTAATACGATTCATTGTTTTCAAAATGTATGACGTATTATTAAATAGTTTATGAAGGTATTTCAATCAATCTGTATAACCGACAATGATACATTATTAAATGAGCTTTATAGAAATTATGAACTCAATACATAAAACTATTTGATAGACCCGATAGCAGCTTTTGACTACATAATATGTGTGACGTTGTTTTGTCCGCACAAAGCGTATGCCGGATTCCAAAAATGACAGCTTTGGACGTAACCGGGGATTATAGCTGGAAAATGATAAAGACATTTTACAAAAAAAAAAATGGAGTTTCTAAAATCAATGACTAACACCCATATCAATTCCGCAATCAAGGTTTCCCCAAAACCTCCTTTATTAAGGAAAAAATCTTCCCAGTTTGGCCGCCTTCCAAAAACGTGTCAGCGAATCCGCGGCTATACGGAGGTCTATTAAATTTCGTGTCTGAAATTATAATATTATTGAGAACATCCCGTCACGTCTCGGAGGGAAGCGCCAAATCAATATTAATGGAGTTCCTTAAACGCTCCCCGTGAATGAGAGGGACGAAAACGGGACAATGCAGCTGGGAGTTATAAAATACCTGCCTTGGGTTTCTTGGTGTACCTAAATATAGTTGAAACATATAGGTCATTTTTTGTGCTCTTTCTTTGTCTGACCTAAAAGAATAATTCACGCAACATACATTGACTTGACTCCGTACTAAGTAGCTTAAGCACTTGTGTTAAAGATATCAGACAACAGAGGATCACAAATACAATACTTAAATAACACCCAGACATTGAACAAACACGTTCATCACACGAATGTTTGTCCAGGGTGGGGACCGAACCCACGACCGTTGGCTTATGAGGCAGGGTCACTACCTAATGCGCCATTCGCTGTTATTGTAATTTCTAGAAGACTTAATCTAAATAATACGACACTATCGATAGTATTGGACGTGAAACTATGGATAGTTTATGCGTCATCAAAAGTATTATGCCAAATTTTCTATCGATACATTAAATAGCACTCGGCAGTGATATCGATATACTTACTTACTACGTTGGCTCAGCGACCCAAAGTCGATCTTGGCTTCTGACACGAGAATTCGCCACTCCGCTATATTCTCAATCACCTCTTGCCAATCCAGCCTTTGAAGATGACCAAGATCCTTCCTGACCTGGTCTATTCAGCGATATTTCGGGCGCCCCACTGAGCGATTTTAATATACTTGCTATATCGATATTAATATTATACTTACTGAATAGTTGAGGTGAACTATCGATAGTTCAGCAACACTAGTTGAAATCCACATCGTGTTAAGTAAGGCATAGTACTAGCACGTACTAGCAAGGTATCGCAAACCAACCTGCGGTAGTGCACCCATTAGCATATTGCATCTTATGTCAGGGTCTGTTCACATCTGGTTTGTGTTTGTAGAAACAGAATGTTAGTAGAGGAAAGTAACTACATGGGGAATAGTATCCATTAAATGAAAAACCTTCACGAAAATATTTTTATCGTGATTTATTACCTACTGTAATTCACATTTCTTTTTCTCTAATTTAATACTTTAAGTTTCCTAACAATGTTTTAACGGTGTTTTTCCTTACTACTTAGGTACCCGTTTTATAGTAGAAAGTGTGATGGTATTTATTTCGTGTTAAATATTTTACTCAAAATGATTCACTACTCTACCATATCCTTTCACAATATGTTATGGAAATTAATCATCTAAACTAAGTGCAGTAATACCACTTTGGTCTAGCGCTCCGGAAAAGTCTTGTAATGAAATTAATCATTAAACCGATGAACATCACTAAGTTCTCTTTTTTTTGAACAAAATAAGATTATTGAGAGTACAAAACCTCAGGAGAATAATACCCGTCTTACATACATGAACTATTATATTTCTGTAATATATTTTTTCATACAGGGGGTGCGACTAGTGTTGTTAAGATCAACAGTAAAATTATCGATGTGACTGACACAGGGTAGAGAGGGAGGAAGGTGTTTGAAAGATCTGACTTTATCAAAGAAGAAAATGTTATTTTTTTTGTGATTGTGGCAAACGTGCAGACGGATCGTAAGCGCTTGCCCATGGACACAGCAACACCATTGGAATCACAAATGCGCTCACTCACTCGGCAAAACACAGCGCAGGCGCTGCACGCTGATATTAATAATTCCTAAAAAAATACTTTTTCTGTTCTGTGGAACGATTTGGCTGCAGAAAGATTTCCCATTGGTTACTACTTTGGGACCTTCAAGAGAAAAGTTTTCCCTTCTAAAAGCCTGACACGACAACGCATCAACGATTTCTCTGTTCATTCATGGGTGTCGATAATTACTTTTTAACATTAGTTGATCCGTTTGCGTGTTTGTCACCCGTAGCATAAATCATCATCGCCGCCCATTGATATCAGCTACATCAGAAAGACATATATACATTCTCGATATCGATAATAACATTTTTCACTAAATTGACAGCACTACCTTTAACGCCGTAACAGGGCCTGGCAGTAAAACCAACAACTTACTTTTTTACGTTTATTTTGGGGACTAAGCCAACTCCTATGAATCCTTGACCTCGCCACGTATACGTGAGTCCCTTACATAATCCCACGTTATTGTGACATATGCTGTACACTTTTTGTGTTATTGCAACCTTGAAATACGGCGTACATTGTAATATACCTGAGCCATGTGCGGTTATTTCATTACAATAAATATTACGTTGTATTTGATACAACAAAGAATTACATTTACAGTATTATTATAACTCTAAGTGGTATAGATCGTTCTCAGAAGATTGTATGCATAAATAAATATGTCTGCTTAGTAGTCACATAATAGAGATCATATTTTTTTTATACTAGAGGCGGCAAACGAGCAAGCAGGTCACCTGCTGGTAAGTAATCACCGCTGCCCATGAACATCTGCGAGATCAGAGAGGTCGCTGATGCGTTGCCGGCCTTTTAAGAAGGAGTACTTACGCTCGTTTCTTGAAGGTCCCTAAGTCATAAATATGTAAATATTGAAAAAAAAAACAATTGTAATAGGTGCAGATTGAACGTAGGGCGCCCATGCTACCGCTGGCGGCGTAGTAAACGCGGACCTGCAAGAATTGGAAGCAGGAGATTGGCGACAAGCTGCACAAGACCGAGACATCAACATCGGAATAATTGAAAAAAAAAATTTGAAACCCAGGACAATGTTGTCATAATAAATGCATTTTACTACTCAAGCCCTTTATTTGATAACTAATATTACGGGAATAAAGTGAAAATATGAAATTCATTATTTTATGGTAGTGGTAATTTTTAATTGGCGGCCATCTAAGAAATATAGCTAAGAACACTATTATCATTTTCAAACAAAAATAGCTACGATGCCACAGACAAACAAACAGACAGACACGTCAAACTTATAACACCCCGTCGTTTCTGCGTCGGTGTGAAAGTGACTACTTGAACAAGAAAAAAAGATACGTCTAAATTTGAAAAAGTAATAAAAGAAAGTAATTAGCAGTTAAAAAGTTCCTATAAATTGTGTAACAGGTAAAAAAATTAAAGACGAACCACGAGGAACGCTGAAAAATTGCCGAGAAAAGTCCATTAAAATGTCACAGCGCTAAGACCTGCCAATCTGTTTTAAATGAACATTCGATTTAGCCGAAAGTATTTAATAAATCTTTGCCAACGAGCTGGGGATCCCAAAAAAAGTCAAGGTTAATAAAAGGTTATAGGTTTTACCTTAGGAGAGCCACACTTGGACATGATGGGCCTCCTGGACCGGAGTGATACCACAGCCTCACAGACGACCGGCGTGAAGCAGCGCCTGCGCTGTGTTTCGTCGAGTGCGTGAGGGTACTGGAAGCCCAATGAGGGGAAAAAGGGGTTAAAAGTTGGCGCGCGTTGGTTGCAGGTATCTATGGGCGGTGGCAGTAGATTACCATCACGTAATCCGTCTGCGCGTCTGCCACCAATCCTAACTAATATTATAAATGCGAAAGTAACTCTGTCTGTCTGTCTGTCTGTCTGTTACTCTTTCACGCCAAAACTACTGGACGGATTTAAATAAAATTTGGTATACAGATGATCTAGACCCTGAGCAAGAACATAGGCTACATTTTATTGTGAAAAGGGGGTTGTAAGGGGTTAAAAGCGGGGTAAAAAGTTACTTTTCCACGCGGACGAAGTCGCGGGCGGCCGTTAGTCACATATAAGTAAAGGAAACATAACATCAAAACACTTAATGAAACTATGGGATCACTGATCCTTTTAATTTTGTTGATAAATAAGAGCATTGTTCATTTCCGTGCCGGGGCAAATTAAATTTTTGAGAGATTTTGAGGGCCTTTTAATGAACAGGACAATAGCAAAGTAATTGAATTCGTAGGATGAGAAAGCGATCTTTATCAGTAATGAAGAAGTTTCTGAAGTCACAATAAGGGCTATGTGATAGGGCAAAGTGTGTAGTTGTAACTGATTTAGAATTTGTGTTCTTGAAAATAAAGTCGTAACTATTACAAGCAACTTGCAAGACATTCGATTTGTCGAAAAATATACACTTTTGGAATTTAGAGGTAATGTCTTCGTCTTCTTGACTGAGCTAGCTACTACTCAGTTGGAGTTAGTAGCCAGCTCCGTCAAAATAAACCAACATACGCTACTATCTGATCTAGAAAAAAAAAACCATAGAGCTGAAAATGGATAGAAAAGCTAAATACAATACACACACACATACATGCGTACACACACATACACATACTTACATACATTATTAAATGAAATGTCAAAATTGCATAACTTAGTTTTTTGAACATTAAAATCAGCCATGGGGAAGAATTGGCTTTGCCTCTCCGCATAAAGCCTAGTTTTAGCCGCCCCCGTAAACATAAAAACTGCCGCCCCACTTACACCATTGCAGTGGCGTAAAAGTAATAATGACATTATTTTTTTCTTCCTCGACCCCCTTCCTCCCCCAGCAAGAAGCTGGTGATTTTAGATTTGCCGCCCCACAAAAGTTCCGCCCGGGGCGGTTCCGCCCCACCCATCTAACTTCGCTACTGCACTAACATCAAGTCATTGAACTTACCTTTAATACTTAATGAATTTATAAGGTACCTTCAACTTTGGTCGGATAATATAGGTTTAGGTACACCTAGACAGACGTTGATGTATTTATTGGTGTTTTAATCTCATTTATGAAGTCTTGATACCTAGCCCTCTGTTGAGCCTTATATTAATAAGAAAACACTCAGCATTGGAAAAGCGACGCTGCGGCAAGAATGACTAAGCATAAAGTATGTTTTGAAATTTTTTTAGTACATTTTGACCATAGATAGAAAGATTTTTTTATACTGGAGGCGGCAAAGGGCTTGCTCCTTTGCCGCCTCTAGTATAAAAAATCTTCTGTCACCTGCTGGTTAGTAATCAGCGCTGCCTATGAAGATCAGAGAGGTCGCTAATGCGTTGCCGGCCTTTTAAGAAGAAATACGCTCTTCTCTTGAACGTCCCTAAGTCATAGCCGTCAGGAAATACTGCCGCGGCTAAACTATACATAGATACTATAATAATAACAGATACTCTTTATTGCACAAAATGTTACAGAACATATATTCTATAGTCATTTACAATACCGGCGGTCTTGTCACTAATAGCGACCATAATCCAGGGTGATTTCAAGATAACCCACTACACACATTTTTTTTGTAATTTTTTTGTTGTCCGGCTTATGTCGGAGAACTGGTTGGTGACTTATTTCGTCGTTATTTCATTCGAATTTCAATGATTTTTAACATGGTCGCTGGGATGTAATGGCGGCTCGGAGGGCTTACTGTGTATATGGGAGCCAAACTTATTTTGTTCCTGTGTAACATGGTAATGAGCAAACACTCCACCTTATGGAAAATGAATGATAGAGCTAAAAAGTTGCCGAAGGAATTCATATCATAATATAATTTCACATGGCTGATTTTCCCAAAACATTCCCTACATTATGCTGGTTCATGTTCATTACCGTCTGCAAATTAACCGTGAACAAGTAAATTACGGCTGCCTGTAATCGGTGGCCTCTCGGAGTGCGTGGGTTAGCCGCACCGAGTGTCTTTAAGTGCGTCTTGTCTTTTACTCAAAAGAGTTGCCAACACAAAACCAAAAATAACTTTACCCGAGAATTCAAAACTATCCAGATAAAAATTATGATCAGGTCTCTCTACCATTTCTGAAGGGGGCAGTAGATTCTAGAAATAAGACTAAAACAAATTCATCAAGCCCTAATTGGATTGGTGACATAAGCTTAATTTTGGCACTGACTGAAGGTGGGAATCTGGTGAAGGATATCTGTAACTATTTTATTTGGAGCAGATCTCATCTTTCACCTACTATCCGTCTGGATTTTTGCACTTTCGTCTGGATTTTGTCCTGTATTTTTAAACTAGGTATGTCTTTAATCGTTATTTATGTACTTTTCATTCATCTAAAAACAAAGAACTTATTCGTATTCAAAATAGTTTTGTGTGTATTAAACTTAACATTAGCTTTTGACAAGTAGCTGTACCTATATAATTTTTGTGTAATTCATCATAAAAGTACTTTACCGTGCAGTAAAAAGTTCGCACTTTTATCGCAACGTCTAGCTTTTAGGACATTTCAAATTCGAAATGGGAACCCTAGTTTCACCTCAACCCACTTGATTTTACATTTCCCTCCTTTCTGGGAATCCGCCACAAATTGGCAACATGTCGGCAACTTCTGTTGATATTGGGGGGAAAGGCTCATTACCATCGTAATTGGGTCGCTGACACGCGCTGATTGACGCGAGTCAACCCGGAAATGACGCCAAGGTAAACCGACGTCATTTCCGTCGTTTTTGCGAGAGTATTACATTTCAAGTATAAAGAGGATTACTTTTTATATAAAGCAAACTATGTTAGGTTGTCCTTTATGCAATAAATAACTTCAATCTAAATATTTTGTTAATCAACAAACAAGGAAAGTGAAATGCTTCCTTAAGATATTAGCTGACCTAATTAACTTAAAATTTCGGCCTCATTAACCTAACTGACATTTTACTGCCTCTTATTAAAATCAAAATTAACACTCAAACTTAGTACACAAATGAAATTAATTCAAATTAGAAATTGAGCAAGAAATAAACTTTTAATTTTTTAAATCAATGTGCAATGGTAGGATGTCCGACTCGTACTTAGCCAACTTTTGGTTAATATAGAAGTTATACATTTTTTTGTATATTATAGAAAAATAGCAATTACACATCATCATCTTCATCATAATTTCAGCCATAGACGTCCACTGCTAGACATAGGTCTCCCCCAACGTTCTCCACACAGATCGGTCCTGTGCCACCCGCATCCAAGGGACTCCCACGACTGAAATGCTTATTTATAAATACATATAAAATAGTCGGTTATAACAAATTGATTCGGTCCAGTGGCGTAGCGTAGTGGAGGCGGCAGGGGCGGCCCGCCCCGGGCGGCACATTTTAGGGGGCGGCAAAATCCATACTAATATTATAAATGCGAAAGTAACTCTGTCTGTCTGTCTGTCTGTCTGTCTGTCTGTCTGTCTGTCTGTCTGTCTGTCTGTCTGTCTGTCTGTCTGTCTGTCTGTCTGTCTGTCTGTCTGTTACTCTTTCACGCCAAAACTACTGAACGGATTTAAATGAAATTTGGTATACAGATGGTCTAGACCCTGAGAAAGGACATAGGGACCATTCAAGTATTACGTAAGCAGATTTTTTGGGAAATTTAACCCCCCTCCCCCCATTGTCAGCAAAAATTGGCGATAAAATATACTTTTTCTTCCTGAATTTACCAAAAGTAAGCAAAGCCAAGACCCCCCCTCCCCCCATTGATGCTTACGTAATACTTGAATGGTCCCATAGGCTACTTTTTATTGCGAAAAAGGGGTTGTAAGGGGTTAAAAGTGGGGTAAAAAGTTACTTTTCCACGCGGACGAAGTCGCGGGCGGCCGCTAGTTTCACAATAAATAATAAAAATATTTGAACCATATCATATTTTTAACGCAACTACAAAGGACCGATTAAAAAGAGCATGGAATTTTTCATTACATAATATTTTTTCACTATTAACTTATATAAATTAAATTTATTTACCGGTGGTAGGTCACACCATTTTTTTTGTCGTCGTAAGGGTATTATTTCGGCAATTTTTCACGACACACTTTGGCATCTTTCTGCTAGACGATTGACAACACGTGTCAAACAAAGTGCGCTTAAGCACAATTTTCAGGTTCCATTCACAAGGTGCAGATGCGAAGTCCATTGTAGGTGGAAAGTCATTGTATGTAATGTATAGTATACATTAAATTGAAATATCTAAATAAGAGGGCGGCAAAATTATCTTCCGCCCCGGGCGGCCGACACCCACGCTACGCCGCTGATTCGGTCGAAGTCTGATAGACCGAGTTGGAAGCCCGTGTCATTCCGGAGGAGAACAGTAGCACAAAAGAAATATTGACACAGAAGTCTTACTGCCCACTAAGAGCTAAAAATATGTCATGTACTCACGCATGCGCACTAACGGCCTTTTCGACCACATTAATCCTTACTTATGACATAAGATTGTCGAACTATCGAGGTCTGTGGCCAGGTACATGTACTCATGCCGGGCAACAACCCTAGCATATGTCAACGAACTCTTCTAAATTCAAAATCAAGGCTAAGTCAGAATTCTGTGTCAGTCTTTATTTTGTGACAGTAGCCCTAAGAACAACAACAAGCTTGTTCTTGTTCTTAGTAGTAGCCTTTCCATGAGTTTGAAATACTATCCTCGCTTTCGAAAACTATCGCTTACTTTATGTCAGTAGATGTCATGATGTCAACTCATGGTAGCGCTATACAGACGGCCGTTGGGGTGAAAAGGTCCTTGAGTGGAGATCGCGTGCAGGAATTTCACAGGTAACCTATAAATTAAAACAATAATTATGTCAAAATAATCATCAGATTCTCACTTTAATGTTGCACACATCTAGTTATGTCAGATAGTAGTAACTTTACGGGTGGTTGTCTGTACAATGTAAGGCCCTAATTGGCCCGAATTATTATTATACGCCTGCACATCGGCATTTACACAGCAGTGTTGCTAACTTAGCACTTTTAGCACCTAGCACCTCCTTAGCACTATTTTGACATCGTAGATTATTAACATTATGATATTATTATAAAGGTCGTGGATTTGAGCAACAGTAGGAATATTTTTTATACTAGAGCCGACAGGAAACGGGTCACCGCATAGTGAGTAACTACCGCACGTATGAGCATCAGGGAGATCAGGAGATCTTATTAAAGGAGTAGGCTCTTCTTTTGAAGGTATCTAACTGTTCTTAACACAAGTGCTTAAGCTACTTAGTATAGAATTAAGACATTGATTCATTATTCAGTAACTGATCAAGAAAATATTTTCAGTTAAAGAGAGTTTCTTTATGATCATCGATAAATGGTACTACAAATTGGATTCTACTTTGATTTAACGTATGTCTTTTCTTTTGCACTTCATCTTTACAGTCTAGCCAGCAGCGATTTTTAATTTCTTTAAAATGAAGACCATTTTTACAAGGCACCGAGTGCAAGTAATATTGAGTTGACAACACTATCACACAGTTCACAAGCGCATTTAATTAGGGGGTTCGCCGCAAATGCCGCCATATTTGCGGTTCGAGTGCGGTTGATTTTGAATCTATAGTGCCAAATTAGGTGCCTGGTTACAAATGTAACTACAATTTTGAATTCTAATATCTAAACGTGAAAAGCCAACAATATGAGATATAAGTACCTAAATTAAATAAAAAATATATATTTTATAGGACTTTAAAATGATTGGTATGGTGGTTGGAGGTCGCCGTCAAAGAGGTGTTTTTTTAAGAGGAGGTTTTTGCTTGTCACTGTTCTAACCTAACCAATTGATACTTTTGTCAGGATAATATTTACTAAATTCTACGAAACAAAAAAATTTTTGAAATTCTGGGACGAATTGCTCCCAAGCCACTCACTCAGCTGGCCCCACTAAGAACCAGCGTTATGGCCTATGTAATGGTCGTAACATAAGCTGAGTGAGGGCCATTTATGCTGGATGCCTCAACACAACATAGCATACAACCACACGAAACTGCTGGACAATGGGTAAGTATCTACAGTTGTTTTTTGTTATTATTTTTGTTTTACTTTATTTTAGTTTATTTATTTATTATGAGCCCGTAATGTCCCACTACAATGCAAAGGCCTCCCTACCCTTTCTCCATCTACTAGATCAGTCTTTTTGAAAAGCGTCTAGCTCATCACGCCATCGTCGCCACGGTATGCCGCGAGGACGTTTTACATTTTGGGGCATCCACTTTGTGGCTATTTTGGCCCAAAGCTCGTCTGGCATGCGACTGACGTGACCGGTCCAATCCCATTTATTTTAGTTTATTTAATTTTGATTAACCGTAGAGATCACGTTACGTATTAATGGGCCGCGTCAACCGAAGTGATACCACATCCTCACAGAAGACCAGCATGAAGCAGTGCCTGCGCTGTGTTTCGTCGAGTTAGTGTGGTCACTGGAGACCAAATTGAAGGAAAAGGGAGTTAAAGGTTGGCAGCGCACTTGTGACTCTACTGGTGTTGCAGGTGTCTATGGGCGGCGGCCATCGCTTACCATCAAGTGATCCGTTTGCTCGTCTGCCACCTGGCGCTTAAAAAAAATAGAAACCTGCAACATTAGTAGAGTCACGTGCGCTGCCAACATTTTTCCACTTTGAATGTGTCTCTCAGACAAACTTCAGTTTAGAAAGAAAAGATATTAGAAACCTCTTTCATGTTGGATGATGTGGCACCCCAAATTTTTTTTTCCATTCAAATCTGGTTTACAAAATATCAACTTACCAAGTTTTAGCATTCGACTTTTAAGAGCTGTCTAAAACTATTATGTATACCTACTTAGTTTCGGAAAATAATTGTTGAGAGAGAAGCAGCGCACTTGTGACACCACTGGTGTTGCAGATGTCCATGGACTGCGGTAATCGCTTACCATCAGGTGATCCGTCGGCTCGTCTGCCATCTTTATCATAAAAGAAAGAAAGAAAGTACTAAGTATACGTACGTATTTTAGTGTTTACTACTTTTAAACTATTTATACATTTTATAGGATATGCACGTACGAAACCCTTGTTGGGCAAATCTGACTAAAAACATACTACCTCTGACGAACAAAATCACCCAGCCAAATTAGGCTGTCACATGCCTTCAATACCATGGGCTTCATAAAATTGATAACTCGTAAAAGACGAAAGCGAAATATGAGGCAAAGAATAATGCCTGTACCGCATAAGCCATAAAAGGGCCGAGTGAAAAGAAACGACGTGATTAAGGAGCGGGCACACGGGAGGATTCCACGTGAGACTGCAGCCTTATTGGGACTTGAGCGTTTCATTTTGCTTATTTTGTGGAAATTGTCTCTTGATATTTTTTTCAAATGTGATTCACGGCAGATGGCTCAGCTCAGCATAGACACAAGTGTAGCGACACCTACCATCGCCCGAAGAAAGCAGTTGGCCTTTACAGTGCCATCCAACCATGCTGCTCTGCTTCACGCTGGTCTTTTGTGAGGCCGTGGTATACACCATTAGCGCCGGACCAGTCATACCGAAGCGTTCTCTCCCACGGTTTAAGAGACTGCTTCGGCATTAAAACGATAAAAATAATGGTGGGTAACCTATTTCTCTTCAGCTTACCTTCAATCGGAGAGTACATCCATCCTGCTCACTCCAAATTTAATTTAAAAGCAAACAGAGAAAAAGGTTAATAATTAAGTTTGTATTCGAAAATTTGGAAAACAACCCGTATTTTCAGATACTCAAAGTAATCCTGAGCTTACGGCGAATTAAATGTTTAAACTAGGGACTTGCGATGAATGGAAAAATCGATTCAATATTTTTTCTTCATTCAATATTCATCGATTCGTGAATAATCGAGTACAAATTAAAGAAATAATAAGTAGATATTTCTAAACAATCAATTTTTATCTGTTATTTAAAATCCATTTTTTTCAATAATACCTCTAAATCTAAAAGAGCTAAAACAAATGGATAATTTTTTTCAGTTTAAAAACTTTCCACAAATGCCCATTTATTGAGCGTTTCCACGCGTTGACTAGACAATTTAAAAACTAAATGATGACGTTTGTGTCTCAAAAACTAGAGTAGTAACCAATTCTTTAGTTTATTTTTAAAATGAAAGTATCAAAACTAACCGCGTAAAGTTCTTCTAATCGATTTAAAAACTCGATTCTACGAACATAATCGATTATGTTTTAACATCCCTTGTTCAAACTTGGTTCGGGACGAAACTTTGGCCGCGGCCGTTTAAATGGTTCGCTCTTTGATTTCGAATAACGGATTTATTTTAAACGGAACGTAAAAGTTGCAGTTTGATTTATTCGTAAACAAAAAACAATTTCCATTTGAACTTAGTTATATTGAGAAGCCCCAACTCGATCAATATTTAGTCCCAGCGTAATTTCAATTTCAACTTTTATTGCATTCCAAAATGTGGGTACATAGGTACATAGATGATTGATACATAGAAGTAATTTTATGGTATAACGTTAGGTACTTTTTTATATAGGATAGGGGGCAGACGAGCAGACGGATCACCTGATGTTAAGCGATTACCGTCGCCCATGAACATTGGCTTTACTTCAAAATCTTTGGCACACCCCGACCTGCTGCCGGTTTCTGAATTGAGAATTTGAAGTAAGCACTACTTAAGTACTAACTTTGACATTTGAAGTATTTTTTTTTTTCCCAGGGGAAACCATCATGGCTCACATGTGGCAAGGTGAACCTTGCCACATGTGAGGAACAAGGTGGTGTGTGGGACTCTAACCCTAACCAAAACTCCTGGGGTGTCCATCTCAGCGCAATCGCGGTCGGATACCCCACAGCCGGGACTGGACCGTACCGCGACATTTGAAGTATGACTCAACTGTCAAAGTTTGTACTTAGATAGTGCTTAATTTCAAAGTCTCTATTCAGAAACTGGCCGTTAGTTTTAATACAATGATCAAGCTGGTCTAATTTGGTTGGTTGGTTTTAGCGGATCCCATAAATCAAACGGCAATTGCTTAGAGTCGTATGGTTTGACCATATGACCGTTTTTCGTTAGTTATCTCACCGGCAACAATGAACGAGTAGCAATTCGAGCTAGAATGTATAGTCCGCGGCGTCTAACAATAGTGATGAATGATAGTTTGCGCACTTGTAAAAAAGAAGACTTTCTACTAAAATTGGTTTCTGCGCTCTCAAGGTCATCACTATTGTTTCATGTCGCAGACTATAGAAACGAGTTGGCGAGCGAGTGTGTAGTTCCGATAGTTAGTAGTTCGGCGATGGGTTGACGAGTGCTCTCGCCGTTAGTTTCGATCGAGTATCGCTAAGTGAGCGTTATCTTTCATAGCTCTTGTCGCTCAACGACAAACTGTAAAGCGATTCCTCCCCGGCAGTATGCACCGTCAACGATTAACTATTTACCTGTAACACAAATACCTACTTAAGCTACGGAGTCAGGTCAACGTATTATTCGCACCCCCAGAGCAACACTGTCACTTATGCAATATTATAAAAAATGTGTTTAAAATGAATTACATGCTACGTTAACTAAAAACTTTACAATGGATTAAATTTTTTCAAGTGGTCCTGGTAGTTTTCCGGTGAGTGAAGGCTATGTACGCCTGCTCACAGGCAAAATACAAATACTAGATACTTATAATTAAGACCTTTCTGTATCACACGTATTTTAGCAAATAAATGTTTGTTTGTTTGTTTGTATCGTCATGGTTTTGGCGTGAATCTTTCAATCTCATATTTGGATCTCACGGCCGCTTACTATCAGGCGAAGTGAGGCCATCTTAATTGTATTCAATATAAAAAAACTCTGCTTACAAAAGTGACAGTGTTTCACCGGGAGTGCGTGAATTTATAAAATGAGAGTTTTCGGGAAATCAAATTCGGTGGTATTGACAGTTCTACATTATGTCTGACCGTGAATTGTAGGTAATATCTACGTTTTCCCCTGATAATAGCCTAGCCTATGGTTCTGTACAGTCGCCTGCAATGACATGTATAGGTCGATTCACGAAAGATGACCACAAATTACGATCTTCTACGCTTAATATCTCATGAAGTAAAGACTCAAGACAAAAAACACACCATTTCTTCATGAGATTACACGCGTAAACGATCGTCATTTGTGGTCATCTTTCGTGAATCGACCTGTAAACACCTATGTTCTTATGCTCGGTCAATAAGGTTCATATTTGAATAAGGCTGTAGTCTTATTAGTGCACGTGACTGTACTTTGAATGAGTTTGAATAATTGAGTCTGAAAATAGACAGCAGCTATCAGGGAAAGGGTAAATATTGACATAACCAATTACACCATTCGGAAACATTTGCCTAGTTGAGTGAGTTTGTTTCTGAAGGCCAGTTTTTGCCTCAAACAAATTCAATTACTGTATTAATTTATTCTAATAAAGTTTTGGAAGGTGAAATTGAAAAAAGCGAGTGAAATCCCAAAGGGTTTGGAGGAAAGTCTCCTCAATTTGTTCTGAGTCGTACCCAATGTTTTGAAGGGAAAGATTTTAATTTTATACGCACAGATAGATATAGTTTGGTCAAAGTTGGCACCAAACTGTATCTGTACATAATTATTATGGTGAGTGAGTAATTCCCGTTTGCGTCCAAAGCTTTGGAGCCCGGAAAACGTTAAGACAAACTGTGTGTTAACTGTGGGAGAGCCACGCTTCGGCATGAATGGGCCGGCTCGACCGGAGTGATACCACTGCCTCACAGAAAACCGGCGTGAAGCAGCCCCTGTGCTGTGTTTCGCCGAGTGAGTGAGGGTACCGGAGGCCCACCCGGGGGAAGGGGATAAAAGGTTGGCAGCGCACTTGTAGCTCCACTGGTGTTGCAGGTGTCCATGAGCGGCGGCAATTGCTTACCATCAGATGATCCGCCTGCTCGTCTGCTACCTATCACATAAAAAAAAATACTATCAGTTGTTTTGTGATTTCTGAAAGACCATCCAGACAATGCCGGCGCGCACCAAGAATCCAAATTCGGAAATCGAATTCGGAAAACGCATGCGTGCGGCCTCGCTTAGCCTCCCCACCTATGTTTCTACAGCTAAAACATTTCACGAAACAAAATCTATTCCCAAAACCAGCTTGTGACGACATGTACGAATTCAACATTCACTTTTTGCTAAAACTCTCTCGCGTCCGAGCGGACTCCGCGGCCGCTTTTTTAGCGGCTGACGTTGATTTATTGAAAGCGGCTATTCTCGACGATGTAGAGGAGTTTAATGATATTTTTTCGTGTTTCTGCTAAGTACGTACATTCTGTTAAGGGAGCTGGTTGGTTCGCGATTAAGGTTTTTGATTTCTTTTAGTATTAGAATAGATGTATTTTTTATTTGTCTCTAGTTTTATAATTTTTTCAAGAGACAATAAACATATTATTCAGATTCTTATTATTAAAACAATTTTGCTGGACTAATGCAATTTTCATGAAAACTTATATTATTGAATAAATTAATGTATAATAAATAAGTAAAAATATAAATTGGTATAGGTTTTTATTTTTATTAGTATTGATCATCATCATTGTCTTATCGTGTTTTTCAAACAAATAAATAAAATTCAAATAAATTCATACAACACCTCATACCTAACTGGCCTGACTCCGTACTTAGTGACTAAGCACTTGGGTCACAGATTATCAGACAACAGAGGAAATAAGAATATAATATGACGGCTCTTATCATGAGGCTGAGTGACAATAATAATAAATGATCGAAGTTGTGATTATCAAAAATGTCAAATATATTTCTCCATTACCTATTCTACTTCATCACAATGAATGGAAACCAAACGACAGCTATATAATAGTGGACTGGACAGCCACTCTTAATAAATTAACTCTGGGGTGTTGATGATAATGTCTTTCTATTGTAGGGCAGTAATTTGATTTCTTTTGTAATAAGATCTTAAGGATTTATTACAACGGAACATATGGAGGGGATCCAGTCTCACGTGAAAGGCTGTAGATAGATAGATACATATAAAAATAATATTTTTTATAATATTTCACTACATCACATACATTGATCTGACTCCGAGATAGGTAGCTTAAGCACCTGTGTTACAGATATCAGACAACAGAGGAAATACGAATATAATATGACGGCCGCTTATCATCAGGCTGAGTGACGATAGTAATAAATGATCGAACTTGTGATTATCAAAAATGTCAAATATATTTCTCCATTACCTACTCTACTTCATCACAATGAATGGAAACCAAACGACAGCTATATAATAGTGGACTGAACAGGCACTCTTAATAAATTAACTCTGGGGTGTTGATGATAATGTCTTTCTATTGTAGGGCAGTAATTTGATTTCTTTTGTAATAAGTTCTTAAGGATTTATTACAACGGAACATACGGAGGGGATCCAGTCTCACGTTAAAGGCTGTAGATAAATAGATATTATACAGGGTGTATCTGTGAACATTTACATCCCTTTAACCACGTGTTCTACCAACCATTCTGAACAACATTTGTTCTATGACTTTTGAAAATTCGTCTCGGCCATTTTTATTTATGTAATAGGTGACAGACGAGTAGACGGATCACCTGATGGTAAGCGATGGCCGCCGCCCATAGACACCCGCAACGCCAGCAGAGTCACAAGTGCGCTGTCAACCTTAAACCCCTTTGAATAAATGAATGAATTATACTTTTTATTGCACACAAAACAGAGGTGTAAAATTTAAAAACTAGTTATTACAGGAGTAATGTACAACAAAGGTGGCCTTATCCCTATGAGCAATCTCTTCCAGGCAACCTTTGGGTTAAAGACACTTGAACAAGGTTTCTTTATACGAAATATCGGTAGGAAGACATTAATCTCGACTAATTGTAGAATATTCCCCATTTGTTAATCGTATTTGTTAGTTTTCCGGGGCTCGCTCGCGACTTCCAAAACTACCGGTTTATTTCAATCCAGTATTTTATTAGTTTATCTAGGTTAAACCACGAATGTAGCAATGGTAAAGGTTTCGCTAAATGGACAGGCTTGGTTGTTTATTTTTGTGAACATAACAGTTAGAGCGTGTTGTGATTTTGCGGAACAAAATTCGGGAAAAACTTTTTGATAAAACAAATGCAGACCATTGTTACATTTGAATTGACTTTTATGACATAGGTGGCATGATACGAGCAGGTGGATCACCACCTGATGGTAAGCGATTACCGCCGCCCATAGACACTTACGACACAAGTAGAGTTACATGTGCGCTGCCAACCTTTTATCTCCATTTCCCCCCCAGTTGGGTCTGCGGCACCCTCACTCATTCGGCGAAACACAAAGAGAGAGATTAGATTAGATTAACAGGATAGTGAGCCAGCGCCTGGCCGGTCTTCTGTGGGGCCATCATTCCGGTCAGACCGGCCCATTCATGCCGAAGTGGGGAGAGCTACCCATGGTTGACGGTGACTTGTACAGCCACGACCGCGTAGAAGTATCTTTGTATGCTGTGTATGTTCGGTTCGGTTGTTGCAGCAAATGTAATAGTTGCGCCTTGTTAGCCATATGAACTGTCTATTGTCATGTCCAACTTACAGTAATACCTATGCTGTTTTCTTGTTTTCCATCGTCCCTCCTGTGCAGTGTCAAGCCGCCCCTGTATGAAATGGGTGGTCGACGCAGGCGCCAAGGCAATAGGGACGCGGTAATGCTAACATGAAGAGTCATGAAAAAAAATAAGCACTTCATTTGTTTCCAACCCAAGCTGCTGTATGGAGTCGGCGTGCTCCTGCTCTTGTGTATCTGAGGTATTTAGGTTTTTGTGGTCGCCGATAAATGAAACTAATCTAATCATACCCTAATTACAAGATGTGAAAGCCTATTTTATTGTACGCGTAAAAACTTGATTACTCGTAGACAGAACACCTGAAGCCAGATTGCGAAAAAGCCCTACGAAGAAGAAAATCTCTCAGGGACAAAAAATGTAACGTTGTCGCCATGTACCTACATACCTTTGTACATAACGACCAGAGCGGTCACCAAAACTTCTTAGTTACATAAAAGTGAAGTAAAATATCTGCCTATAAACTGGCCCACTGCAGGGCTAAGGCCGCCATCATAGTAATCCAGTCATCGCTACTATGATTGGATTAGGCTTAATCACCACGCTTGCCTAATACGGATTGATGATCACAAACCCGAGCTATGTTCGAAAAATTCGAAACATACTTTTGCTTGACTCGGGAATCGAACCCGAGACTCCGAGATTACGGCCCGGTACTTAAACCACTAGACCAACGGGGCGCTATTTACATGCATACCCGTCTGCCGTGGGGCGGACGGTGTATACGATTATTTATTTTGAGGCTCTTTACAATTTATACTACAGACATATTTTCTCGAATTGTCAATTTATTTGTTTTAGAGGTATTTTTCGCTTAAGTTAATATCTATACGGCGACAAAGCGTTTTATTCCGCAACAGACGGGTTTTGTCGGGCTTTCCTCGGGTGCGACTGAAGACCTCCCAACTTATCCCCACGGCGCTTCCTTCTTCCCCAGAGTGGGAAAGGGACATGTACGTACTAGTTAGTGAACTTTGGCTTTACGTTCATTCCCAGGCGGTGATTAAGAGATTCAGATGACCTGATCCATTGTATTGTTGTTTACCGATTAATTAGAGTTAAACAATTAGGTACCTACCCAGTTTGGATGTATTTGAGGCAAGTTCATGCGGGTGGTTTGTTAGGCTCACTAACCTGTCAATCAAAATCTAGACAAAAGATCTTTTAGATCACTAGGTACGTTTTTAAATGGTTAACTTGTGTAGGGATTTTTTTCCTCTAAGGGAAACCATAATGGCTGCCACCTCGTCAATAGGGACACAGTTCCATAATTTTATGACGCTACTCTCCATTATGCGGATAAATTGCCAATGTAAAGTAAAATAAAATTCATATAATGTGATAGTCGATCTGGTAGTCGACTGTCGAAATCAGTCAAAGTCACGGTGACTCATTAAAACCCCGGTGTTTGGCTTTTTTATCTGTCTGTCGAGACTATGTACTTTTAACAAAATCACAAGTTTTAAGACTCTATTAGGTCATAACGTAACAGAAAACCGGCGTGAAGCAGCCCCTGTGTTGTGTTTCGCCGAGTGAGTGAGGGTACCGGAGGGCCAATCGAGGGGAAGGGGATAAAAGGTTGGCAGCGCGCTTGTAACTCCACTGGTTTTGCAAGTTTCCACGGGCGGCGGCAATTGCTAACCATCAGGTGATCCGCCTGCTCGCCTGCTACCCATCACATAAAAAAAAAAACCAAAAAACGTGGAGAGTGACGCTTTGGCACGAATGGGCCGGCTCGTCCGGACTGATAAGCTTCACAGAAAACCAGCGTCAAACAGCGCCTGCGATGTATTTCGTCGAGTGAGTGAGGATAATTTTTGTTTATTGGAAATACTGGTAGGTGTTCAAACTAATAGTTGATCAAAATGCTTGAATTGACTGTTTTAGGTTTTTATTTAAGAAACTGTGAAATGTATTCTACATTTGTATGAAAATTAACTGCTTGATTAGCCTCTAAGTTTATTATATTTATTTTGATTAAAACTTCTCGTAACAGCAAACAAAGATTGATCTATTAACAAACAACATTCCTAGAATCTTCGGCGCGCTTCTCGTACACAACAGGAATTTGTGGATTTCTCGGAAGTTGGCACGGATAAACAACTGTGATAGAATTATTATTATAGGGTATCTAAATTCAGGAAGTAGTTGCATAGTAAACACTTGCATCCCATTAACCACGTTTTCTACAACCCATCGGAACAACATTTGCTCTACGACTTTTTAATTGGGTCGAAATTTTTTTCGACTCCCCGTACATAATGATCAAGTCATGTGTTTGACTTTGTTGTTGTGTGTTTGGTTTTATGTGAATAGTAAGGCGTAGAACAAAATTAAATGTTGTTCAGAATGGTTGGTAGAACACGTGGTTCATCATCATCATAGGTAATTTGATAATTATGGGCTGATGCCCACATCCACCCACTGCTGAGTATAGGCCTCTTCTCTATCACGCCACTGCTACGGTTCCCAGCTAGCCTCATCCATCACACACACACGTGGATACGTGGTTAAAGGGTACATCCCTTTCATTCATTCATTCATTCATAAATGGTTACAGACACACCCTGTATTTTCTTAGAGCGATGGTAGCTCAGTTGATAAGAAAACGTAGTTCATATTGAAGGTTGTAGGCCCAAAACCTATATACTAACTGTGGGAAAGCCACGCTTCGGCATGAATGGGCCGGCTCGACCGGAGTGATACCACTGCCTCACACAAAAGCGGCGTGAAGCAGCCCCTGTGCTGTGTTTCGCCGAGTGAGTGAGGGTACCGGAGGCCCACCCGGAGGGTAAGGGGATAAAAGGTTGGCAGCGCATTTGTAACTCCACTGGTGTTGCAAGTGTCCATGAGCGGCGGCAATTGCTTACCAACAGGTGATCCGCCTGCTCGTCTGCTATCTATCACATAAAAAAAAACTAAATGGAAACATCTAAGTATACAAAACTGTCAAATTACTTCAATTGACTCTCATCTTACTGTCATACACAATAGGTTGAATATCAAATTTGATGTCGAAATTAGACGGGTTATGGTAACCCAATGTGTGGCTGACTGTACCTACGATCTTGTTAAAAGAAGGTTGTAAATAACACCATACAAAGTCTTTAAATATACTTTATTTTGACTAGAAACTCTTAAATATACCAAATACCAGCTTCGGGTGTTACAATCCCTTCTAGGGCCTTACCTAGATCGCGATATGATAACATTTAGACAATAGAAAATATTATTTACAACATGGAGAAACTGCTTAAATAAATTATTTTCTATAAGGTTTATGGCAAATGGTACAAAAAGCTGGATGAGAGTAGCTTAAAATCGGGAGCAGTATAGGGTGCATTAGGGGAGACCAATATCCAGGGGGTCTACTCCGCCACACGATATCGAATTATTCGTAACGATACGTCAGTTCATACAAAAACCCTACTCTAACATAGCTTAAAATACGAATAATTGAATTTGACAGCTTCACAAACGTTAAATCTCGATATCTCGAGACGATACTCTTAACGATACCATCAGAGACGTCATCGGAATGTTCGTCGATTTGACGTTTGTGAAGCTGTCAAATTCAATTATTCGTATTTTAAGCTGTGTTAGAGTAGGGTTTTTGTATGAACTGACGTATCGTTACAAATAATTCGATATCGTTTAGCGGAGTAGACCCCTAGCAGTGGACGAGTGTGGGTTGCTGATGATGGTGAATAAAAAGCTGAATTGTGTGTGACACTTGCCTTTTTTGAATGGCCTGATAGCGCATTTTTGACCCTTTGTTAGTGACCCTTCCTCATGTGTTTAAGTTCTTGCTTAAACGCTTCTCAACTTTGAGATCCAATCAAATAAGCTTATGTCATAAAACTGATATAAGAATAGTAATAAAAAATATTGACATAATAAAGCAATTTCTTAGCGAGTATGGATATGACGTAGCTTTTTTTCATGTTCAAGAAGTCACTTTTCATACCATTTGCCAAACAAGTCATAATTCCAACAAAATATATTTAATTTTATTTATAGCAAACTATTTTCATGTATTTTAGTTGCTTTATACCTACTTAAATATTTAATACTTCATGGAATATCTAACACGATATGAATTCAACTTCTACAATGAAATGACATATACCTACATTCAGTTTTTACTACAAGTTAATTAAAACATTTATGAAATTCAATATAATGTAATCAAAATAATTAATGATATTTACAAAACCCTGAAAAAAATATTAAACATACGTATTGTTTTTTTCTTCCAGGTACGTGCCTCCATCCAAACAAATTTTCAATTCCAACATAGTACAGTCATTTTGCAATAAAATATTATCCAAGAAAAGTAAATCTACTTATAATCGTAAATTACCACCAAGTCATAATATGATATGTTTTCAGAAATGCGTGATGATTATAATTACTGTAAGATAATATAGACCTATATTGATATGCTAAGACCTGTATACTCACTTAGTTTCAAATGCACAAAGCTCTTAAAGTTAACAATAGATACGCTACATTTTATTTACAACGACGCACATTTTTATTATTTTCTACACGTATGTGTGGATATTTTCTGATATGTTAAATATACGATCTGTCGCTCTCCTGGTTTTATCAATAATGCCGGGTGCCCACGATACAGGACTTCTCCTAGTGTGGGACCTACTGTAAAGCTTAACAATGTTACATGTTCTTTGGAAATAAAAACTATCTGTATAAACTATTTGTATTGTATTGTATGTAGGTGGGATACTTGCCCAGTGTCGCGAATCTTAAAAGGGGGTGAAAATCCGCTAATAACGTACTGTTAGACTGAAGTCCAACTTCAACGTCATTGGTTGTTAAGTGACATATTGACAACTTATATCAAAAATAGTAAAAGTTTGTTTCACTGCTTGACATATGCCATATTGGCCGTATTTATCCTGATTAGGGAGTGAACAAAGGAAACGAGTCTAAATACCTAAATTAAATCCGCGTTGAGTAGTTTTCTTTGTCCTTGGGCAAGTATCCCGAAGTCCCCCTAAACAATTTTGTCCACCTGTGCAGTAGAATTCAAAAAGTTTATTTTGATAGAATCAGAATATCTATTGAGCGAACTTTAGCAAATAGTCTTAAGTATAGCAAAGTGGAAGTATTTTAACAAAAAACACAACACAGTAGTAATATCTGTAGGTAAACCTGATAATTAACTAAATATGTAACATGTAGGTATGCTAATTCACTTTTACGTATTTCAATGTGCAAAATTCACACTTAAGATATTTATGACATAAATTTATTCACATAATATGAATCCTTTTTGATTATGACTGTCTTGAAAATGTTTTTGCTCTTAACTAGTTATAAATATACATTCAACTATATACAATCTTGACTATTATTACTGTTTTAAATTCATACAGAATGAAGTTTGATATGTCCTATAGTACATTTAAATGTAGTTATCTACTTATTTTACACATTTTTATATATAACTAACAAAGTATCATTAGCGCTTTTCCCCATTAATAAAATGTATATTTTACCAAATATACGTACGGAATCAAGAAGATAAAACAGTCGCGAAATGAATTAGTCTTACGATGTTGTCTTCCCTAAAAAAGGATTTTAATTTTTCCACTTATAGTAAACGCTAAGACACGCTGCAGATGACAGAGTATTTCATTCAATAATAATGATTAAGATAATTATAGATTATTATGCAAAAGATAATGCAAATAAAAAATATTTGTCTTTGACTTTGAATGACCTCTTAAATAGCCATGCCAAATCTTCTTCACTCCGTATATACTTTCTGGTATTTTTATAATATTTGACAACACATTGTGCTCTAAGTTAGGTAATATTAAAAATCTGATCAAAATACAATAGATTTGGTGACAATTAAATATTCAAATAGTAGGTAGGTAAATACTCATAATATAATTCATTACATTTATGACTTACGTCGTAAGACCCAAAAGCCTTTTAAAAGCTATCTAGGCCTTACGACGTTAAAGAATCGTACAGTCGAGTTCAAAAATATGTATACACTTTAGGACATTGTCACAATACATTTATAAGAAAGTGGAAGTCGTTTTCTTATACATATGTACTGTGACAAGGTCCTAAAGTGTATACATATTTTTGAACTCGACTTTACCTAACAAGATTGCGGAGATAGGGTCACCGTAACTATTATATTTGTCATAGATGAAAGTGTGGGAAAATTTCGGTTTATCAAGTTAAAAGTATTAATATCACTGCTTTAATAAGACTTGAGTGAAAAGTGACTACGATTCATGGACCCGAAGATAGATATCGTTATTTTAAAATGTACGGTGGCCAGCTGCACATCAAGTTACTACAACCTGTCAAATTTCTTCAATCGAACCTCACTTTTATGTCAAACGTGTTTGGTTCAATATCAACTGAGGAAAGACAGATTGTAGTAACTTGATGTGCTGGCCACTGTACCTAAATCTAATTACTCAAATTAATTCAAAGTTGTAATGTTCCCATCCCATCATATTAACGATGGCTTGATTTCTATGATGGATGCCTTTGATAATGCGTGGGACAGTAGATATACACATAGGCTGATACCACAATATATTTTGGGCTGATACTTTACTTATGTTAAAAAACTTCCTTTTTATTCAATTTAATGTTGATTTAAATATGAAATCTGACAATTATTTCAATTGATATTTGATTAAACATGATTTATATTTAGTTGACCAATTGTGTATTATGAAAACAAATAAAATGTTTTGAGATTTTTTTTTTTAATGTGATAGGTAGCAGACGAGCAGGCGGATCACCTGATGGTAAGCAATTGCCGCCGCCTATGGACACATGCAACACCAGTGGAGTCACAAGTGCGCTGCTAACCTTTTATCCCCTTCCCCCCCGATGGGCCTCCGGTACCGGTAAATTGAATAAATTTGACATTTTGTATACACTTACGAGAGGCTGCCCGTCATGACTCATTCCAAACAATACCTACAAAGCGTTAAAATTTTTGTTACATTAAA
The DNA here is from genome assembly GCA_014851415.1 of Cnaphalocrocis medinalis. Lineage (NCBI taxonomy): Eukaryota > Metazoa > Arthropoda > Insecta > Lepidoptera > Crambidae > Cnaphalocrocis > Cnaphalocrocis medinalis. The sequence continues at coordinate 8,796,878 of CM026298.1, read as the reverse complement.
ATATAAAAAATAAGTGTGTCACTTTGAATATTATTTATTTTTCCATTAATTGTTTTACATATTCGAACCTGTAAATTAAACATTACCCCATTTTCTGGAGCGTCGATACCCCAATACGTCATTTCGGGGTGATAAATTGTATCCCATTTAAACCCATCACTCACGCGCCGTGATAATTGAGGATTACCGCACCCCATTTGATAGGCTTACTATGTATCGAGAGTGCCTACACGAGGATTTTGTATAGAGATGATAATAATATTTATGTTGAGAACAAGAGTATGTTTTTATCGTACCCAGGGCTACCCGAAGGAATTCTAAGTACAATCCATGGATCCATATTCAGTTTTTGTTTTCTTTTTTTAAACTCTACAGACAAGAGGTGGCGCAGAACCGTCCTAGATGGAGGTTTAATTTGGGTCGCTGCGCCAGTTAAGTTAGTTATTTTAACTCTTATTCAAAGGAAACCGAAACCGGTTTATATATTTGTGGGCTCAAGTGTTATACAAATCAAAGATGCCTTAATCATAATAACAATTCGCCACAAACATTTTAGGAAAACTAATGATCTAGTATTTTGTGAGTTTCTTTACAAAAATATAACCGATTATTGAGGATGCTTTTCATTTTGGTAATTTTGGGCCCAGAGATCCCCATGTTTAACCATGGGAGAGCCACGTTTCGGCAAGAATGTGGAACTTAATTTAAATGTCATCGATTCAAGTCAATTCACTAGCAATTTGATCAAATGGCTGAATATCAATCCGGAAACTATTTGAAAAGCCCTATTTATTTAAAAAGCTAGCCTGTCAATTAAGCGGTTACAGTTACGCTGCAACATCTCTTTCATAAAAAAGATTTAAAAATATATAAAGCCGCTTCCAAAGATGAATGGCGTTTAATTATTCAAAAATTTTACGTAAATTCTCTAATTAGTCCCTTTAAACACTATCGTCATTGCGTCAAAAAGATGACACATCAAAATTTCCAATAAAAAGGCTATAAAACAAGATGAGCAGACATTTTCGTTATCCACCCACATAGGCAAACTTAGTGAAACAGATTTAGTTAGTAGAGCTCATCCCACATAGAATTCACATTATATACAGAGTTATCATTTACATCCCTTTAACCACGTGTTCTATTAATCATTCTGAGCAACAACTTTTTTGACTTTTGGAAATTTGATTAAAAAGAACAACTTTTCATACAAAGTTGGTCACGTCTCTTGGTCAGTTTGTATGGGAGTCGAAAACATGTTTGATGAATTTCGAAAAGTCGTTGAACTAATGTTGTTCAAAATGGTTTGTATAACACGTGGTTGAAAGGATGTAAATGTTCCCAGATACACCCTGTGTATAGTTAGTTGAGTTCATCCCACATGGAATTCGCATTAGATATACGATGCGGAAAATCCCCAGTAATCCCCAATTATTCGACGCCCATGATGGATCGAAATTGTTAATGTAGACTAACGATATCAGAACTTCTAATGAACAAACGTGTGTATGTAGTTGGGGTATAGTTTATAACATCGTAAGGCCCAGACAGCAGACACAATAGGAAATCAATTGTGTTTGCCTTTTAAAAGGCTATGGGTCTTACGACATTAAGGGGCTATACGAATGAAACTAGCGCCGCCAACCTATTTACATTGATGTGGCGAAAATACGATACTTTTTAAGAAAAGCAAAACATTACAGCACTTAGATAGAAGTAATGAATTTTCCAAGATGCATACAATACACCGACAAGTAGCAATATTCATTATTGCTAAAAGTGGCCATTTTTAGCATATAATTACATTATTAGTTACTTGTCGCGTGTTAGAAATGATTGCATTGTCCATCTTGAAAAATCCATAACTTGGATCTAAGTCTGTAATGTTTATATTTTCTTCAAAATATCATGTCTGCCACAATTAGTATAAATAGGTTGGCGGCGCTAGTTTCATTCGTATAGCCCCTTAACTGAATAGCATCGTTTTCTCACCTGTTCCTAGTCTAATCACTGTTAGGCATATCTCGTGCACTCAACATTGAAGTCGAATTTAGAGATTGTCATACATTCGTCCATGCAAATTTGTAATTCGATTTCAATATCTAATCTATTGGACCAAACCTTTTTTTAAATCATTTAAATGTTTTTTTTTTTTCACTTTTGTCAAGTCTTAATAAAGTAATGTATGATTGAAGCATTGACAACAAAGTTACAACTCGTAAGGTATATAATACAGAGGTATCTAAATTGGGACATTTAATTACTTACAAATAGATACTTATTTATCAAATATATATTTATGATAAATACAGGATGGAAAAAAGCAAAGCCCTGGAATGAAACTTTCTTAAATCCTTTAGTTAGCACAAGATCATCTGTAGAGACAAAATAAGGTCTTACAATCTTCTGTTGTTTAATGTTCAATACCTTAAGTAATTGTATTCGAAATATTGGGTATTGTAGACCATTAACTTAAAGATTTAAGGTAGCTTCACACCAGGGCTTTATGTTTTTAAACGGTTTTATTTAGCTCACCCCGTTTGTTTTATTCTTGGGTCAAATTTGGTAATTCAAATTTCACCCACTTCCAGTCAACCGATTAATCTGAAATTTTGTATACACTTTGGATTTTGGTGACAATACAATAATGTATATTCATTATCATTATAAATCCAAGATGGCCGCCGCTACAAAATGGCGGATATTTTAGGTATTATTAATCCCAACAATATGGGTATCAAATGAAAGGGCTTAACAAGCAAAATGCAACATACTGTAAAAATTTGAAATCCAAGATGGCGGTCGCTACAAAATGGCGGATAACGTAGGTTTTATCAATCCCATCAATATGGGTATCAAATGAAAGTGCCCAATTAGTAGAATACAATGTTCTATATAAAATTAAAATCCAAGATGGCGCCCTCTACAAAATGGCGGAAGACTTAGGTTTTATCAATCCCATCAACATGGGTATCAAATGAAAGGTCACAACAAGTGTAATACAATTTACTATGCAAAATTGAAATCTAAGATGGCCGCCGCTACCAATGGCTGATAGCATTTTTTTATAAATCCCACCATCATCATCATCATTTCAGCCAATAGATGTCCACTGCTGGACATAGGCCTAGGCCTCCCCCAAAGTTCTCCACACAGATCGGACCTGTGCCACCCGCATTCAAGGGACTCCCGCGACCTTCACCAGCTCGTCGGTCCACCTGGTGGGAGGCCTGCCACGGCTGCGGCCTCCTGCACCGTGGCCTCCACTCAAGGACCTTTCCACCCCAACGGCCGTCTGTTCTCCTCGCAATGTGCCCTGCCCATTGCCACTTCAGTCACGCAATTCTTTGGGCTATGTCCGTAACACACGCATTAAAGACTTTCGTCTTTAGACACTGAGGTAGATGAGCCGAAAATATGCTGCGTGGCTTCCCGAAAGCTAACCAGCCGAGTTGGATTCGCCGATCGACCTCTTTCTGGAAGTTGGACTTACCAAGTTGCACTTTTTGTCCGAGGTAAATATATTCGTCTACAACTTCCAGTGTAGAGCTTCCAACTTTTACAGGAGTGGGTACGACATGAGAGTTCAACATGACTTTCGTCTTGTCCATGTTCATTTTGAGACCCACTTGTTGAGAGACTCTACTGAGGTCGTCGAGCATTCTGCTTACGTCTTCCAAGGTCTCAGCCGTGACTACGATATCATAGGCAAATCGAAGGTGCGTCGATGTACCTACTCGCCATTTATATTGATGCCAAGTCCATCCCATTCCAGAAGCTTAAAAACATCCTCCAACAAAGTTGTGAACAGTTTCGGCGATATGACGTCACCCTGTCTCACACCTCGCTGGAGTGGTATAGGCTTAGACTTCTGGTCCTGAAGACGGACTTACATGGATGGCGTTTGCATACAGGGACTGCAACACTTGTCTCCTCCTCCTCCAGTCGTATTCCTCATTACTGAGGGTCGTGATTCCTCCTATTGGAATTAAGTTTTTCCTTTATGATTTTCCTCCATCTGCTTCTGTCTTTTGCATCCTGGAGGGCATCATGGAGCTTGGTGTCCAGCATCGAGCGTACTTGGTCCGACCATCTCATTGGACTACGACCTCTGGGTCTCCTACCATCTACCTTGCCAGTGACCATTAGCTGCTCCAGGTTATGTCCCTCCTTCCGGGCTATGTGACCAAAAAACTCCAAAATTCTTTTGAGGCAGGTGGTGGAAAGCCTTGTTTTAATGTGGAGTTCACGGCGGATAGACTCGTTAGTCCGAAAAGCAGTCCATGGGATTTGGAGCATCCTTCGCCAACACCACATTTCAAAAGCATCGATGCGGTCTCGATCGGCTTTCTTTAGCGTCCATGTTTCTGAGCCATAACCAAAGATGGAGAAGATCAAGGTGTTTACCAGCTTTATTTTTGTCATGCGAGATATGTTGCGGTCTTTCCATATTCGCTGCAGCTGGGACATTGCGTTTTTGGCCATTCCAATGCGTCTCCTGACTTCCTTTTCACACGAGCCAGTGTTGCTGATAGTAGCTCCCAGGTAGATAAAGTGATCCACTTTTTCCAGGGTCAGAGCACCTGTGATGTGGAGTGATTTAGTCCGGTCTACTATCATAACTTTGGTCTTGGCTTGGTTGATATCAAGACCCAGTTCCTTGCTTATTCCTTCCATTTTCTTAAGAAGCGTAACCATTTCGGCTTCATTCGCAGCCACTAGTGTTGTGTCATCTGCGTATCGGAGGTTTGTGATTTTTGTACCACCCACGGTGACACCACCCTCCCAGTTTTCAAACGTTAGCCTCATGATATATTCTCCGTACACATTGAAAAGAATTGGTGACAGGATACAGCCTTGTCTAACGCCTTTCCCGAACCTGAAGGGATTGGACGTCGTCTTTTCCACTTTGACAACTCCATGGCTACTTTGGTAGAGCGACTGTATAAGTGAGACTAGGTGTTCAGGTACTCCAAGTTCTTTTAGCACTTTCCATAGGGACGACCAAATGACACAGTCAAAAGCTTTACTGTAATCAACAAAGCACAAGATGACAGGAGTGTTGAATTCATAGGACTTTTCAATCAGTTGTCGGATGTTTAAGATCTGCTCACGGGTGCCCTTGCCTTTCACGAAACCAGCCTGCTCCTGTGGTATCTGCCAGTCCAAGAAATAGCGAATCCTGTTGTTGATGATGTGCAGTAAAATTTTGCTGGCGTGTGATATGAGGGCTAGAGTCCGATAATTGTCGCATTTGGAAGTAGAACCCTTTTTGTGCAGTGGCAATATGATTGATTTGGTCCAGTCATCGGGCCACTTACCCGTGCGCCAGATGGTGTCGCATATTTTATGAATGGCTTTTGCTCCAGTAGACCCCATCGCTTTTAAGATCTCGGCCGTTATCTGATCGGGACCGGGTGCTTTCTTGTCCTTAAGCGCCGTGATCGCAGCTGTGACTTCGGATAGCAGTATGGGGGGTTCCAAGGTCAGCTTGTCCCATGATGTTAATACCTGCGGTGGTACGTGAAATTGGGGATCAGAGTAGAGGTCTTCGCAGTATTTTCGCCATCTTTCCGTTATCGCGTCCAGATCTGTTAGTCTGTTACCATTCTCGTCCTCAACTACCCATGTTTTGGGTGTGGATTGTTTCGATAGGAGTTTGACTTTTTTAAAAAGATCTGAACTTTGCATTTTCAGTGCGTGATTTTCAATTTCCTGGCAGATGCTTTGAACGTACTTGTTCTTGTCACGACGGCACAAGAACTGGATTGATCTGCTTAGCTCCCCATATCTGTCGCTATACTCTTGCTTTGATAGCCCCTTACTTTTTAGATTCTTCCTCTCTTCAATTAAAGACCAAGTTTCAGCGGAGAGCCATAACTGCTTACAAAGTGGTGGTTTCCGATGTATGCTGTCTACTGTCTTCCATACCAGGTGCGTCAAGTGATTCCATTGCCTGTTTGGGTCTGCATTCTCAGGAGGTGGATTGTTCAAAAAGGCCCCGTTGATACTATCATGGAATACTGTTTTATCTTGAGGTGATATTATGCGAGGTCTTAGCAGGGGTCCCTTTTTCACGGTTTTAAGTCGTAGGGCAAATTTAGCTACTAAATGACAGTGATCGGATCCGCAATCTGCGCCAGGGAAGGTCTTGACGTTAGAAATCGAACTTCGCCATCGGTTATTGATCATTATGTAATCAATTTGATTCCGATATCTGTCACCTGGCGATTTCCATGTATAAAGACGTCTTGGATGATGCTGAAAATATGTGTTCATGATAGTCATGTTTCTAGCAACGCAAAATTCCAGAAGTCTTTCCCCTCTTTCATTTCTGCTGCCCAATCCAAATCGCCCAACCGTGCCCCTGATGTGGTCGTCCAATACTGTGCTTCCAATTTTTGCGTTCCAATCTCCAATGAGTAGGGCAATCTCACGACCCGGAATCCCGGACAAGGTCGATTCCAACAACTTGTAGAAGTCATCAATAACGTCATCCCCTGCAGCTGTTGTTGGCGCATAGACCACGACAATATTAAGTGCAACACTTGTATGTGCCGGTAAAATCCCACCAAATCCCACCAATATGGGTATCAAATAAAAGGGCTTGACAAGAAGAATACAGTGCACTATACAATTGAATGAATTGAACAGAATGTGAAACACAAACTAAAAACTAGAAAATAAAATAGGTAAAAAAACTTTTTAAGTTAAACGGTTTTATGTTAAACATACATTGCAATGTTTGAGATAAATGTACTAAAAGCCAAAAAATAATAAAATAGATACAGTCGTGGGAATTATAAACATATGCATAGACTAGACTAAAATAAAACCGTGGGGCATGTCAATTGTCTACAAATTATCGACTTAATATGCGATAGAAAAATCGTTTAATTCGTCGTTAGGCAAGTGGCCCGCAGACGGTGAGAAAACATTACAAAAACTAACATTTTAACCAACGATTGTAGACAATTGACGTGCCCCACGGTTTTATTTTAGTCTAGTCTATGCATATGTTTATAATTCCCACGACTGTATCTATTTTATTATTTTTTGGCTTTTAGTACATTTATCTCAAACATTGCAATGTATGTTTAACATAAAACCGTTTAACTTAAAAAGTTTTTTTACCTATTTTTATTTTTCAACCTGTATAACTAAAACTAAGTAGGTTTGTATTAAACATGACAAAAAGATCTCTGTCATAACAATATTATTATATCTTGCCAATTTTATCTTTTTCAGTTAGTGAAAGCAAATTTTATAAAGTAATAAATAAAAAAAAAATCTAAATAAAAAAAACTAATAAAAGCATTGACAGGCTGCAATAGCCCAAGTCAGCCACATATCAAAGTATACAATACTGTCAAATTCCTTCAATCGACACTCATTTTACTGCCATACACATTAGGTTGAATATCAATCGAGGAAATTTGACAGGTTGTGGTAACGTGATGTGTGGCTACTTGTACAAACCCTTTTATAAAATTGATTTTCTTTGGCATTATATTTAAGAGTACCTATTTACTCGATGAAATAAAACAGTTGATTACAACAATATTACAACATTCATTTTTAAATTGAGCTATTAAATATTTATGTTTCTAATATTTACATTCATAGACTTAATTATTTACAAAAGTATCACAGGAATTGTTAAACGTGACTTGATTGGAAAGGTTTTCAAAGGTTACATTTTTCATTAATAAATCATTACTCATTTTATTTATTTTTTTTATACTAGAGGCAGCAAACGAGCAAGCGGGTCACCTGCTATAATCAACGCCGCCCATGAACTTCTGCGAGATCAGAGAGGTCGCTGATGCGTTGCCGGCCTTTTAAGAAGGAGTACACTCTTCTATTGAAGGTCCCTATGTATGATATGTAGAAATTGTTGTCTATTGAAGATTTTTGACCGCACCTATACTTGTCACTATTAACTTATTTATTTATTTACTATAACTTATTTTTTATATCTAATTCGTTAAGCTTTTACGGCAAAAAATCACCTTGCTATATGAGTTTTTATTTATTACGAACCAAGCAACCGCATCTAAACAAAAGGTAACAAATGATGTAGTTTTATCTTCAATTTAACTATTTTCAAGTAGGGTTCTACTGTATGATAACATGTTTAATTTCGATTCAAAACAACGGTAATGATTTGCAAACCAACAAAGAGATTCCCTGTTAGGAATTTGTAATAACAACGTTATGTAAAGATTGTGTGTTCATTAGGTCAATCGCATATTTCCTACCAAGCTAAAACAATATCCCTAAATCATGCAACTATCTCACCGCAAAAGCTTCACGAATTACACGAACAATCAAAATGAGCAGGGTCTTAAAGACCAAAAATACTAGAGTATTGCTTACTCACTCACCGGAATGGACGACTCAAACCACCTCACTCTTATCCTCAGTTTTATCCAGTAGCCCATTGCTACCACCGTCTTCTTGTCAAATATGATACTCGCGGAGCGGCCGAACGGATTCCGCTGAAGACCTTGGCGTTGGATCAACTCCAGAGAGACCTAGAGACCCGCTCCTCCGTACCACTAAAGTCTTAGTCCCGTAATCCGTGACGAAGTTATCGTTTCTTGTTGGTGTGTTGGCTCTGACTGTCTGGTAGCCGCAGCAAGGGGGGTACTTCGAAGTGAGGATCTTCTTGAAGGCCTCTCGGAACTCCGTGTTGAAGATGGAGTAGATGATTGGGTTGAAGGCCGAGTTGGAGTAGCCGAGCCATGTGAGGATTTTGAAGGCAAGATCTGGAACAAAGGTTTTTGAATTAGTAATTATTATTACCAAGTAAATACTCAAATGACTATGCTCGGTGGTAAGAGCTATGCTCGGATTATCTCTGAAGGACCGCATCAGAAATTATGTAATCCGACAGAGAACTAGAATCACCGACATAACCAACCGAATTAGCAAACTGAAGTGGCAGTGGGCTGGTCACATTAGCCGTAGAATTGACAACCGTTGGAGCCGTAAAGCCCTTGAGTGGAGACCGCGACTCGGTAAGCGTAGTGTTGGACGCCCTGCGACAAGAGGGGATGATGATATTCGAAGGCTGGCTGGAGTGGGCTGGATGATAGTGGCTGAAAATCGGGAGCGATGGCGTGCATTAGGGGAGACCTATATCTAGTAGTGGATGAGTGTGGGTTGCTAATAGTGATGATTTGACTATACATTACCGTGGTCTGGCCATCTGTCGGCTGCAGATGTCACGGACAGTTACTAGTATACTATACTATCCTATGTCTTATCCATCAACTCGCTAACTAAAGTGACCACTGTAAACTTGGTGTCAACAACACCCTTACTGTGGCAACAACAAGTTTTAATTCGAGTTAACAACATCCATTCCTCTTGAATGGACCTATTTTGGTCATTATCGAAGTTATTTGAGGGAACAAGTTCCTCTAACAATATTCTAAGGGCTGTGTTATGAGTTCGAGAAGTTTGTAATGTACATAAGTAATAGGAGATCAACTTGGGTGATTGCTTTCATTTACCTTAGTTATTCTGTCTGGGTATCGAAAGTTTTAATGATAAGTGTTCCGATTAGAGATATTTAAAGATACTGAAAAACACAAAGTGTCAAAATAGCACCAGTGTCTCAGGCATAAAGACGACAAAAGTCCAAAGAGGGTAGGTAGGTAATTCCACGTTACGCCGTGTGTACATATTTCATTATCTTTATATTTCCAATATTTTGTCAATGAATGTTTTAGACACACATTTTATACAAACATTATTATTATTTTTTAAAAGTACGTCTTGAGATAAAATATTCTAACTCATAAATCAGAAAAACCCAAAATTAATTAATAATTATTATTACTAATAAAAACCAAGTGCATAAAGACACTTCAGTTATTGTGGACGTGATGCATTGCGTTATTTAAAAAAAAATCTTATTTACATACATAGGTAAACCTGTCCAAATCCACTACTTCAATCAATTATAGCTACCCATATCCAGCTCTTGCCAGCCATACAGCGTAGATAGATCAAAATGTATTAAGGTAAATATGGCGTACAATATTACCAATCGAAGCATAAGCCAATACCTTTTATTAAAAGGTCAAATTGTCACAACTTGCTCATCCGAAAGATTTTGGCTCATCTCAAATAACATAAGATATTGTATCTTATACAACGCTCATCAGTATTTCATTTTCCATCAAAGGTAAGGCGCGGTGATTTCCAAATAAAACCAGCGCCATAAGTTCAGAAATCCAATAACTCGGTGATACTGAAGAAACGAGATATATAAAATGTCAACAATCTTATTACAAAGAGGGAGGCCGACGAAAGAGACCGCGTAAGTGATATTTATTAGATTCATTGAAATATGAGATTGGTAATAAAATTTCGGTATAAAAAGAATAAATTTATTATTTAGTTTCTTTAGATGTTTGAAATCGCATTCGAAATTTTAAAATGCTGCGAAAAACAATTTTGAAAAGAAAATTGAAAATAAGCTTAATAAGGTTGTAGTCATGACATTGCATAAACTTAAAATGGGTTCACAAGTGGCTAAAGACGTAGCATTTCAAACACTCATATCTGAAACCAAAGGGCCTAAAGCAAAACCGTCACATAATGAATAGTAATAAACCTATTACAAAAGAGCACAGCACGTATGAAAGGGACGCAGATAAATATTTGGCCGTAAAATTCGTTTAGATCTAAGTCCTCTGAATCCTCTTAGGATCGTTGTGCCTGAATGATGAGCGTAATAAATTAGTAACAGTTAACTTTCTCATCTAAGGAAATTGAACATGTTCAAAATATACAGAGTGTAATTTTCACAAACATTTACATCCATGTAAATCCATCCATCCATGTATTTGTTGAAATAAATAAATAAATAAATGTAACTTTTGTGTTCTACCAACGATTCTAAACAAGATTTATTCTATGACTTTTGGAAATTCGCTTTTCATTCAAAGTGAAAAGTCGAAAACCTATTCAAATATTTTTTAAAACTCTTTGAACAGATGGTCTTCAAAACAATTGGAAGAACACGTTGTTAAACGGATAGATGTTCACAGATATACTCTGTATAGAAAACAAAACTTCGAAACAAACAAAATATCATATTTTGAGTGTCAATATTCAACAGTTGGAAATACCCACATAACGAACAATAAACGTTCTTGTTGTACAAATTTAAAATTGTGAGCAATTCTGTTGACACAAAGCTACTGCACACAATATTTTTTCGTAACAAAACGAACCCACGGCATTTTTTAAAAATGGCAGTTAGAAGGTTTTGATACATAGACCTCGTAGAAAATAGTTTGGGGCAATATCGAAGCTTGTAATATTACTAGTTCCAAACGGATATTGTTTGAAACATTTATTTTATTCTCTTTCCTACGAGCAAGTATCATAAAAGTATTATCTATTGATTCCAATCGGAATAAGATTTTCGCAAAACCTTCATAGCACAATGTTGTAATATTTAGTACATGAAGTAAAAGGCAATCTATTGTATTATTTATGTGGCTTGTTATATATTCATAAAAGTAATATTTTAAATCAGCGTTTCCCAATAGCCGGCTCGCGACCCGGTGCCGGGTTACCAAAATGTAATAACCGCGACATTTTCACCTTATTTTAAAAAATTACTAATACCTAACTTGGATTCTTTAGTAAAAAATAAGAAACAGCTGCATACTTCGCAGTAACAAAATAGTGACTTAATGCTAAAATACTAGTACCTAGTAGTAATTAACATTTCTACCATTAATAAATATGTATGGAACCAGCTTGAATTTGAAAGTACTTAGTGGGTCACGAAGGGTAAGTGTGAAAATTACCGGGCCATGGCTTAACAAGTTTGGGAAACACTGCTTTTAATGTATTCGTCTAAGCAAAAGATACTTCTCTATGAATATTTCTTCTCTAGGTATCTCTATGTAACCGCGTCTAAAGGTCTAATGCGCTTAGGCCAAATGGAGTGGCGACCTGAGTAAGTTGGCTAGCAGGAGCTACAAGCGAGTAGCAAAAGATTGGTCGGAGTTAACGAAGCAAATAGTGTAGCTAAACTATCGATAGTTGACCTAAAAAACTATTCAGGATATTGATACTATACGATTACTATAGTATATTACTGGTAGAGAATACCCCAGGGCATTAAATTCGCCTATTGTTACAAATTTTGTGCAATAAAGTTTAAATGAATAAATAAATTACAAAAGTCAAAAATATCGATACTATCGAAAGTATAGACTAGCGTAGGTATTTTCTACAATATGGTATAATTTATCTACATAATGTAAGTTCATACTAAATTATAGCAGTACTATTAATTATATCTGAGCTAAGCTGCGTACAGATGGTCGAACATGTTAAAACTATAATAGCTCCTCCACAACTCTGGAATCCTAAAAAGGTATTTAAAAAAATATTGCATCTATACTCCAAACTGGAATTCAAGACCAAAAAATCTACGACAGATACGTCACTGTCAAATCTGTGAATTTTCAAGTGACGTTTTCAGGTTTCGCCAACCTTTTTTGGCATTATTTTTCTTATTATGCAGACTAAACTGTCAAGTTTCCATACATTGTTAAAATGTTGTGGGTAGACACCAAATGTTATTAACACCTGAATTGTAACAAGCGCAATACCATCTTTGAAAACTAAAATTACGGATGGTTAAGTTTTTATTAAAGTGTCTTGTATTTAAATGAAAAAAAGTAAATAAATTATTTTTTTTTAATTAAAGAATCACAATTACCGATAAATAAATTACATCAGCGAGTGTTTTTAGAAAAAGAAATACTATGGTACGATCATTTTATTGCAGTAGCAACATTGTAGTAGATTTTTGGTCTTGAATTCCAGTTTTGGGTATAGTTTCTCAATACCTACCAAAACTGTCGTCCAAGTGTAAAATCGGTCGCTAGAGGAAGCAGAGCATTCCGGAGCGCGGCGCGGGCCTCGCGCGAAGTCACGTTGCGAAACTTCATTTCACCCCAGCTTACCCACTTATTGAATTGCAGCACGGGATCGCATTGCTGAACGTACGAACTGGCACGTAGAGAGGTCTACAATGTTCTTGGATTGTTATTATAACTTGAGAAAGCGGTTTAGTGTATAATCTTCATACTTAGGTAGAGCGGATCAAAATTGTATCAATTTTTATCTGGCTTGTCTATTTTACCATTGACTTTATAGAAAACATGTGTAGTTCATTATTTGTTTGTGTACCCTCCCGAACTGATCTGTGATTGGTAATTAATAATTCTTTTGATTTGTTTACATTATTGTAGCCAGTAAGATTTAGAATTAGTTCTCTATAGTTGTAAGGTATGTAAATAAGGTTAATACGAATCTGGACTTCGAATTTTACTTATTATCCTCTCCTCAAGAACACAATCCCCAACATAGTTATATTAGTTATAACACAAAAGCGCTTTGCTTACCAGGTATGCAAGTCTTGCAGAAAGCGGCCACGATGTTGACGGAGAAGAAGGGCACCCAGCACAGAAGGAACACGCCCATGATGATGCCGACAGTGATGGCCGCCTTGTGGTCCGACACGTGGTACGGCGACGAATGCACGTGCAAAGATATTCTGCTTACCAGGTATGCAAGTCTTGCAGAAAGCAGCCACGATGTTGACGGAGAAGAAGGGCACCCAGCACAGAAGGAACACGCCCATGATGATGCCGACAGTGATGGACGCCTTGTAGTCTGACACGTAGTACGGCGATGAATGCACGTGCAAAGATATTCTGCTTACCAGGTATGCAAGTTTTGCAGAAAGCAGCCACGATGTTGACGGAGAAGAAGGGCACCAGCACAGAAGGAACACGCCCATGATGATGCCGACAGTGATGGACGCCTTGTGGTCCGACACGTGGTACGGCGACGAATGCACGTGCAAAGATATTCTGCTTACCAGGTATACAAGTCTTGCAGAAAGCGGCCACGATGTTGACGGAGAAGAAGGGCACCCAGCACAGAAGGAACACGCCCATGATGATGCCGACAGTGATGGCCGCCTTGTGCTACGGCGACGAGTGCTCGTGCAAAAGTACTCTACTTACCAGGTATACAAGTCTTGCAGAAAGCAGCCACGATGTTGACGGAGAAGAAGGGCACCCAGCACAGAAGGAACACGCCCATGATGATGCGACAGTGAAAGCCGCCTTATGATCCGATACGTGGTACGGCGACGAATGCACGTGCAAAGATATTCTGCTTACCAGGTATGCAAGTCTTGCAGAAAGCGGCCACGATGTTTACGGAGAAGAAGGGCATCCAGCACAGAAGGAACACCCCCATGATGATGCCAATGGTGATGGCCGCTTTGTGGCACGGCGACAAGTGCACGTGCAATGATATTCTGCTTACCAGGTATGCAAGTCTTGCAGAAAGCGGCTACGATGTTGACGGAGAAGAAGGGCACCCAGCACAGGAGGAACACGCCCATGATGATGCCGACAGTGATGGCCGCTTTGTGGCACGGCGACGAGTGCACGTGCAAAGATATTCTGCTTGCCAGGTATACAAGTCTTGCAGAAAGCGGCCATGATGTTTACGGAGAAGAAGGGCACCCAGCACAGAAGGAACACGCCCATGATGATGCCGACAGTGATGGCCGCCACGGCGACGAGTGGACGTGCGTAAGTACTCTACTTACCAGGTATGCAAGTCTTGCAGAAAGCAGCCACGATGTTGACGGAGAAGAAGGGCACCCAGCACAGAAGGAACACGCCCATGATGATGCCAATGGTGATGGCCGCTTTGTGGCACGGCAGCTAGTGCAGGTGAAATGATATTCTGCTTACCAGGTATGCAAGTCTTGTAGAAAGCGGTCACAATGCCTACGGAGAAGAAGGGCACCCAGCACAGAAGGAACTCGACCATGATGATGCCGACAGTGATGGCCGCCTTGTGCTACGGCGACGAGTGCTCGTGAAAAAGTACTCTACTTACCAGGTATGCAAGTCTTGCAGAAAGCGGCCACGATGTTGACGGAGAAGAAGGGCACCCAGCATAGAAGGAACACGCCCATGATGATACTGACAGTGATGGCCGCCTTATGATACGGCGACGAGTGGCCGTGCGTAAGTACTCTACTTACCAGGTATGCAAGTCTTGCAGAAAGCGGCCACGATGTTGACGGAGAAGAAGGGCACCCAGCACAGAAGGAACACGCCCATGATGATGCCGACAGTGATGGCCGCCTTGTGGTCCGACACGTGGTACGGCGACGAATGCACGTGCGTATGCACGCGCGTGCGGACCGACTTGCTCCGGTTGTCCGCCAGTTGGACCGTGCGGGTGACGGCGCGTATCGATTTCACGTGTTTCTGGGCGTAGCAGTAGAGCCTGTTGACAAAAAAAAACACATTTATCATATGGACAGCAGCTAAGGAGTGGAACTCCCTGCCGAGGTCTGTTTGTCCCGACCACTATAATCTGGACATCTTTAAGGCAAAAGTGAACAGGCATCTTCTAGTCAAACGCGTACCATCCTAGACCTCATCTTCATTTTCCATCCGGTGCAATTGTGGTCAAACGTTGGCCTATAGACTATTAAAAAAAAACATCAGTTACATACAGGATGTATTTTTGAACATTTACATCCCTTTAATCACGTGTTCTATCAACCATCCTAAACAACACTTGTCCTATGGCTCTTGGTAATTAGCATTGGAGAGCGCCTGTTAGATTGTTGATGCGATGCTGGCATTTTAGAAAGAAGGACGCTCTTCTCCTGAAGGTCCTAACGTTGGAGCCATTTTGTATCCTCACTAACTTTACTGCTTCGATAGTGCACGGGCATAGTAGGTCACATTTCCGTTCATGCTACTATATTTGAGCGAGATATTTGAAAAATAAAATGAAGAGTTCTTTATTACTTTCTGAAGAATTTTACTTAGACTATTCAGCAGACCTGTTGTAAAAAAAAGAAGAAAAGATGTTGTGTGTAATCGTAACGATATAGACTACTCCAAAACCTCTAGCGTATGAATTCATGGATAACCCATAACAATAAAAGCCCTAACTGGCCATAATTTCGCACATTCGAGTGGGGAGTCCGTGCCAACTGGTGCCAATTGTAGCTGGCAATCTGCCTGAAATCTGAACCTATACTTACCTAAGATTCGATTCGTGAACTTGCCAAACGATGGTTAGGATTCCGTTATGTATGTTTCTGTTTGGTCTTGCCAACTTTTAGCTAAGAAATATCATAATATTTGGTAGTTATTATTGAACTTAGGTATGAAATTCAACTCGTGAATTAGCCAAATTTAATAATGATTTGAATTCCGTTATTTATGTTTCCGTTTGGTGTTACGAGTTTGAGCTGCGAAGAATCGTTTTATTTGGTAGTATTAGGTAGGGGTTTAGTATTAGTGCAGTATGTGAGCAGAAAGCACCAGATCCATTTTTTTCAGTAGGTTTGTACTTTTATACTCTGTCGTTTATTTATAAGTGGATTTGTATCCATCCACTTATAAATAAACTACAAAGTAAAGTTTATTCAATTTCATATCCCGTTTATATCCACTAAGCATAACTACGAAGTAAAGTTTATTCAATTTATAAATAGCAAAATCCCGCCGAAAGGGCACAAAAAATCTCTTGTTGAAAGTTATTTTAGTCTCCTACAGGTCTATTCATAAATTAAGTAAAACCCTGTAAGTAGATCGAATCAGTGCTCTTGTCGACTTTTTTATGTGATAGTGACGAGCAGACCGATCACCTAATGGTAAGCAATTGCCTCTACCCCTAAGAACCCAGCATCAGCAGTAAGAAGTGCGCTACCAACTTTTGAACCCCTGATCCCCCCTGGATTGGGCCTCCGGCACCTTCACTCACTCAGCAAAACACAACGCGGGCGGGGCTTCACCGGTTTTTTGTGAAGCCAGGGTATCATTTCGGTCGATTCAGCCCATCATTGCTGAAGCGTGGCTCTCCCACGTTTAATCTGCACTTTTAGTTTTATTTGTCAAAAATTGTTTGAGTTTTCATATCATTTTGTAGAGACAAAACTAGGTATCTCATTATAACAAGACATGAAAATTCTGCAACTTTGCAAGTAGCGTGCAAACTAAAATACAACGAATGTTATAATGAGAAACAAAAATGACGAATTCCAAGTTTCAAACTCATGCGCTTTGAATTTAAAACTAAAATGCAAACGAATTCGTTGTTCACAGAATAACTGATTTAAGTTTCACAATATTACGATACTATGTGTATGACATAGTATCGGGAGGTGGAATCTGAGCACGATACCACAAAATATTATGAAAGTAGCACAAAATGTTATGTAGGACAGAAAGTCGGCTTTGTATTTAAGATCGACGACTTTTTAAAAAAAGAAATGGTAACGACGACGGAATCGGCTCATCATCGGCGTGAGATCAAGTTTAGTGACAAATAAAGTACAATTAGCCATTAAAAATTACAACCAACCTGGATACTGTAAGTATAGTGTGTCGGAGTGACTTCTGGGGAAGCATAATTCTGGTAGTCAATTTAGTTGGACAAAATAGTTTAACTACGTGGAAGGAAGGGAAAATCGCCAATGAGAGATGAAGATGCACTAGCCGGGCGTAGCAGACACGACGCCGTGTGCTTCCAGTCCGCTTATGACCACGACCGTTGTAACGCGATCAATACGTACTTGTACTTATATTTACAACTAGTGGCCCGCCCTCACTTCGCTTCGGGACCGTAATTCAGAAATGAACCAATAGATGGCGCTGTGCACAATTACATCGCTCTAGCGTTTCGTGTTTTCGGTTTACCTATAAGCCTTGTCGTTGTCTATAGAAGTTATCTCTTTATAAATAGTATAGATTTACTCATATATTATGTATTTATATACCCACGTAAGTTAAGCACTTACGCTATAGTACTTAGGCAAATTGGCTCATGCAAAATGAATGGATTGGAAGCTAAAAATGAATGGCACGCATCCTCTCCATTGTACTGGAATTAGCTTTGTGTGATAAATTGGTCCATTGTTATGTAAGTGGAGAGTCAAAGGTATTTCAATAGAATGTGTATGAATTGACAGTTTTTGGAGTAAGGGTTTTAAAAGGTGAGGTTAGAGCGGGTAAAGGTGACTAGTGTGTGATACCTCATTTATCAAAATAGGCTGGATATTTTAAGCGCAATCTCAATATACTAAGATTAATGTCCTTCTAACCGATATTTCGGTTGTAGTCGCCAATTTCAACGATCAGCCATCAACGCCGTTACCCTGGGAGAGCCAAGCTTCGGCATGAATGGGCTATTTCTACTAGAGTGATACCACGGCTTCACAGAAGACCGGCGTGAAGCAGCGTCTGCGCTGTGTTTCGTCAAGTGATTGAGGCTACCGGAGGGGATAAGGGGTTATACGTCGTACTGCGCCCTTGTAGCTCTACTGGTGTTGCAGGTGTCTATGCGTGGCGACAACCGCTTACCATCAGGTGATCCGCCTGCTCGTATGCCACCTAATACATTAAAAAACGCAGGACATTTATAGTGCGTGTCCGTGGCAGTGTGACACGACCGAAGAGGGATCAGACGCATGCCGTAACTACTTAACATGCTTTCCGAGGCACGGGCGCCATCTTGCAGACTTTGGTTCGACACTGAGACAGGGGGACCCAGGTGACGCGGTCTGGTTAGGTATAACCTGATGGCCTAATTTGAAGCTGGCGTTACGACCGAATCAGAGTTCTCCTCCATTTCACACGTGCTATGCGCGCTTTCACATTAGCCGCAGAACTGACAATTGTTAGGAGCTATAAAGTCCTTGAGTGGAGACCGCGACTCGGTAAACGTAGTGTTGGACGCCCTGCTACAAGATGGGATGACGACATTCGAAGGCTGGCTGGAGTGAGCTGGATGAGAGTGGCCGAAAATTGGGAGCGGTGGCGTGCATTGGGGGAGACCTATGTCCAGCAGTGGACGAGCGTGGGTTGCTGATGATGATGATGCGCGCTTTTGTATGAATGCGACAGGTATATTCTTATTCGTTACGAGACTACTTCATCATAAACCACCTGAGCTATACTACAAGGACTACTGATGAAGCGCAACTTAGTTGGCACTCCGTTGTTTTTACACCTTGATTCCAGGCACCCCGAGTGGACCGCCCCTGCCGCCCCTTAAACCACCACGATATTAAAGATAAGATGAGGTTACGAGGTCACCATTTCTTTGAACTTTTCTTCCAAGTCGTGTAAACTCCAAACTGCGTTAAGTAATCATAAATTTAAATTCGTAGCCGAGGAAATAATCATCAATCAAAATCGAAGTTGAGTCAATCTGGTGGAAGATTAAGAGGCCGGAGTGTTCAGTAAACGGAGTTATTTAATTAATCCTTGGTAGGGTGACCAGCTGATACTGCTTATACGAAACGCACCGTGGCAATTAAAACAGAAAACCGGCGTGAAACAGCCCCTGTGCTGTGTTTCGCCGAGTGAGTGAGGGTACCGTAGGCCCACCGGGGGGGACGGGGATAAAAAGTTGGCGGCGCACTTGTGACTCCACTGGTGTTGCAGGTGTCCATGGGCGGCGGCAATTGCTTAGCATCAGGTGATCCGCCTCTTCTGCTACCAAACTTGGCCTCAAACCTCAACCTGGCCTCAAACTAGGGCAACCCTAAAGGTGTATGAGTACCAGATGACAATAATTAACTGGGGACGTCAACCCAGAACACCCAGATCCAAGAAAATTTAGAAATTGACTTGACCGGGAATTGAATCCGGAACCTTTCGCGCTTCGGGCGAACACCGTCGCCACTGCGTCATCGAGGCCGTGAAACACGTATACATCAAACTATTTTGAACAACTTATCAACTTGACATAACTTCACCCAAACTATGATTTTGCTGTTTACTAGGAAAACCTTACTAAGGAAGTAAGTATAATCTATCACGGCTGGTGTACTCCAATTGAATTTTAGAAAGTCCGAATTTTCACGCTTTAAAACCGCCGTAAATACAAAAGTCTGGTCGCCCTAATCTTTGGGCCGAAATCCTCTTAAGTGGTCAAAATTGACGCGCGATTAAATGGAGGCGTAGACGTCTTGAATCTTGACATCTAAATGTGACAAGGGGCTGATCACAAGTCTGCGCATCTGTGGTTGATTTATTTAGGGCAAACGCCAAACCACAGAGGATTATACTCTGTGGTTAAACCTGTATCTCAGTGGATAAGGACATTCAATCAGGAGGTCATGGTTTGAACCCGAGCATGCCCTGTTTTATGATATAGGTGGCAGACGAGCCGACGGATCATCTGTGGGCAAGCTATTACCGCCGCCCATGAACGCCTGCAACGTCAGTGGTGTCAGAATTGCGCTGCTTACCTTTTAACCCCCTTTTAATCCTTTTGACCATTCTGGGGAGTCGTAATATTTTCAACGAATTTTCGGAACTCGTAGAACAAATGTTGTTCAGAATGGTAGGTAAAATACGTGGTTGTAATGGATGTAAATGCTCATAGATACAGCCTGTATACATGACAGAGCTGTTTGGATCACGTCTTCAGACCCTTTCAGTATGAAATTGTGTAACTAGATAGACATTAGATGATACATAGACCTATATAACAAATCGTGAGGACATTAAATCACTTTGCTATTTTAGTCATAGATTGAAAAACCTATTCAACAATACGATTACGGATACCTACATCAAACACAATGACAAGAAGACAATGTAATTTATTTGAATCTTCTGTGAAATTCGCCTTTTTGCGTGTCTGAATAAATCTGAAATCGTAATTCTAGCTCTCATGGTTTTTTTATGTGATAGATAGCAGATGAACAGACCGGTCACCTGATGGTAAGCGATAGCCGCCGCCCATAAACACCTGCAACACCGATTAAGATGATCGATGCAGATCAAATGATCAGTCTACTCGACTGCCACTAAAGTATCAGCCTATATACTGTCCCATCAGGGCAAAGGCCTCCATCATAGAAATCAAGTCATAGCTGCTATGATGGGATTAGGCCTCACAAATCACACAAATCTTGCCTAATAATTGGTGACTACGAAACCGGGGTCTGTTCGAAAAATTCTACTCTTTTGAAAAACATACTTTTGCTTGGCCCGAGATTCCAAGATCACGGCCCTTAGACCATCGGGGCGTCAACCACGTTTGCCACTATTATATATACAGGGTGTAACAAAAAGGGGGTATCATCCCAAAGTGAATCTCATTTTAGAGTATTTAACCTGCCAAGTTAATATTACGATTAGTAATATTATATTGAAATCCGATTCTTCGTGAAATTCATTTCAATTCGCACATAACTAATGAGCCATCAGCTGATAGGGATATTAACCTTTGACCGCTCCTTTTTGAATAGTTACCGCCCCTTGCATTCCTGACAATTGTTTGCATACAAAATTTTATAAATGAATTACGGGAAGATTGTTCATCTTTTTTTAAAATTATTTTTTATTAATTTGAAACTTTGCATATAGAACCTACACAAGGTACACATTATTTCCCTTTATGGTTGATACCCCCTTTTTATTACACCCTGTATAACGTAGACACTCACCTGCAGTATATACTAATCATTACGATACACGGTAATATGAAGGATATGCAACTCGACACGACTGCATAAGTCGGAGTCAGCACGAGCGCGCACGTCGGGTATCTTGGCGGTCGCTGCGTGGCCAGGGCCTCTTCATCCGGCCTGTGGAGCCCGAGGGAGATCGGCAGGAAGCTGACGAGAGCAGCCAGGAGCCATATCATGGCGATGGTAACGATGGCCACGCGTCTAGTCACCCATCGCCCGTATCTGGAACAAAATGGAGCTGTTTAATATCATACCAGGGTCACCATTCTACAATGAGAGCCAAGGAGAGCCACGCTTCGGCATGAATGGGCCGGCTCGACCGGAGTTATACCACTGCCTCACAGAAAACCGGCGTGAAGCATCCCCTGTGCTGTGTTTCGCCGAGTGAGTGAGGGTACCGGAGGCCCACTCGGGGGGAAGGGGATAAAAGGTTGGCAGCGCACTTGTAACTCCACTGGTGTTGCAAGTGTCCATGGGCGGCGGCAATTGCTTATCATCAGGTGATCCGCCTGCTCGCCTGCTACCTATCACATAAAAAAAAAATCCTGATTAATTAATTCCTGTCGCTTCATTTCGCCACCGTTCCACTCGACAACAGTTCCAACCACATCATTTAGATGCTAGGCAATCTTCAACTGTGCGTTTCTTAAGAAACTTTCTGCCTCGAACTACAAACTATGGAATGAACTGTCACCAGCGCTATTTCCGAACCGATACGACACAAAGCTTCAAAAAGCGAGCGTATTCCTTCTTAAAAGATCGGCAGTGTACTTGTGACTCCTCTGGTGTTGCAGGTGTCGGCGGCGGTAATCGCTTCTAGGTGATCCGTCTGTTCGTCTGCCCCCTATCTCATAAAAAAACTAAAAAAAAATATAATCGCACGACTAGACGCCGCGCCGTGGTAATCTCCACCCATACTACTTGAAACCATTCTCTTCCAGAACGCTACGCTTCCAGCGCTCATATATCCCGTACACGTGTAAATTGTAGAATGACCTTCCAGTTGCGGTGTTCTTTGTCCGCTATGACATTATTTTTTAAACGAGGTTCGAAAAGAGTACTTTTTTCACGATAGGCAGTGGCATGACTGCACTCGGTATTGTTGTTGTCTACGAGTATAAGCGGCGGTTACCATTTACCATCAGATGGGCCGCATGCTCGTCTGCCTACTTTAGCTATAAAAAAATGTGTATTAAGATTTTTTTTGTCCGTATTCTAAGTATTCCGTGGCAGTCCTCAAATCTCTTAATCTCTTAATAATATGACATGAGTGTAGATATAATTCCAAAATATAATACAGAGGAATATTATTAACTGGAGCTTACTTTTGTAAAAGGAGTTCGTCGAAATTCTATTTATTTTCAGACTTCAAATACTTGGAAAGAAATGAATGACCTAAGTAAAGATTACTTACTTCATTTAATTGGTATATTTCCAATATGTAATGGCTTTGAAAGACATTGGGTCTTTCAACAGTCTCCATTCATTATAATTAAATAATAAATAAATATTTCACTACATCACATTCATTGATCTGACTCTGAGATAGGTAGGTCTAACACAGATGGTGTTACAGATATCAGAACCAACAGTGGGATTACAAATATATACATATAATACTTTTCTTTTGTAAATACATACTTATAATACATAGAAAACACCCAGACCAATACAAACAGACATGTTCATGCACACAAATGTTTGTACGGTGCGGGGATCGAACCTGCAACCCTTGGCCCAGACGCAGCATTCACTACCACTGAACCAACCGGGTCGCCAGCCATAATTATAATAATTATTATAATAACAGTTACAAAGCATCTTGCACCCACAATTATAAAGGTATGCACACGTCTTAGCTCTCATAACAAATGGCACGTGTAGCCTTTGAAAATATATGGTTGGAGCGGGTTGAATGAGCAAGTTAGAATTCTGTTGATGATGTTAATTTCCTTATAAGTCCTCTAACCCATTTCCTTAATAAGTTTTCGCGATGAAAACTGAGCGTCTCTTTTAAGGCTTTGGATAAAGGGTATTGATGTGGTTTTAATGAAGAGTCTGACGTGCACGTAAAGGTACAAGTTTTAGATATCAGCGTACCCTAGGATTCGAAGTGATAACGCTGATACCGAACTTAACATTTACAATTAATATTTATTTATTTGTTGCACAAATATTTGTTCCACTTACTCTACTTGTACCTACATAATAACATTATAATGTATAGGTATGTCACCGAATCAACAATACTTATTGATCAACTAACGGCTTGGATCGTTTGTTGATCAATAAGTATTGTTGATTCCGGAAAATAACAAACAGAGAGCTAAATTTTATTTTCGAAAATAGGTTAGGTTAGAAACTGATGACCTCACACCCCGCCAGCCTAAATAACCGAACGTAAAAAAGACACCTTTATATTAATTTATTTTAACTTCAGTTTGTCATGAAATTGATCAACTTACGTTTCTTCTCGGTAGAAATTGACCTTCCGAATCAGCGGTAGATTATAAAATTTGACATTCATAAATGTTCTGTAAAGGACTTAAATTTAATAAAAACATTTTGATTTGTTTTGGGTTAATTTACGGTAACGTATAGGTACATAGTATATGTTTGTTAACAAATATGACATAATGTTAACAACTGAAGGTACCGATATTGATATTAAACATTTCATCGTGAACAGTATAAGCTATAGAGCTCTTTGTAAGATGGAGGAGCCAATTCAATCACGGTTACTCGAGCAGAATAATTTGAATGAACGGGTATCCATATAATATTTAGCGGAACTAGTGATACACCTAAGGTATCAATAGTTTACACTTGGAATTATAAGCGAAACGGCAAGGGCGTGTTTTCAATTGTATTTCTTTAAAGAATGAAAGATAGGATTGCCTTATTAAGTCCGTAAGGTCTTAAAGATGAATGTTGTTTCAGCCAATATACATACGTCCACTGCTGGACATAGGCCTCCCCCAAAGTTCTCCACAAAGATCGGTCCTGTGCCACTCGCAATCGAGGGACCTTCACTAGATCGTCAGTCCACCTGCTGGGGGGCTTGCACGGCTGCGGCCACCAACACGCGCGAAGAAAGATTGTTCATAAGTTTATAATAAAAGTAAAATATCAGCTTCCATACTGTCCCACTGCACACTGCAAGGCAAAGGCCTCCATCATAGAAATTAAGTCATCGCTCTTATTATGGGATAAGGCTTCATCACCACGCTTGCCTAATGTGGATTGGTGATCACAATCCCGAGGTATGTTCGAAAAGTTCGAAACATAATTTTTGAAAACCGATTCAAAATATCTAATAGAGATTTTATAATATAATTTTTGTTTCATTGGAAAAGAAGAAAAGGAGTGCATAGCATACTAGCGTTTTTTGAGCGTAGGCGCCTTGCCGGTGACCTCGCCACACTAGCGTTTTTGGGTGTTGCGTTGAATGACGCGGTGTGAGGAGGTAGCCGGCAAGACGTGCCGACGCGACGCTTAAAAGACGCTAGTACCCTACACTACCGCTCTAAAAGGAAAGGGAGACGCATTACCAGTGGGTTTTACTCACGTATGACAGGATAATTAAGGAGAACCTTGTTAAGAACAAAGCGATATAGCTGGAGGCACGAAAGTATAGCGATGACCGTTATTTTGCGCACTTGTAAAAAAGAAGACTTTCTATCAAAATTGGTTTCTGCGCACTCAAAGTCATAACTACACTTTCTTGCCTCGGACTATACCTACTTCCGATTTCGTCATCGCCCTTAATACATTTGTCGCAATGTAACCTTATTTAACGTTTCAAACTTCACAGACCTCATTTATTTTAACAATACGTAATTTAAGTCTAGCAGATTACACCAAATTGGCATTTCGTGACAATTCCCTTGAAACCGCCTCGAAACATAAGATCTGTCCAATTATTTTCAGTTCTGAATTTTGGTCTTGTTATAAGAGTATTTTTATCGTAGTTTAAGCAAACCTCTTAAGCGTCGAGCCTCTTGCGAGGAACACTGGCAGTAAGATAAAAAATAACTAGGCATTTTAAAGGTACTGTAGCTTAGTACTTTTAAGTTTATCTTACGTTTGATCTTCTTATCACGTTATGGTTCAGCCATTCTGCAATAGAGAAAGATAACCTTGATCCTTCCTCCTGGAATACTGCCGGAATTTGCCTAAATATGTATCTTCTTCTATACTATTCATAAAGAGATAACTTCTATGGACAACGACAAGCCTTATAGCTAAACCGAAAACACGAAACGCTTGCGCGATGTAATTGGACACAGTGCTATCTATTGGTTCAATTCTGAATTACGGTCCCGAAGCGAAGTGAGGGCGGGCCACTACTATACTACTACTATACTATACTATAAATAAATAATTAAAAAGATACGAACTTTTTAAAACCTAAGAATAATTGCTGCCATATTTATCGCTGTATTATTCTAAAGTCCAGAAAACAAAGAAGACCGGCGAGAGCAGCCTTCATGTTTTCCGACACCATACATATTTGGAAACATACTAATTAAACTAAGCAACAAAATGTTTATTTTATCTTATTATAAGTATATTTTTGAAAGCATGGAATAAAAAGTTAAATTATTTTCAATTTGCAAACAATTCAGTGAACAAAACTCACATCACAGAGGAAAAACGAAACGTTGAGTCAATCATAATGTCACTTTGATAGTTATGATATTTGACATCTTTTTAAATTGTTTTAAATGTGTGATCTATTCATTTACGTTTTCGCGTATTTTCTGGACTTTTGAGTTTATTGATTCAACCTAGACTGGATTTGATTTCCAAGTGATTTGGTTTATTTAGTATAATGCCGTTTCGATGTGTCCATTGTTCTTTGCGTCTTGCTTGATCGAAAAAGACGACACCGTTTATCCGAGGAAAGTAGCAGAGACGATGGAAAGAAGAAGCCAATAGTGAAATACTCTCTGCATTTAATAGTATTGACCCATATGTTTTAAGGGCCAGAATAAAATCTCGATATTCGGGCAGCAGGTCATACTATACATACATACATAGTAGTAGATAGAGCAATTCAAGGACGACAAGCTATTTTAGGGTAATAATGTTATTGTGTTGCAGGTAAGCGAACAGTTGGTTGCTGTTCGCATACCATGAGCATATTATGGTATATGGGGTTTGCAAGTCGACGGGGTAATATAGTACCTCCTGCAGCCTTTTTAGACAATTTGTTATGTACTTAATTGATTAAATGACGTCATACCTACACATCCGAAGTTTGTTTTACCATACCTTTATAACGCTGATGTAAACATGCAACATTATGTACTTATAAATAATCGTTGAGTGCACATGTAAGGTAGGCGCGCCTGACGGACTATGAATTTGTAAGCACGAGTTCATACTCGTGCTTACAAATTCATAGTCATCATTCATAGGATCATTCATCGATTTATCGAGTGCCATTTATAGTACGTTAAGCATCAGTAGCACTACCATGTTTTTTTTTATTTTTATGCGATTGGTAGCAGACGAGCAGACAGATTACCTGATGGTAAGCGATTGCCGCCACCCATAGACACCTGCAACACCAGTTGAGTCACAAGTGCGCTAGTAGCCCAAAATCTAGTAGTGCGAGTGCAAGTTTGAAATACTCAGAAATACTATCCTCGCTACCGAAAACTATCGCTTTGTCTCTTTCATTATGATGCATTTGAAAGAGACAGAGCAATAGTTTACGTTAGTCAGTTTTCGATGTCAACTCATGGTAGCGCTACTGAAGGCCACTCAGTAACATTGACAGGGGGGGGCGTTGTACGATATTTTTTCTTCTATGGGAAAATGTCAATCAACACTGAGTCACTGACACTTGTGAGAAAATACGATTTATTTGCCGAAAACCTTATGTATGACCCTTGAACGACTATACTTTGTCGGCCCTATACCTTTATAATCCCATCTTTAGAAAAGTGGCAACAATTTCCTTTTTTCTTAGTTGAGTGTTCTTCTTTAAGTATCATTAATTTTTTTCTAGGCACGGGACCTCTAAACCGCAGACTGAAAATACATAGAACTTCGCCGGACTCCTTTGGCTACATAATAAAAGGTGTTGCATGTGTCTATGGGACGCGGCAATCGCTAAACATCAGGCGATCCGTCTCTTCGTCTGCCACCTATGACATAAAACACATTGACTGGTCTATCCTCTTAAAAGAAAATAGCATAGCATTTATTAATTATACTACTTATAACATGAGTAGTGTTATGTAACTAACTTCGTAGTACATTTAATATCGCAATGCTTTGTTGAAAGTGCAGCTCAAAACCGAAATGTTTCCTGTTGCTCTCAAAATAATACAAACACACAAAGAGAAAATTTGGCTAATTACGTTGAACGTTTGGCTTGGATGCAACCACATATTTAATAGTTATGCTGTGTCTGTTTAGAAAGTGGTGTGCGAGCTATCGATAGGCCACTGTCGATAAACGATCGCTAGTAAAAGAAAAAGCAATAGTATTGACAATATATATCTATATTGTCAATACTATTGCTTTTTTGAAATAAAAAAAAAATAGTGCTAACATCTATCCAGTATACTATCTAATACATGAACTGAGGCAATACTTGATTGGATTGATTGACAATTTAAGCATCACTAATGATAACGTCAAAACTATCGACAGTTTGATGTCCGAAAATATAGTACTATATTTTTTAACGAATTTAAGCAAACATAATCGATAGATACAATATTGATAAATAATAGTTAAAAACTCAGAATTGGCAGCGAAGTGTAGAAATTATTGACAAGAGGTTTTAATTAAGTAACAATTTTTTTTTTTGTGGTGCCAGGATGTAGGCATTAATATAATTATGACACCAAGGAGTTCCAATAGATAGTATCGATTTTTACACTATAAATAGTCAGCTATGTTTTAATGCTGTTAGAAATCTCGATACTATCGACAGTATCGATCTTAATATTTAACACAACAACTACTTAACTACACTTGGCACTACTATCATTAGAATTATCGATATCCTGAAAAAGTTTCAATTGCTAACCATCGATAGTAAAACTATCGATAGTTCAGCAACACTAGGTAGGGTTACTTTGTAGCTTATTTAATATTTAGCTCGGTGGCGAAGTTGCTATACTACCTCAACGCAAAGACTCGTGACAGACGGTAGAGAATTTTCATTCATTAATTTATGAATGAATCATGTATAACACTGACTTTCACAAAGTTTAATAATTATTATTTAGGCACTTTTGTCACAAATTAAGCTATTATTTCTTAAATTGAAATGAAAGGGAAAGAGAGAGATAACCACAACACAAGTACTTCCTGGGGCATCTCAAGACATGTATGATTAATGATTATGAAATCTATCTACTTAAATAAAAATGAATTGATGTTCTATATTTAAACCCGAGAACCGAAAATTCTCACAACATCTCAAACATTGACCTGACTCCGTACGTAGAAGCTTAAGCACTTGTATTACAGATATCAGACAACAGAGGAACAAAAATATAATACTGAAATACATTATATTGCACACAGACACTAAACAAACACCAGTGTTCATCACACGAATGTTTGCCCAGGGACTTGTACTATAAAGTATTCTGTGCCCAGGGTAAGGATCGAAACCACGACCTTTGGCGTATGAGGCAGGGTCACTACCATTGCGCCATCCGGCCAGTCATAAAGAGTATCTATTTAACTATACATACATATATCTTACCTAAGAGGATCCTTGATGTGAATGTATCTGTCGAGCGAAATGGCACAGAGGTTGAGAATGGAAGCGGTAGAGCACATGACGTCACACGCCACCCACGTGTCGCAGAACTGCTCTCCAAACACCCAGTACCTGAAATGAAAAAAATGGCTGTGACATACGGACGGACAGACAGACTAGACGAATCTTAAAGGGTTCCATTTTTATATAAATATAAATATGAGAAATAATAAACATGGCCACAAAATTTTTATTTGGCCACGCGCCCAAACTTCTAATTTAATAACTAAGCATCGGGAAAATTACTTAGCCTTTAATTAACTGATTCATCTTCTTTACAACGGCCACTAAAAATGTTAAAGAAAGCGTCAAGTGAATATCCACAATTAATTTAACTTGTCCTTCTGATTTATATATTGCAAACTAATTTACTAACTCAGCCACGGAATTTGTAACTCATCACCATATTAAGTTTTACAGCTTCAATACAATGTCCACAAAAATAATACATTCCAGCTTCAATACTCAAGATCAAAATATTATAACTTAACATCTAAAATAATACTTCATATTCTTTTATGGAGAAAATAGCCACTGTACCTACGATTTGGCGCCAGTGCGTGACATGACAGCAACCGGCAAGCATCTGATCGGCCTAGCAATCAGACTGAAATTCGTAATGGCGCCATTGGAGGTAAAAGCACAGTGCTTGGACTGAAAAGAAAGCGTGGAAGGCCAACGTAAGCGCGAGCGCCATTAATAAGCCAGTAATACATATTTTCTTTTTCTTATAATTTCTGAATTACATACATAGGTATATGTGCTAATTTAAATGTATTACTTACTAAAAACGATACCAATAATATTGATTTATTTTAATTGTAAGGATTATGAGATATATTTAAAAAATCCAGCTATGAAAACATAAAGGAATCCTTTAATAATTTTTTGAAATGCGTAATAATATTTTTACACGCGCCAAACAACAATAATTTTGCAATAAAAATCATTGTGATTTGTGGGAAGAAATTATTATATAAGTAAAAAAATATTAATTCTTTCCATTTTGTTTTCATAGCATGATTGTTTTTTAAATGTTTCTCATAATCCTCACAATTAATATAAATCAATTGGCGGCTAGGTATCGTCATGTTGTTGCCTTAAATAGTTCATGTGTAATAATAATAGTGGCTTTAATATAATATTCGATGACAATTTTAGGTAAATTTAACGATCGAATAAATGTAGGATGAGTTACATTTTATTCATACTAAATTATGAAATTAGAAGCTAATATCATTACTATTTTGGTGTCATATATTAATAATTTAGAAGGTTGCTATTTGAATGCATACCACAAATTTAGATGCTAAAAAATAACTGCCATGCTGAGTTATATTTACAGTGGCTTACATAAAAGATATCTAGTGGCTGAGATACTATTATTCAGACGCGCATTGGTTGTGGCTGACTTAGTAATTTAGAAGCTAACATATATTTTCTGAGGCGAAAAATGCTATTAAAAAGAAGCTCGTTTAAATAGTACCCTATAAATATTACATTTATTATAATACTTACAAAGACTATCTATATTAATTATTTTAGTCATCCATCAAAACAAAAACAAAGGCTTATTATAAAAAAAAAGCATTTCCGCGATTTCAACGACACACAACGCCATCTCACGGCAATGATACTAATAGCTAGACTAAGGTAAAAAATCAAGTAAGGTTTGATCACTAGACCACAATAAATATAATGTACCTGGGTGATTTTCCCAAGTACCGTATCAATACCGGTGGCATGTATTTTGAGCTGTCTTTTCTCCTTTACATAAAAACCAGTTTTATAGCTTATTGAGATTGAGTTAATTGTCATATTTATAGACTGTAAGTTAGTGGTGGAATAATATATTTTTTTATAATGCCAATTTTGTTACTGTTTCTAAGTCCGGTGGTGCAATCCCGGTGGCGAAAATGTATGTAAAGTGGTTTAAAAATTCGCCACCGTAATTAGGTTTGTTGAAATTCACCCACCTTAAGCTTAAATGGGGATTAAATGGAGTCTCACAGTGAGAGTAAAGTTAAATGACGCCTCTGAGTTAGACAGTTACAGGCTTGTAAAAGAATTGTAAAACATTCGTAACAAACTGAATAATTCAGGACATAACAAACCTATTGTTTGGAATATTTAGTTTAGAGGAGAGATTCCATGCATACACAAGTAGGATGAAGTCATGAATATTGCACAAATGCATTTCATATGGCTGTGAACTAAATATTAACTTTGACTTTGCGCATCATCAACATACAAGCCAGAGGGGCCAGCACCTTCGATCGTAGAAACCCTAGATACAACTTTACGAGTTAAAAGTCTCGCTAAGAATGAAGAATGAAAGATCAAGCGAACTACCACCTTGCTTGCTTGCTTGTTCGCTTGTGACCACGGCTGCTGCAACGTAGCCGAAACGTCAAGCAGTAAGTACATACAATGTACTTAAAAATAAACGTCGCGTTAATTCCCGGTTTAATATTTTACAGTCATGGAAGAGCCCAACACTACCCGTTGGTCTCCCAGCCGGGGGTGTGCATTAGGCGCCATCAAAAGGTGGCGATGTCGGCTCATTGCACTTCGGGATGACATTAAAAAAAAACTAGTTATTTTTTTTATGTGATAGGTAGCAAACGAGCAGGCGGGTCACCTGATGGTAAGCAATTGCCGCCGCCCCATGGACACTTGCAACACCAGTGGAGTTACACGTGCGCTGCGTGCCAACTTTTAATCCCCTTCCCCTCCCCGGGTGGGCCTCCGTACCCTCACTTACTCGGCGAAACACAGCACAGGGACATCCCTGAGAATAAGCTACCGTTTGAAAGTTTAAAAACGCCCAAAGTTATTTTAAGATCATACTTACAGTGAAATTAGGTTACAAAAAAAAAGTTTTTTTTAATCAATGAATTTGTAGCCATTCGTGTGGCAGGTGTTCATGAGTGGCAGATATCTTTTATTTTGGTGATATGTACCTATTATACAGGGTGTATCTGTGAACATTTACATCCCTTTAACCACGTGTTCTACCAACCATTCTGAACAACATTTGTTCTATGACTTTTGAAAATTTGCATAAACAATTTTCAGCTTTCCATACAAAGTCGGTCACGTGACTTGGTCATTTTGTATGGGGAGTCGAATTTTTTTTCGAAGAATTTAGAAAAGGAACTGGTTGAACAAATGTTGTTTAGAATGGTTGATAGAACATGTGGTTAAAGGTATGTAAATGTTTACAGATACACCCTGTATTTGACTGCTACCTAACACTTGAGAAAAATTGAGGCTATCAGTGCATATGGATATGGAAAGTAAGCCTTTAAAATAAAACTCATATAATTTTATAATATTTATTTTTACCATAAATGGGACTTATAACTGTTCACAATCAATAGTAGATAGAACATAACTGAAAAAAGGAAACAACTGCATTAATGAAATTACAATGAAGACGTATTGGGCCTACAACGAAGCCATTGCAGCAGACAACGCATGTGATAGGGATTTCGTCCTGAATTTCGTTTCGTAGTATGCCCTCTGTTTTAAACTGAACTAATGATAATTTAGCAAATTTCACATTAATGTCACGGCTTTTGTTACA
>CM026298.1:8508028-8763811 GCA_014851415.1 Cnaphalocrocis medinalis | reverse complement strand
GGAAAAACGCAACTGACGTTGAAAAATGAACATGTCCGCACAGATGCAAAAAAGAATTTGAAAATCGAGCGGCGCCCACCCCCAGCTACGATATGTCAAATAACGGTCGAAAATGAAATTTTCAATCCAAGATGGCGCGCCGCCATTTGTTTTTCAACTTTTTTCCCCCCTCCACTCGCACAACTCCAACGGGCGATTCTCAGACACTTTTCAAACATGGCCATTCGATAGAAAAAAAAAAGTGAATATCGCAAAAAAACGGCCGCCATTTTGTTTTTTTTTTTTTTCAACCACGAAAACCTGCTTGATTAACCAATAATGTTGACAGATTAAAAAAATCCAGAAAAAAAAACCCGGCAACCCCCCCAAAAATAGCCCTGATCAGTGAGTCAGTGAGTCAGTGGTAATCTAACTTTATATAATATAGATAGATGGGAAAGTGTGTCTGTCTGTCTGTCTGTTTGCATCTCTGTCTTTCTTTCACGGCAAAACGGACGTGATTTTTAGGTGGAGATAGTTGAAGGAATGGAGAGTAACATAGGCTACTTTTTACCCCTTTTAGGGGAGTCGGAGGTGCGAGCGAAGCCGCGGGCAAAAGCTAGTTACCTTATAATTTTATTGTGTTTAGCGAATGTATTTTTAGTATTCAAAACCGCTTTCCAGCAAAAAATGTGGGTTACACTACTTTTGCACTGATAACCTCAAATATATTGTTATCTCTAGCTTTTATACGATCACGGTTTATCCGTACACCATTCATCCTCGTTTCTGGAAATCTCTCTAGCAAACTTACATTCACAGAGGGCGTCGCGTAGTCCTTAGGGCATTATTTTCGCATAAGGCACTAACCTGCTTCGTCGTAAAAGTAATTCTGTTCAGGTGATTCTGAGAGGATTTATCTTCGATCATGTAATCTAGATACACAATTCCATACTGAAAGGGTTTGACAAAAGGATGGCAACCGCGCTGTTATTGTTAGCTACAGCTATACCTAGATATTTTGAATTCCAAAAATTTCATTGCTACATTATATTTTATCTATAATCCGTGGTTTTTTATTCGTTTTTTTTTTGTGTATGGAGTGCCCATTCCTTCTTTTTTAAGTTTATTCTGATAAGCACATGCGGCTTAAAGAACAAAAAACCAAACAAGGGATCAGTTACTCTTTTCAGTTACCAGTTTTAATCGCAAGAAATAACAATATTTTTTCTTTTTATAACACCTCCTAAAGTCCAAGACACAAAATGAAAAATACAGGAAGCAAACAAAAAGGTAGGTAAACCGGAACAAACCTCTATTCCATAAATACTAATCTTAGTAGTATCATGTGATCCGCCTGCTCGTCTGCTACCTATCACATAAAATAGCTCTTCCACACAACAGGTATTTACCTGTTTTCTTAAGACATGTCACTTTTTATAGGGTTAAAGATTATGTTCTTTAGGGTCAGTTTATTGTAAAATTGAGTGTCACAAGAATGTTGAGTCACAACCACACCAATCGCAACACCAATGTTTACAAGTACAAAATTACATGTAACGTGCCTATAAAAAATGTATCATCTCTCAACAGTATCTTTGCTTATAAAAAGGGTAACGCTCCTTGAGTGCAGAAATAAGCAAGTTACTTCCCAAAGGGGTAAAACAAGGGGTGGAAATGTATTGAAAATCAGCTTCCGTAACGTGGCGGATAGCTTGGAGATAAATATTAAAGACACTTTTGACAACTTATTCAGTTTTTTTGTTAGAATTCTGCAAAAGTTTTGTAAAACTACTCGTAAGCATGTATTGTCTCTTGAAGGTCCCTAAGTCCTAGCTGTCGCGAAATACTCATCATTCATCATCATCAGCAACCCACACTCGCTCACTGCTGGACATAGGTCTCCCCTAAGGGACGCCACCGCTCCCGATTTTTGGCCACTCTGATCCAGCCTACACCAGCCAGCCTTCGAATGTCGTCATCCCATCTTGTAGCAGGGCGTCCAATCCAACACTACGTTTACCGAGTCGCGGTCTCCATTCAAGGACCGCATCAGAAATGATGTAATCCGACAGAGAACCAGAGTCACCGACATTGCCCACCGAATTAGCAAACTGAAGTGGCAGTGGGCTGGTCACATTAGCCGCAAAACTGACAACCGTTGGAGCCATAAAGACCCTCTATCTATATCTAATCATACACAGTCTTTTATATTCAAATCGCCAAAGTTCTTATCAAAATTGATCGATTCATAAAATGTTTCACCAAAGAAAAAGTTATGACACAATTGTAAAACTTTGGCAAAAATTCTGGGAGTTTTGTTTCACGGTGCGAATGCTAACGAAGTTTGATACTTTGACTTGCGGCTTTAATATTTGATGACATCGTGTTCCAAACC
Organism: Cnaphalocrocis medinalis; assembly: GCA_014851415.1. NCBI lineage: Eukaryota > Metazoa > Arthropoda > Insecta > Lepidoptera > Crambidae > Cnaphalocrocis > Cnaphalocrocis medinalis. The sequence continues at coordinate 8,761,434 of CM026298.1, read as the reverse complement.
AGAGTGTGAAAAGAAAATTAGGTGGCTAAAAATATAGTATTTAGCTTTTTTTTGCTGCAGAACTGACAACCGTTGAGGTAAACGAGTTCCGGAACTTCTGGAGTGGAGACCGCGTCTCGGTAAACGTAGTGTAGGACGACCTCAGGCCAGATGGAGTGACGATCTGCGTAAGAGGGCTGGCTGGAGCTGGATGCGAGTAGCCGAAGATCGATCAAAGTGGCGAGCACTTGGAGAGGCCTATGTCCAACAGTGGACTGCAACAGGCTGATGATGATGATGATGATAGCTATTTTTTGTACATGTAGACATTTGGCCGCAAACTTACCTGGTGGCAAGTAATGAAGTGGCTGAGGGTGTAGCATGTCAGTCTAGCAACAGCCTATTCACTCTTTTCTTGAAAACTCCCAAATCATAGCGCCAATAAAATCATGCCCTTTAATTTAAGGTTACCTTTAATTTACAGTTCATAAAAATCTCCAAAGGAAAGTACTAATGCAAATTGAAGTACAAAAGAACTCAGCAGGGAATCGGCCCTTTATAATAATGAACGAAAAATTAAGAGCAGAACATAAAATGGCCAGAATAACCTTTTGAAGGCGTTTCGAATAAGGTTGCGAAAAATATTGAGGCAAAGTTATCGATATTGTTGGAAAATAATATAGATTTAATTATTTTATTGGACAATCAACAAGAGAAACACTTGCAAAAGGGAAATCAGACACAGATGTAAACTTAAAGTTTACTAAAGGTAGTTATAGACGTTGCATTGTTATTTGCTGGGTTGATGCCGATATTAATCAGATTTTGGCAGAAAACTAATTACATTTTGCATATACAACGTCGTTTGCATAATACAAGACAGGAAGACATAGTAAAACAAAATAACAATACATCAAAATAGTAAAAAACATAAACAATATAAACGGACCAGTCAATCGAGGGCATCAATCGATGATTGAATGGATAAGTCAACGTCAATCGATAGTTTCTACTTGTACCTACTATTAAATCTAATTGGACGTTTAATTTTTATTTTTGGTATAGCAATTCTTTGCAATTTATTCTTAAGTAAATATTGCACTTAAAAAATTCCTCGGAGGGTTCAGGTCCCACCTGAACCCTCCGAGGATTTTTTTAAGTGCAATATTTACTAATTGGACGTTGCTATAGGATGCACTTTGGACTTTATTTAGGTAATAATAAAGAAAAGTTTAATATCGATACGGTTAAAATAATATTACATTACATTCGCGAAGGTCATTTATCCATATAATTATAGTCTTTGGACATCGGCAATCGCTTAGCATCAGGTGATCCTTCTGTTCGTCTGCCCCCTATTTTATAAAAAAACAATTATTTGGGTTTCCTTGATTTTTGTATGTGATAGGTGGCAGACAAGCAGACGGATGGACACCCTTCAATCAACAAAGGAATCTGTTATTCGGATAAGCCTATTGATATTCAGATTATGGCTAAATGCATTGAAATTATGCAATGTGTTCGTAGTTCGGCTTATGTATCTCGTTTCATATAATGTAGTATGTTGAGATTAATTGCCAGTTGTAGTTTCAGTGTTAATATTGTTGTACATTATTGAATTATTATTATCCGTACTTCAATGTAACAGATATCAGACATCAAAGGATTATCTTCTATCTCCTACCTATCATGAAAGAGATAACTTGTATTGACAACCACAAAGTTTATATGTAACCTGAAAAAACGAAGCACTAGCGCAAAGCAACCGACACCCAGCGCCATCTATTGACAGAGATTGAAATTAATTGCGAAATTATAAGAAATAACTAGTATTGACATTGTGTACCTGAAGAGCACTAGCGCGAAGCTATCGACCATGGCATACCCATGACCCATGGCCATATATTGGCAATATTGGAATTAATGTTGAAAACAAGTCCCGAAAAGAAGTGAGGGCATGCCACTAATATTATTATCAATTAATCACACCCAGATACTAAAGCATCCAGGTACAAAGTCATAACCGTAGGTTGACAGTTTGGATCGTCCGAAAAATCAACATTTGACGCGTGAGGTAATCCAACATAACGTGTCTTTTAATTCACTTGACATTGGCAGAATTAAAGTGCCCAAGAGCACGGTCTAAGCCAAAATAATAAATAAACTGCACTGCAGCGACTCAGCAGGCTAACTCGTACGCCACTTTGCACTATTTTGAGTCTACAGACTTTCCCCATAAGTTACATTTCTACATAACTTCTCATTAACCTTTAGCCAACCTGTTTAAATCCAACCTATTCCCTTCATCCCTACAATGCCACCCCAAGGCACCATAATTACGCCACTGCCCTTGAATATTAAAAATCATTAGTATTACACCCAGATTACATAACCACATTCCTGCTCATTAAGTATATAGATCCCACAGGGATCGGGGACTAGTGATGTAAAGTTAATTTTATATCGATAAAAATATTCAATATTTATTTATCAATTATTTTGACTTAGCCTAGTACCTGTAAGCCATCAAAGCCTTACTTCATTAAGACTTACTTGACTCCACTTACTAAGGCTATAATACTTGACTTCTTTATACATACTTCGTTTAAAGATAAGATCACAAAACATCTAAAGAAAATGTGTTAGAGTTCTTATAGAAATAATTGATAGCGCCCTCGTTTCTCCATTATATTTAAAAGATAGAAGTACCTATTTGAGCTATACTTGTACTCAATATCAGAAAATATATTTTTTAAGTTTTTCATTAGCGATGCTACTTGAGCAAAAAAGTTATTCTCGTATGATAGTCCTTGCTCCTGTATAATATAAAATATTTCAAGATTATATTGATAAATGACCTTCGCGAATGTAATGTAATATTATTTTAACCGTATCGATATTAAACTTTTCTTTATTATTACCTAAATAAAGTCCAAAGTGCATCCTATAGCAACGTCCAATTAGTAAATATTGCACTTAAAAAATTCCTCGGAGGGTTCAGGTCCCACCTGAACCCTAAAGTAGCATCGCTAATGAAAAACTTAAAAAAATATATTTTCTGATATTGAGTACAAGTATAGCTCAAATAGGTACTTCTATCTTTTAAATATAATGGAGAAACGAGGGCGCCATCAATTATTTCTATAAGAACTCTTACACATTTTCTTTAGATGTTTTGTGATCTTATCTTTAAACGAAGTATGTATAAAGAAATCAAGTATTATAGCCTTAGTAAGTGGAGTCAAGTAAGTCTTAATGAAGTAAGGCTTTGATGGCTTACAGGTACTAGGCTAAGTCAAATTTAGATTTTTTTTTATCGATATAAAATTAACTTTACATCACTAGTCCCCGATCCCTGTGGGATCTATATACTTAATGAGCAGGAATGTGGTTATGTAATCTGGGTGTAATACTAATGATTTTTAATATTCAAGGGCAGTGGCGTAATTATGGTGCCTTGGGGTGGCATTGTAGGGATGAAGAGAATAGGTTGGATTTAAACAGGTTGGCTAAAGGTTAATGAGAAGTTATGTAGAAATGTAACTTATGGGGAAAGTCTGTAGACTCAAAATAGTGCAAAGTGGCGTACGAGTTAGCCTGCTGAGTCGCTGCAGTGCAGTTTATTTATTATTTTGGCTTAGACCGTGCTCTGGGCACTTTAATTCTGCCAATGTCAAGTGAATTAAAAGACACGTTACGTTGGATTACCTCACGCGTCAAATGTTGATTTTTCGGACGATCCAAACTGTCAACCTACGTGTATGACTTTGTTCCTGGATGCTTTAGTATCTAGGTGTGATTAATTGATAATAATATTAGTGGCATGCCCTCACTTCTTTTCGGGACTTGTTTTCAACATTAATTCCAATATTGCCAATATATGGCCATGGGTCATGGGTATGCCATGGTCGATAGCTTCGCGCTAGTGCTCTTCAGGTACACAATGTCAATACTAGTTATTTCTTATAATTTCGCAATTAATTTCAATCTCTGTCAATAGATGGCGCTGGGTGTTGATTGCTTTGCGCTAGTGCTTCGTTTTTTCAGGTTACATATAAACTTTTTGGTTGTCATACAAGTTATCTCTTTCATGATAGGTAGGAGATAGAAGCTAATACTTTTGATGTCTGATATCTGTTACATTGAAGTACGGATAATAATAATTCAATAATGTTCAACAATATTAACACTGAAACTACAACTGGCAATTAATCTTCAACATACTACATTATATGAAATTAGATACATAAGCCGAACTACGAACACATTGCATAATTTCAATGCATTTAGCCATAATCTGAATATCAATGGGCTTATCCGAATAACAGATTCCTTTGTTGATTGAAGGGTGTCCATCCGTCTGCTTGTCTGCCACCTATCACATACAAAATCAAGGAAACCCAAATAATTGTTTTTTTTATAAAATAGGGGGCAGACGAACAGAAGGATCACCTGATGCTAAGCGATTGCCGATGTCCAAAGACACTGGCAACACCAGTAGATTCACAAGTGCGCTGCCAAGCTTTAACCCCCTCTACCCCATTGGGCCTCCGGTACCCTCACCCACTTGACGAAACACAGCGCAGGCGCTGCTTTACGCCGGTCTTCTGTTAGGATAAATTGAACGTTCGTTTTTATACATCTCTACTTTGGTACTACTAAGTCCACATCATGACAAATCGACAAAATTGTCTATTGGCTAAGACCTGATTTTTTGATCCGTAGTTAAACTGAACTAATGGCTAAAAAAGTAACGCTTGGTCATATTATAGACAAAAATGATTTTCGAGCAATAGATATCGGAAACCAATATTACAACTAATTAAACTGTCACTTTGACCATTGGTTCTAACCAATAGTCAAAGTTAACTATTGTCAATTTAATCATACTGTAACTGTAATATTAATAATGTTTTTTTTTTCATTATTAGCAGAATGAAAATTGTAATGATTATAATTTGAAAATAGTAACTACTGAGTTTCTTGCTGATTCTTCTCGGTAGAAATCAACTTTTCGAATCAGCGGTAGCTTACATAATATTTGACATTCATGACATTCAAAATTGAATAAAGAATATTTCTATTTCTATTGCTAATCAAAACGTAACTACGGATCAAAAAGCCGACCCCAAGTCACACTGTGTAAACCAGCCTTCAGACAAAGTGATGTTCTTGTATAAGGGTATTAAAGTACTAAAATACCACCCGACTCGTCCAATACATCTCACGAAGGAAAACTCATTTCTACTATGATTGATGGGATGATCCGCCCTTCGTTGTACCGTAACATTTGTGTAACGTAGGTATTCTACCAACCTAATGCGATCACACAATAATAACTTGGAAATCAATCATGCAGTTACACCCACGCTTTTGGCTTCCTTCCATTCATTTTGAAATCACGATATCATTATACAGGGTGTAGCTGTGAACATTTACATTGTTTTTAAACACGTGTTCTACTAACCATGCTTTTTTTTATATGTTATGTGGCAAACAAGCAGACGGATCACCTGATGGTAAGCGATGGCCGCCGCCCACAGACACCTGCAACACCAGTAGAGCCACAAGTGCGCTGCCAACCTTTATCCCCCCTTCCCCCCAATTGGGCATTCATTCATATGCTGAACAAAATTTGTTTTACGTCTTTTGGAAATTCGTCAAAAATTTTTTCGACTCCTCATACAAAATGTCCGGTTGAAATAAAAAAGAGTTTTCAGTTATTTTATTAATATTAATATCCAAGAGAAGAGCGTACTCTTGCTTAAAAGCCCGGTAACGCATCAGCAACTTTTTTTTTTTTGTTTTTGGCCTGTATTGTGTTCAGGACACAGTTAATTTTGCCAATGTCAAGTGTTATATTGATAAAGTAGTCAACAGTCGAAGTCACTGTCACTCAATAAAACGCCGGTGTTAAGCGTTTTAATGTCCTGAGGATTCTGTGGAGACTATTTTTAACAAAGTCGTCGGTTTTAAAACTCTATTAGGTCAAAGCAAGTTGTTCACGTGACAACTCACTCGACACACAATAGCAGTGTTAAAAATGTATCGTTTTTAACACTTTCAATTATTCTTATATTAATATCACTCTGCGGCACTTCACTGCACAAAGTAATACCAAATTTGTACACTGAAAACCACTAAATACTAATAAAAATCTTTGGATTGCATCAGCCGATGCGGCTTGTTTCACAGTTACCCACAGAATCCCATCAGCAACCTCTCTGATGTCGCAGATGTACATGACCGGCGGTGATACTTACCAGCATGTGACCCAATAGCTCGATTGCCTAGTATAAAAAAAACATTTTCATTTGTTTTTCTTATTTTGTCCAATAAATAACAAATAACTACGTACCTACTTAGCTCGATTATTGCTGAAACGGGTTATTGACATTAAAAGTAAAATGGCCGAAATAACAATTTTCATCAATTCGTTCGTAAACAAGTAACAAAAAAAGCATTAACTTAAACGTTGAGCAACAATCATCCTAAAGAGAGTAATTTTGCCCCCGAATTGCCAAACGGTTAATGGATTCCTTAATCTGCTATAAACATTAAAAGATCCAATTTCAGCCAGAAAACAGTATTACATTCCGTTATTAATTAGAACGGTGATTAAAGATTTTTTTTGCTGTAGGAGGCTCGTTTGTAAATTATTTTTTAAATTTTAAATTTTGGTTGTAGGCGCATAGCCAGGTATTTTCCTCCCCCTTGCTTGACTGGGGGAGGCAGTGTAGGGCACGCAGTGTACAGCCTTCCGCCTGAGGAAGGACGTGACGTAAGGTTATTCAACCCGTAGGTAATCATGTCTCCTCCCCACTCTAGCGATGAGGGAGCGTCGCTGGGGTTTAGTCGGTATGTCTCCTGCCGCCACTGAAGAGAGCCCAACATAACCCGCCTGCCCCCCGGCAGGAAGGTATGCTTATGGAGTCACAAGACGTGGGCCAACGTAGGCCCTTTTCGGGTCAGGGGCATTAACCAGCGCCAACAAAAAAAAGGCCTTTTTACTCACGTAACAAGTGCAGAAATGTTTGGTACCTATATGTACACATAAAACGTAATCCTGACACGCAATAGTAAAAAGTATATAAATAAAAAGACGCTTATATTTCTAATTGACTACGTTGCGTACAAAAATCTCAAAGTCCTACTTCATTTCTAAGCGCAGCGATTTCTTTCAAAAATAAAAAATAAACATTAAAAAATAGCGTGAATCTTGCACTACTAATTAACGAGAGTGATACGATTGCATAGAAAAAAATGCACACTATTCGGAGACATAAACAAAACTAAGTACCTATTTAAAACCTAAGTACCTATTTAATACATGGTTACCTCGGAAAGCAACCCTGTACCTATAATAATATGGTTTAATAACACTTCTCGAGACACATCTCACTTCTTTTTCGTACGTGGGCGTTTCCGCAACTTGGCGTCAGGTGTGAAGGTATATTTTGCATGTGGTATGGTATGCTAGCCGGTTTTCACTATAATCAGGCAAGTTCTTTCTGGCAACTAATATCGTCTTCGCTGCTTAGATTTAACAGAGGCTACCCAGGTTTCCCAGATAATGTGTTTGACACTTATTCACTCTTCTGCACTCCATATTAGATGCTCTTGGTGCTAAAATAAAGTAAAATGTTTTATCTTGACAAATTCGCCTAAGTTGCCCATCCTAAATCCCATTCGAAAAAGAAAACATTTAACTTAATCAGCTTAGCCCGACGGCCAGTTCGATTTACAAACACAATTTAAGCCTAAGGCACAACTACAGCTAAACCGGTTTAAGTTGCTGTTGGCAGTACTGTTGCTATTCGATTGAAAGACGAAATAACCATAAGTTCAAAAAAATATAATAAAACTAGCGGCCGCCCGCGACTTCGTCCGCGTGGAAAAGTAACTTTTTACCCCACTTTTAACCCCTTACAACCCCTTTTTCGCAATAAAAAGTAGCCTATGTCCTTTCTCAGGGTCTAGACCATATGTACACCAAATTTCATTAAAATCCGTTCAGTAGTTTTGGCGTGAAAGAGTAACAGACAGACAGACAGAGTTACTTTCGCATTTATAATATTAGTATGGATTCAGAAATATATTCATGAATTTCTTTACTCACGTCTCGAGTTATGCCTAACAAATCTCGATCAATTATAATCTCTTCCACATACTCAAATCCATACAAAACCATTAGAAACGGTGATTCCAAAGTACTTACACTGTATTTTAAATGATGAAAATGCCAAATAGCGATCATTTGCAAATTATGGGACCTTCATTGGCGGCGACACTCTTAGTTAGATCATAAATATGATCTAAACTTGCTTTTTTGGTACCTAATATAATTCAGTAACTTAACTTGATGACTCTAAGAAGGATCGAAGTTGTATGTAAAATTTTACAAAGTTTTTACATTTATTTTGTATTAGCTTCAGTACTATTGGAATTAGTTCAACATGTGACTTTAAGATGTCACATGAAATTATTGTATGAATTGATTTAGAAAGACAGATCTTAACTTCACACGATAACATTCCAAGACCCAAAGCCTCTAAAATAAGGTCAAGACCTTCATACACATACATTAAAATCATGAATGAGAACCTATGGTACCTGTCGCCCCCTCGGCCCAGCCTAGTGGAAACACTTTCCATTCCACTGGCTTTTCTCGCCCAAGCATGCGGGCCCCGCTTTGAACTTATTTTCCACTCTGGAAATCTGTTTTCTTTCTCTCCTATGGATTTTCGTTATATTCAAACGCACGTGCGATGATTTCATTTTTCTTGTTTTGGAGTTATTCTGCTTTTGTTTATTACGGGGTTTTATAAAACTTGAATCAGAATCGTTTATTTCTTTAAAATATGGTAATACAGAAATGGTGTTAGGATATAACACAATGCTCAGCATATTTTGGCAAAACAGGCATTAAAATTTAGTTATATTAATACGAAACGCACTTGCAATTTTGAGACATCATCTATACTCTGATTCATAATCATGTAAAGTAAACTGACAGATGAAAATGACAAGTTTCTATGCATTTTGACATTTTGCATGTGTCAAATTGAGTGATAATGTATGGGGATGACACATTGACATCTGTCAGTTTACTTTACAAGATTATGAATCAGAGTATAGTTAACTGCTACCATCATATACAGGCGGCTACCTAAATTACGAGCAAATTAAAACTATACAACTCTGCCTCGGTGACGCAAGGCAGTGGGTCATACTTTAAAGCCAAAAACTTGTACCTAAGTATTTCTGTTCACAAATTCGCAGTGTCACACGTTAAGCCGATGGTTTTGCGCCCTATCTCTCTTTGGTCGTGTCACACTGGTGTCCCATCGAATTAGGAGGGTAAGGAAACAAGGAGTGCACCTGTGTTTGGAATAGAATAGAAAAATATTTATTCAGTGTAATCTTAGACAAAATACATGGGTAAGTTAAAGTATTACAAACAAAACAACGAAAAGGCTCAACATGTGTTAGGGTGTCAGAGGGCTGCTTTCTGAATTGAGAATTTGAAGTTAAGCATTACTTAAGTACAAACTTTGACAGTTGAGTCATACTTCAAATGTCAAAGTTTGTGCTTAAGTAGTGCTTAACTTCAAATTCTCAATTCAGAAACCGGCCGAGAGACTCCTTGACGTTGGTCTTCCGTATATGCCTAGAGGAAGAGTAGGTAACACGCAGGCAGCAATAAGCATTATACTAATGACAAGTTAATAAATAAATTGCCGTGGAGTTAAGTGGAGGCCGCGTGCAGGAGGCCGCAGCTGTGGCAGGCCTCCCACCACGTGGACGGACAATCTAGTGTAGGTCGCGGGAGTCCCTTTGATGCAGGTGGCACAGGACTGATCTGTTTGGAGAACTTTGAGGGAGGCCAATATCCAGCAGTGGACGTCTACGAGTATTGGCTGAAATGATGATGATGCATAACTAAACAACATTTGTATTTGGAGAATTTATTATTTCATTCTTATCCTCTGGGCTCACGAGTATTAATTGTTGACTATTTATCATCCTTAATTAGAATACAACCTCTTCCACACATTTGAATGCATTAAAAACACCCAGCTTAGCACAATTAACACCGAACACGACGTCGCCATATTTACCATAATATTAACCGCTTACCTTCCCAAATTATACGAGAGCCGGGGGCGGTTTCAACCCTCGTAATTTGATAATCTTTTCACACTTACCTGTCCTATTTGGGAAAGGGTTGAATTTAACCGGTACTACCCCAATTATATTTTCTTGCAGGTTTTGTAAAATTCAATTTTTTTTATTGAAATTGATAAGTAGGTGAACGGGGAAAATTCAGGTTTGGTGTAAATAAATAAGAGGCAGCTTGTTTTCAAATTGGCGCGTATAATCGAAGTAAAAAAAAAGTGTAAAGTAGGCAAAGATATCAAATTAATGCCTAAGAATTAAGAATAAAAATTAAAAATAAATTAATGCGTCGTGGCTTCGGAATTTAAATCCACGGAGGTTTCATTTGACGAAAAGGCTCCAACAGTAGGTAGTATGTTTCTTTTTGTTTTTTTGTGATAGTTTTTATAAGTCCGTTATTTGCCTAATATCCTTATCCTCACTTTCTAACTAATATTATAAATGCGAAAGTAACTCTATCTGTCTGTCTGCCTGTTACTCTTTCACGCCAAAACTATTGAACGGATTTGAATTGCCAAGTCAATAAATGAATAACCGACTTGGTAAAACATGGATCTCACCACTTTTTACGGTAGTTGCGAGACTTGTTTTTTTTGACAAGTTTTGTTTTTGATGGGATAATGTTTATAAACAGGGCTTTTCTTATATAACATACAAATGAATGCGGTTCTAAATAGCTTTATAATGAGTTATAATTCGACAGTATACTTGCACAAACAGTGGCAGCAAATACAAAACGAACAAAACTGGCACTTGGCACCTCATCAATGGAACTCCGAGCTAACGACCTTCAATCAGTGCCAACTAACTGGCGAAGGTTCCAAAACGTCATTACTGCAGAGTGTCGACGCTCACTTTGACTGCATGTGCATAGCCTTTTCAAAGTGACAATCCTTTTCAAACATCGATGCAGAAATGACGGTTCTTTAAAGATTTGCGCTGCACTATTAACTTATATTGCCGCTGCTTTACTATTTATTATTATAGACATGAATTTACGCGACGTTAATTTTTAACACGTAATTGTACGTTGACGTTTCGGCTGCTGCAAAAATTAACGTTGCTCTAATTCCCATCTATAATCATAATAGCAAAAAGGACGGGTTTATATTTAAAGCCAAGTTCAAAAAAGGATTAAGATTCTCAATTTGTCTGTGTCCACCCTCACTTCGTTTCAGGACATTAGTTCCATTCTGCACCTATGGATGGCGCTGGACGTCGATTGTATCGCACTAGTGTCTCGCCTTTTTGATTTGTTTATAATGTCTGTCGCTGTCTATAGACATTGACATTGACGCACCACACCCAGCCACCAGGGGGCGCAAATTTTTGTGAGGATGGACACGCTCTGGCTGGGATGGGAAAGGAAGATCGGCAAGCCGCAGCCGGCCGACCACAACCAGCCCGGTATACACCGTTGCAACCAGTATAGGAATGTTGGAGGGGAGGGATTAGTTTTATGGATGAGCGTTGGTGAGTTGGTCCAGCCTTTGTTGAGTCATGTTTCTTGTTGAAGTTTGCAATGTCTGTCGCTGTCTATGAATGAATTTACTAATAATAAAATAGTATTTATTTTTGTGATAATTGTTGATGACGCGCAGACGGATCACCTGATGGTAAGTGATTACCGCCGCCCATAGACACCTGCAACATCAGTAGAGTGACAAGTGTGCTGCCAACCTTTAACCCCTTTCCCCCCAATTGGGCCTCCGGTACCCTTACTCACTCGGCGAAACACAGCGTAGGCGCTGCTTCACGCAATTGCATTGTTTGAAACTTTTTTATTCCGTCAATGACATAAATTAACAAATTGATACGAAAATTATTACAACTCATAAGTCAAACACTGTTAATCAATATTGGAGTCGTCCATTTTAACGACAATGATGTATTTTAATTAGTACAAATAAAATTATTCCTGTTATCTTATTATGACTGTTTGTTCGGTTCAATAGCGCGGTTTTAAATAATTTTGTTGAATTTTATTTAACACACATATAAAGATAATTATTTCTAGTGTAGAATAGAATAGAATAGAAGCAAAACAAATATTAGCTGTTCCATACGTTCGGGCCCGGTGAATTTCCTTTTTTGTATGGAACAGCTGATTTTAACCAATAGAGTCACAAGTGCGCTGCCAACCTTTAACCCCCTTTCCCCCCAATTGGGCCTGTGATACCTGACACTCACTCGACGAAACAAAGCACAGGCGATACTTTACGCCGTCTATGAGCCCGTAGTATCACTCAGGTCGAGCCGGCATATTCATGCCGAAGTGTGGTTCTCCCACAGATTACTTACCAACAGGTGATCCGCTTTCCCGTTCGTCGCCTTACTATATACTCTTATCCGGCAACGAGGAATATTTTTGTTTTAATTTCAGAAGAAAATTAATAAAAATGGCGGCGCTACTGGACCAATCACGCTCTCTTAACTGCAGTTCAAATTATAAAAAGTATACATTTCATTTTAATTAAGTAAGTAATTCAATCACTCTCCCATTGATTTAAAAGATAAGTAGAATTGCTTTCAGAAATATTAATTACAGTAAATTGTTTTCTATTAGTATTTAAATAAGGTTCTTTATTGCGTTTTGTACGACCAACCAATACTTTGGCAATTATTATTTCTTTGGAAACTTTGTCGAATGCCTAAGTTCAAAATTTTAAAGTAACTACAGTGACTTTGAAAGAGACAGGGATAATTGAATTAAATCTGGCTTATAACGAAACAGTTGTTTTAAGTTTACGAATTTTGAATTTAAAATGTATTATTGTTGATACTTAATTTGCTGAAACTTACTCTGTTTAATTAACAATACGGTTGACTTTCAAACAACCGAATGCATAAAGTAGTCACTATAGTTTTAGTTCGATAGTTGGGTTTGGGATGTTTACATAGTCATTATAAAAGGTACATTTGTGAAAATTTACATTCTGTACAACATTTGTTCTATGGCTTTTGAATTTTCGCAAAAAAAAAAACATCTTTTTATACAAAGTTGGTCACTGACTTGGTAATTGTTTACCTATGTGGATTCGAAAAAAATATGTCCTACGAGTTTTGAAAATTCGTATTGAACGAATTACATGTGTTGTTCAGAATGGTTGGTAGAACACGTGGTTAAAAGGATGTAAATGTTCACAGATACATGTTATATAACTGTACTGTACACTAATGTACTGAATCTTATAGTATAGCCCAACTGGGTTTGGAATATCAAGGTGTCTGAGACAAGTCGATCTACATAGTAGGAGCTGCAACCTACTCAGTAATGTATGTACAGTTACTTCGCTTGTCATGCGAGCTATGTATTATCAAGCACGCTTGTGTGGGCCAGTGTTGGCTGTCGATAGTCCACTATCGATACTTTATCGTGAGGCTATTCGATGCTATAAATTGCACTTATTAAATCGATAGTACTGTCGATATAACTGAAGAGTGCAATAGTATAAGCGCACACTTCTTCTTTAGAGCATCTTTGGTGAAAACGCTCACACCGACCCTTTCATATCTCCGCTATACATTTTCACATTGCTAATTTTACTTGCACAACTCTTAACTAACTTAACTTAGCCCAGCCGTGTGACTCTATATACTAACCAAAACTTTGACTTACCATCAGGTGCGTGATTTGCTCGTCTTGTCACTGCAAAAAAGAAAAAAACTGTCAAATGATGCACGGTATATTATGCCCCTTAGTTTCATTCTAAACAAAAAACATAATTACGGGTACGCAATATATCGGATCGTATCCTATACCTCGTACAAACATGATCAAGAATGCTTCGATGTAAAAAGGGCCTTTTTACTTGTAAAACTCATCATGTAAACCATTTTTTTTTTTTAATTTTGAACATCAAATAAAATAAATTAATTGCAATAGGAAATAAACAAACACAATAAACTTCCATTTACTTTAATTTTTAATTGAGTATCTTGTAATAAAGCTGACTAAAAGTTTGAGTAGATGCAGTTTTTAAACGTGCGAAAAATATCTATATATTTTTTGATATCCCATTATAAAGTAGGTAAAGAAAAGTATCAGCCTATATAAGTGTACCGTCCCACTGCAGGGCAAATACCTCCATCATAGAAATCAAACCATCGCTACTATAATGGCATTAGGCTTAATCACCACGCTTGCCTAATGCGGATTAGTGACCCGAGATATGTTCGAAAAATTCGAAGCATAGGACATGTGCTTACTTTTTGCTCGACCCAGGACCCAAAATCACGGTTAAATCCCATGATAAGTCGAGATGAAACTGATTAAAACGCTGCGCCGTTGATAATAACAATAGTAGGAAGGAATATATTCTCTAAAGCACTTATAAATTTCACTGCTGCCAACCTAACGACATGGAAAATAGAACAGCTGTTTTAATAGCTTCGGCGTTCGCGCATAAAATAGGCTTTAACTCTGTCTCTCTCACCTTACCGTATAATTCCCGGTCGCTTGGAGCCCGGAATATGCAGACCATGATTCAGAATTTGAGGAGTGGTAATTACAATGAGAAGTGACTGCCATCGATGGCCTCGATGACGCAGTATCTAAGGTGTTCGCTCGAAGCGTAAAAGTTCCCAGGTTCGATTCCCGGTCAATTTAGGAAACTACATTTTCTGAGTTTTGGGTTGACTTCCCCATAAGATACTAACTTAGTATGTGATTATCGTTATCTGGTACGTACTCATAGTACAGGGGTTGCCCAAGTTTGCAGACCTGGTTGATTGGTGTGATTGTCTGGCGCATTTATTTTTCGCCCTCACTTCGCTTCGGGACTACCAATAGCAAATAATAAATTCACACCACATCTCATGACCTGACTTTATATTAAGGAGCTTAAGTACTTATGATACAGATATTGGACAGCAGAAGAAACATCAATATAATAATTAAATACACATAATTATAACACCCAGACACTGAACAAATATAAAGCCGTGTTCATCACAAACAAAATATGTTTGTCCAGGGTGGAGATTGAACCAACCTTTGGCGAGCGAGGCCGGGTCTTAAATGCGCCTTCAAATCAGTCAAAATTACACTACACTATATAAATACACTATGGCATGGTTATTTAAGTAGTTATTTACTGTTCCTTTCCCGTAATCTACTAATATATTTCCACAAATCCAGTCCACGCGATGTTATAAATAGATAAACATTTATTTCCACACCGTTCAAACGAAATGACTTTTAATACCTTAGCTGTTGAGTTCATTTTTAACTGCCCGAGTACAATAAAGAGAGTGCAAAGGCGTAGACCGTAAACCAGCTATTAAAGGGAACCACTACTACCATAAATGTACTATAAATTGCAATAGTAAATTGAGAAAATAGCTAACCGAACGCAGGAACGTGGTTGTGTGTATACAGTGTGATAGCTAACTGGGGATTAGTGGAAGCAAAGAGATGGTTTTAGTAAATTTATGATCCTCCGTTATAAAAACGCCCTGTTGATCCAGTGGTTTAAGTACCGGGCCGTGATTTTGGGGACCTGTGTTCGATTCCCATGGGAAAAGTATGTTTCTTCTCAAAGAAATTCGAAACCCGAGAGTTTGTGATCACCAATCCGCATTAGGCAAGCGTGGTGATTAACCCTAATCCCATCATAATAGCGATGACTTGATTTCTATGATGGATGCCTATGCCCTGCAGTGGGACAGTATACGAGCTAATGTAAAGGCTGTTATTTTATTTCACTTTTAATGACTTTGAGTGCAGTGCAATATAGTCATTTCGTAGTCATAGTCTGTTCGTCTGCCCCTATCACACAAACAATATTGCTTGTGTTCTATCTACAGGATTATTCATACATTTTCTTTGTCTATTACCAATAAAGTTACAACCTAAAGTTAAAAATGTTGATAATTCAATAAAAGATATTAAGCTATTGTTGAATTGAAATCTTTTTCCATTGTCTCAGGTTTCCATTTTAAAATAATAGCCTTCTTTGATCTTTTTAAACGTCCCGAACAAAAAGCGATTATGTCACTTTTTACTTATATTGAGCTTTAGAGATTAGTACCTAAAAAGAGGTTTGAAGGATTTTATATTAGCGAAAGAACAAGAGAAATTATGTAAAGTTAGTTGAGAAGAGCTTATGGATAATTGAAAGCTGGTTCATTCTATTATTTGAATTTCTTTTACAAGTTTCAGTAATTTGATAGTGATTAAAGACAACTTCAATTGATCGATTTATCTTCAAATTAAGTAGGTACACATTAAATAAAGAAACACATTTAATAAATTGGATAAAATAAACCAATCACCCTCTACCAATCTAATAATTATAATCAATCAATGATCAGGTAATCCGTCTCCTCGTTTGCCACCAATCACATAAAAAAAAGAAAATAAAGATAAATGTTACTTAATTTTGACTAGAGAATCGATCCCCACCCTGGACAAAACATTCGTGAGATGAACTCTTGTGTTTGTTATTTTTATATATTATTATGTGATAGGTGACAGACGAGCAGACGGATCACCTGATGGTAAGCGATTGCCGTCGATGCCGAGATTATCTATTTCAAAAATAGGATAAAGGTAAATAATTTAACTTCATTGTGTTTGTTCATAAATCTTATACTTCAAGACACCCCATCAAAAAGTCCATTTCTATGAAACTATCTCTCCAAATTAACTCCTACTACAAAACGGATAAAACTCAACAACTATTCAATATAAACCTTAATGACTGCTAATAAATTCCACTATCAGTTTATTGCCGGCGGTCCATCAAACGCAGACGATGTATCAGGGAGGTTAAAACGGTCAGCATTGTATCAGAGTGGCCGTAATAGGCACCCTTTGTGGCCGCGGTGAAGAATGCCTCGCATTTTTCTTTATGGCCCTTCTGAGTACAGTCGAAGGGAGATACCTAGCAAGTTTCTATTTTTAATATTCTTTTTTTTTTTCTTTTTTTTAATGAGATAGGTAGCAGACGAGCAGGCGGATCACCTGATGGTACGCAATTGCCGCCGCTCATGGACACTTGCAACACCAGTGGAGTTACAAGTGCGCTGCCAACCTTTCACCCCCTTCCCCCCGGGTGGGCCTCCGGTACCCTCACTCACTCAGCGAAACACAGCACAGGGGCTGCTTCACGCCGGTTTTCTGTGAGGCAGTGGTATCACTCCGGTCGAGCCAGTAAATTGCGAGTTTATCGTATTAGTATTTACGTGAGTATTGTCGATTAGGTGTTGGGTCTGTGGCATGTTCGGCTGCTTTTAGTTTCACTTTTCCGGGTTTGAATTAGAATTTATTGACAAAAAATGTAAGTTATTTTTATTTGTTGCGTTATAGGGAGGAACGTGTCGTATGTACCGATACGAATAGAGTTGTAGAAGCATACAATTGAAATGCTTTAATTTGTTCATCAGCAACCCACGCTCGTCCACTGCTGGACATAGGTCTCCCCCAATGCACGCCACCGTCCCGATTTTCGGCCACTCTCATCCAGCTCACTCCAGCCAGCCTTCGAATGTCGTCATCCCATCCTGTAACAGGGCGACCAACACTACGTTTACCGAGTCGCGGTCTCCACTCAAGGACTTTACGGCTCCAACGTCAGTTCTGCGGCTAATGGGACCAGCCCACAGCCACTTCAGTTTACTAATTCGATGGGCTATGTCGGTGACTCTGGTTCTCTGTCGGATTACATCATATCTGATGCGGTCCTTCAAAGATACTCCGAGCATAGCCTTTTCCATAGCTCTTTGAGCGACTTTGAACCGGTGGATTAATCCAGCCATGAGTGTCCACGTCTCAGCTCGTTTAATTTGTTATTTCCTGGTTATTTCTTTGGAAGTAATATCTTATTTGACTAAAATACACGTAAGGGCTTCGCCCTTTTCAATGATTTTCTTATTCCACGACAACTGATCACACGTCTAGTACTTCTTGATGAATTATAAATAATGATTACCTACTCAAAACTAATCTGTCCACTTTTTAAAATAGACGACCGATTCTCTTTCCAAAAGTGAAAAGCTATGTTCGGTATCGGAGACCCAATCTATGAGAAGGGGGTCAAAAGCTAAGCAGCGCACTTGTGACACCAATGGTGTTGCGACGGTAATCGCTTACCATCAGGTGATCCGTCGGCTCATCTGCCACCTATATCATTACAAAAAAAAACCCATTTAACCCCAGCGACGCTCCCTCGTCGCCAGTGGAGAGGAAACATGAGTACAGATTGAAGAATCTTACTTCATGTCCCGGTACTGAACGACCTGTAGCGCTTCCATCAGTTGACATCGAAAACTGACATAACGTAAACCATTTGCTCTGTCTCTTTCAAATGCATCACAATGAAAGAAACAAAGCGATAGTTTTCGATAGCGAGGATAGTATTTCAAACTCATGGTAAGGCCACTGGACTTTGTCTGCTGATTCTAGGACGTTACTACTACCAAAACTAACCGACCCTATTCACCCCATAAACCCGTCTGCACCAGCACCTACCTAAACTACGTTCCCGTTGAATAACGAGAAGCTAAGACGTCGATTTATCACTAGACTGCGGGAGGGTGGCGAACGGGAATACGAAAGTAAATCAGCGTCCAGAAACTGGACTCTTGGGTGGATTAATGGACGCATTTTTCCCATTAGTTAGCTGCATGTGGTGAATATTAAGTTACGCTCGGTGGTTTGTCTTCTTTCTTATCTTTTTTATATTCATTACTAGCGGCCGCCCGCGACTTCGTCCGCGTGGAAAAGTAACTTTTTACCCCCCTTTTAACCCCTTACAACCCCTTTTTCGCAATAAAAAGTAGCCTATGTTCTTTTTCAGGGTCTAGATCATCTGTATACCAAATTTCATTTAAATCCGTTCTGTAGTTTTGGCGTGAAAGAGTAACAGACAGACAGACAAACAGACAGAGTTACTTTCACGTTTATAATATTAGTTAGGATTTGTATCATGATTCTCAATACTCCATAGGAAAGTAATGTCTTAACTAAGGAACATTTTTATTGAGCATTATACGAGTAGTATAGTATTTTTTTAATTCAATCGTGATATATTTTTATGCAAGTAAAAGCAACTGCCGTCTTAATTAACTTCACATCTCTTAAACAGGATCAGCCAAACCAAATAAAAAGCTGGCTGTAAATACGAGTATTACTAAAAATAACTAAGACTGAGTAGTATGGAGGAGTGTGGAATGCGCGGGTTGGTTTCGTTTTTTTTTTTCACTTTATACTTACCAACGTGGTTTTAAACTTGCAAACTAACGTCCAAGTTTAGCGTGCTTTTCTTTTCATTCACTTTACAGTAAATTGTTACTAAACATATTTTCTTGAAACCTCAAAGTCAACCGGAAAAATCAAATAACCCCAAGCAAATACGAAAAGAGGTCAATAAATAAGCGATAAGCAACAACATGATCCCGTGACAAGCCTATGTCAGGACTCAGATTCCACAAAATGTATGTGCATACATTTCCCTCAGCGATTCAAAAGAGTTGGTAAAAAACAGATGCCAAACATATACCTATTTCTAAGGGAAATACGGCGAATTTTTTGGAAGCAGAATATTAAATAAGTGTGTGTCACGTACTGAGCTGCTTTATTTGTAAACTATGTTTTACTGGTGTTCGTAATGCGAGAAAAACCGTGTGAAATGAGCGGCGTGGTGTGAATAAGTGATATGCGGTGCGAGGTTTTTTCACGTCATGTTGCTCAAAATTTTAAATTATAAAGTGTTGGGGAACAAATCCCATACAAAATGTGCTTTTTAGTGGATGTGATTGTTCTTCTTGGTGGATGGACAAGGCTGTAGGTATTCAGATTTCTTTCTTCTGGTCTACTATTAGCGATGACTTGATTTTTATGGAGGCCAGTGGGACATTGTTATGCTGATACTTACTTTTTATAGGGCTGCTAAAGGAGTATACTTAATGTAATTAGGTTTCGCGTAAAGTTTTTCGATTTTATTAATTTTTTTACGCTAACAACCCAAATTGATTGTCTAGTTAAGTCTAGTAAAAGCAGTGTAGTGATGTAGACTTAAACACATTAAAAGGTACCTACGTATTTTAAAACAGAATTCTCATTATAATCTTAATGCGATGAGGCTACGATCCAAGATGCCAATTATTCGAAAATTGAAAACTCATAGTTAGGTACAGTTGAGGTCAAAAATATGTTTACACTTTTGGACCTTGTTACAATACACATGTATAAGAAACTAGAAGTCGTTCTTATACGAATGTATTGTTTCAAGGTCCTAAAGTGTAAACATATTTTTGAGCTCGACTGTACACACACAATACTAACACTTTCACTGGTGTCCAAAATCTCATTTGACACTGACGAATATTTAGTAATTCTGATAATTTTCGTGCTAGTTCTCATTCGGAAATTCCAAATTCAATGTTCAATACTACAATTTCACTGCTCCCCACCTGAACTGACGAAAACACAGTAAATCCGATTTCATCGCAAAATGCTGGTGTTGAAAAATTCAAACTCTGGAAAATGAATTTCGGGGCTCCCGTTCAAAGCTGGAGGTTCAAATATTTAAACTCGCGATTCCTTAACGAACCCCGAGGTTATCAAATCACCGTTTGTTTGTTTGCTACAGACATAGTGATGTGACATTGTATGAGTTCGTGAAATATTGTCATTTTCGCGTAGTAAAATATTATCTGTCAAATATTTTGATATTTTTTTATGTTTTGTGGGGTTTACTAGATGGGTCTTCACAAATAAGTTGTAGTATCAGCATTATGTAAATACTGTCCTGATTAAGGCAAAAGCCTTTATGACAGAAATCGAGTCATTGTTACTATGATGAGATTATGTAATTATCTTATTACAAAAAAAAACTCACCACTTCATTTTCAAATTAAGTATTACACTTAATATTAAAATAACATAAAAGGGAAGGATTTAAATGTGACAGCTGCAGCAGCTTAATACATCATCTCTTTAAGTAAATCTTGAGTTGAAGTTTAAATTGAAAAAAAAAATGCTAGATTTCACTTTAATCGATTAATTAAAAATTGTGTACCCATCTCTAATAAGCAGTCTCAAAACTAACTTAAAGCAAATTTTTGTCTAACACTTTCAATCAAGTTACTGTGATATAAATTTACGTCAGTTTTGTGGTGCCTGCTGAAAATCTGTTTACAGAATCATGGAACAACCTGTGAAAGATTTGTGACGGTTTCTTTTTAATTTGGTTGTTTATTGTTGTGGAATCAATGTTACCTACTGGTGTTGTTTGTTTGTTTCAAACTTGAGCTGACTCTGTACTAAGTAGCTGAAGCACTTGTGTTACAGATATCAGACAACAGAAGATTTACAAGATGTACCCCCTGTTGGTAAGCGATTACAAGTAGCAAGTGTGTTGCCAATCTTTAACCACTTTCTCCCCCCCCCCCCCATTGTGTCTCCAACTCCACTCTCCACTCACACGACGAAACACATCACAAGTGCTGCTTCACGCCGTTCTATTGTGAGGCCATGGTATCCAGTCGATATGATTATTGCAGATTGCCTCCCATTTTTATAAAATAAACTTTAGTAAAAAAATACCATCTCTAAACATTTCGATGGCCTTACCTCTTCCCGTTAAAATTATCTTTCTCACAGTAACCCTATAAAGCGTGTCTTCTATATTCTAACTATAGTCTATAGTCTTCTATAGTCTATATCTCCTATAGTATTTATAAAGAAGTAAGTTCTAAGGACAACGACAAGCCTTATAGGTAAACCGAAAACACATAGTATTTATAAAGAAGTAAGTTTTAAGGACAACGACAAGCCTTAGGTAAACCGACACGAAACGATGGTGCGATGCAATCGACACCTAGCGCTATCTATTGGGTACGGTTTGGAACTACAACAAAAAGGATCCCAGGTCCCGAAACAATGTGAGGATGGGTCAATAGTAAGAAATAAGCCTACAAACGAGAATACCCCCTAAAACAGGGCTTATAAAAACTTTACTACACATATAAAGATTGATGACGTGTAAAACGCAGCCATCACAAGTTTATGAATCCTTAAGTGGCTACCTCAGAAGGCCTACCCAACCATGGGGGCCCGAATTATACTCATATAGTGGTTTTTATACAGGTTGTAGGCTGTGAACATTTACATCCCTTTAACCCCGACTTCCACCATATATCCTTTCATCTTCTAAGTACTGACTTAGAAGATGAAAGGATATATGGTGGAAGTCCAGTACCACTCTGTCAAGAGTGATACTGATCACTCTTGACAGAGTGGTCGTGCTCATCACTTCAGGCATTGGTGGCAAGCTTTACAACACGCCGCCACTCTTCTCTGCTTCGATACTTTTATCTGGTCAGTCCACCTCATAGGTGATCTTCCTATTTTATATTTTTGTCATACAATAAAAGAGTAGATTAAATTTAATTTGTATGTTTAAAAAACACCATGTACTTATCTTGCAAAACGATTGTGTTGTCGTGAAAAGTGCTCTACGACTCATTAATATTGAGTTTTTTAAACCTCTTATGAGTCTTTTAACCCTCTTTCCCCTCTACTGGGCCTCCGGTACCGGTATTGAGGGCATTCATTCTGCGAAAGACGTGGCTTCAGCTTGTTATTATACAAAAACATTACCCGCCTTTGGCAGTCGGTTAAAAAATCCAGAAAAGAATTATAACAAAAAATCACAGAACATAAATATAGTTACATAATTATCCATCAATCCTGATGAATTCGGCCTACTATACGATGTGCCTCGCTCTTTTCGTGACGTCAATTGACCAGCCACCCTGTATAAGGTGAATGGGGACAGCTATTTATATAAGGGACGTTGAGATAATCGATCCGCTCCCTTAGGCTGACTTGCATTGCTTGATCTTAAAACGTGATAACACTATGTTAGAATGTAAACCATGACTTTATCATGGTCTAAACGTAGCTTGGGCTCGAAAGCAACAATTTTGGATGCAACCGGGAATTGACGGGGAGGTCCCGGGTTCGATTCCCGGTCAAGTCAATTTAGGAAACTACATTTTCTAAGTTGTTTAGGGTCTGGGTGTTCTGGGTTGACGCCCCCAGATTATCGTCATCTGGTACTCATAGTACAGGGGTTGCCCTAGTTTGACACCAGGTTGATTGGTGTGATTGTCTGGCGCATTTATTTATTATTTATTTATTACATACATGCTAAGATGTAAGATAGAAATTATAGGTGTTGCAGGTGGACACGGTGATCCGCCTGCTTGTATGATACATATCACATTAAAAAAAGAAAATAGTAAACATATTTTATGATTTCGTATTATCTACAGTATTGCAAAATCAGTTACGATTTATTTTAAAGGTACAGCATTTATTGAATTTTTTAACAGCAACAAATACCTAAATTCGAAACATAACCGACTTTCGATAACATATCGATAATATTGGCGCTATCAAAAGTCTTGCTCAAATTTCTCTATCAATAGTAGGTATTGAAAGTGGCAATGCGAGACTAACCTCAGAGCTTTGGATAAAGATAATATAAGTTAGTATAACCGTTACCTATTCAAAATCTTAAACTAAGTTGTAAGTTGCATTACCTACTAGATACGAAGCATGAAGATGCCAAATAGTTACTAAGAACGTCTCAACGAAAATAACAAGATGTGAATAATGGAATCATTTCAAGAATAGATAAGATAACAATGCTTTGAATGAGAGCTCAGTTTTGTAGTTTGATGGGTTTTCTTGTTAAGATCCGATCTGAAGTCTGGGTCTGAGATGTTTTAGGGTTTCGTACTAAAAGATGTCTAGTCGCCGTGAGAAGTCACTGAACTTTGAATTTGCTACACTCTACGGAGGAAAAGGAAAAGAAATACTTGACTAGGTTTTTAGTTTTTCGCGTTGCATTATACTTAACTATAAAATATTAGAACGGGAATGAACGGGACGTATTGTTAAGTGCATTATAGTACTTACTGCTTGACGTTTCGGATACGTTGCAGCAGCCGTGGTCACAAGCGGACTGGCGGTACACGGTGTCAAGTATCTACGTACTGTGTACTTTTAATAATAAACATCGCTTTAATTTCCGTTTTAATAATTTATAGAAATACTTTAGTGTTATTTTTTACAAATAAAGTGTCGTTATCGAATAGTCAATAACTATTTGTGATAATGATGTATCTCTATTTGAAATCAGTTTGTGCACGACATTTGTTATGACTGTGTTTTGAAATAAAAATATAAGTAAACATCATTATTTTGCATTACTATAAAGAAAAAAATACGTGCTTTTTATGTGTCCGACTTGGCATAACGTATTTTCATCTATCAAAAATATTGTGATGCAAATATCTAAAAGTAATCCATCATGCTAAGGCACTTTAAGTAAGTATTCATCGGTCTTTCTTGTGACATTTCAAGCATTAAACGAGAGAATAAATTTCTTTATTCACTACTAGTGCCCGCCCTCACGTCGTCTCAGAACATAGTTTTGATGCTAGTTCCAATCTTTGCCCATAGAATGCGCTGGGTGTCGACTACATAGACACGAGTGTTATTTAAAGCATACAATATGGCGTTAGAGGAAAAAACACATTAACCATAGACTGCAAACAATAATTGTATTGTCTAACATGACATCTGACAGACATCATCAAAAAATAATATACATAATATGATGGTTTATGCTGGTCAGTATTGCTTTATTATTTAATTTGTACCAGAAAAACTTTATAATAAACTTGTATAGTCACAAAGTATTGTAGCTATATTGGCATTATTTTGTTTACCTGTACAAACTTCTAGCCGAGATTCCATACAATTTGGGACATCACCTTTATCCTTTTAGCTATAGCCTTTTATACGCCAATGCATCTGTGATTAAGTATACTGAGATGGAAAATTGTTAAACAACCGGAGTTACTCAAGCCAACTCATAACAATATTATTATCCAGTTCACTTGCCATGCGTTAATAATCCAGCTATAAGTGTATGTCTGCATGTGTGTACATATATGTGTTCTTTTGTGTTGGCAATGGTCTTATAGTCAGGCCCGATTTGACACTTTACTTTTTTGGTTTTTCATTTATCCTTGTTAAGAGGAATAAATTTAGCAAATCATAAAGAACAACTTTTATAAATAACCAATATTTTTGTATTGATAATAATAATTTACTAACTAAACTCTACAAAACAAAAAAATACCTATTGGTGACGTTAGGCTAGAACAGTAAGTAACCAGCAAAAATATCTTAGACCAGTTTTTTTTTTAACTTATTGCCCCCACACCTTGACTGCCGCGGTGCCGGGAATTTTATACATTTTAGCCATTGCAAAATAAGCCTAAGTTCAACACATTGCCGGTATCAAACACGCACATCTGAGGGTCTGAGGTGTTCTTCACTTACCCTGAAGTAGTTCAAAAGGTTCATTACAATGTTTCTACTCCACTTAGGAAGGAATAAGCCCTTTTCTTGAAGATCACTAGGTCGTATCTGCTCGGAAACACCATCGTTGGCAACTGGTTCCACAGTTTTACTGTGTGAGGTAAAAAGTGACGTGCAAAACGAACTGTGGTAGAAACAAATCCAAATGATCATCTGAATAGAGTTTAGAGTTCTGGCGTGATGTACAGTCGAGTTAAAAAATATATATACACCTTAGGACCTTGTCACAGTACATGTATAAGAAAACGACTTCCACTTTCTTATAAATATGTATTGTGACAAGGTCCTAAAGTGTATACATATTTTTGAAGTCGACTGTACGATGGTAAAATTTTAGGCATTGCAAAATATGCCTAAGTTATACACATTGCCGGTAACAAACACACACATCCGAGGGTCTGAGGTGTGCCTCACTTACCCTGGAGTAGTTCAAAAGGTTCATTACAATGTTTCTACTCCACTTAGTATGCGTTAATAACAAACGGGAGTCGAACCGAGCGCCGAGTGCTTCCCAACCGCGCGAGAAGGCTTAATTAAAACAGCTTCAACGTAGAACTCAATTTTATGATCGTGCCACTTCGATTTTGTACTAATATTTTTACTAAGAGCAATTTTATCGACAAGTCTTAAATAGTTACAGAAAAAATATTTATTCAAGTTAAGTCCTTAGGGAACACTTATAAATGTCAAAACATTGTAACTGTGGGAGAGCCACGCTTCGGCATGAATGGGCCGGCTCGACCGGAGTGATACCACTGCCTCACAGAAAACCGGCGTGAAGCAGCCCCTGTGCTGTGTTTCGCCGAGTGAGTGAGGGTACCGGAGGCCCACCCGGGGGGAAGGGGATAAAAGGTTGGCAGCGCACTTGTAACTCCACTGGTGTTGCAAGTGTCCATGAGCGGCGGCAAATGCTTACCATCAGGTGATCCGCCTCCTCGTCTGCTACCTATCACATAAAAAAAAAAATGTCTATCGCTGGTCCGGAATGTAGAATTCTAATGAAAAGACACCAACTAGAAACTTAGAGGATACAAAGTTCCTTTTGACATATTTTTTAAACTTACAGACAAAAATGTCGAAACACTAGCACGATATAATCAACTCCCAGCGTTATCTATTGGTATAGAGTGGAACTAATGTATCGGAACGTAATAAGGGTGGTATGATTTTTTTAGTAATTGTATGTTTTTTTTTCATAATAACGATTGGTGGAATAAATATCATTACTACGGGAAAAGCGAAACGATATTATAGTGTATGACATTGTTTTTTTCCGTCATTATTTCACCAATCCACATTAGGCAAACGTGGTGATTAAGCCTAATACCATTACAGTAGCTATGACTTAATTTCTTTGACGAAGGCCTTTGCCCTGCAGTGGGACAGTACTTACTTATACAATACCTACCTTTTTTTATGTGATAGGTAGCAGACGAGCAGGCTGATCACCTGATGGTAAGCAATTGCCGCCGCTCATGGACACTTGCAACACCAGTGGAGTTACAAGTGGGCTGCCAACTTTGCCAACCTATACTTGTAGTATACATAGGTGCTTTCTTTACTATGTATTTTCAAAGCAGTCGTATTTCCTAAGTGTTGCGGTCTTAGTGCATCTTGTTAAGTATTTATATCCGTGGTGCCGTCGGATCTACGGATTTACGTAAGACTGAAAACGGTGGTTTTGAAATTCAAAGTTTGTTCATGTCTGTTTGAGGAATTTTCCATGTTTCAAATATAATATTTATTTATCGTTTCTTGTGAACGTTCGCAAATTCACCTCATGCGTCGGTAAATATGAGGTATAAAGTTTATTCGTGACTTATCCAATTTGAAAGATAAATTCAACTTACTGGCTTCGTGGGTGTAAGAAACGCCAAAATATACATATTCATTATCTTTGACTTTTTATATTTAATTACTTGAAATAAATCACCAATAGATAGCATAGTATTGATTAAATTTATTGATGACCTGCGGCCGCCCGCGACTTCGTTCGCGTGGAAAAGTAACTTTTTACCCCCCTTTTAACCCCTTTCAACCCCCTTTTCAAAATAAAAAGTAGCCAATATTCTTTCTCAGGGTCTAGATCATCTGTATACCAAATTTCATTTAAATCCGTTGAGCAGTTTTGGCATGAGAGAACAGACAGACAGACAGAGTTACTTTCGCATTTATAATATTAGTATGGATACTCTCCTTTCTTGCTCGACCCCCTAGGATAAAGGAGAATTTGAGAGAGAAAAAGTGTCACCCCCCCCCCCCCCTCCCTTCCCCTCCCTGCACTAACTATACTATTTCATTAAGTACAGTAGACTTAATGTAAAATCGAATGAGCAGAAAAGCCTTCATCTTCATTCAAACCAATTTGAAAATATCCCTACACTTCGTCGCAGTCGTAGAAAAAAGACGGATCTGCAATTTAGCAATTTTACAGGAGAGCGTTTTAAAGATTTTGTATGGTATATTACTGCATATTTTTTAAACCAGTAATTCAATTAACATGAAATTTGGAGAAGTTGTTTTGTATGAGGGCTTTTATGATGTGATTAACAAAACGAATTCCTAATATGTATAGTTTTTGTAAAAAGTCACATCAGTCGTTGTTCGTTGGAGTTCATAGTGACGCATGTGATTAACCGACGTTATTCTATGGAGTCAGATTTTTTGGATCATGACGGATAATACTTCCCGTCTATGTTTTAGGGATAGTAACAAAAATTTAATGGACGGTTTTGAAATACGATTATGTAGATCTAGGAAAGAAAATCAAGTAACCAACAATTTATAATTTTACAATTTTTTTTATTGTATGTTAGGTAGCAGACAAGCGGGCGGATCACCTGATGGTAAGTAATTGCTCATGAACACCTGCAACACCAGTGGAATCACAAGTGCGCTGCTAAACTTTTATCCCCTTATCCCCGGTGGGCCTCCGGTACCCTCACTTACTCGGCGAAACACAGCACAGGAGCTGCTTCACGCCGGTTTTCTGTGAGGCAGTGATATCACTCCAATTGAGCCAGCTCATTCATGCCGAAGCATGGCTCTCCCACAGTTAAATCATTTTATTATCACATAAGGCACGAGAGATTAATCTTATACATAGAACTCAAGAACCTCGGAATGAATACCCGCATATAAAAGTAATAATAATATCGTACTTTATGCGATACTATAATACAAGGTGTTTTTTTATATTGAGGACAATCAAGATGACCTCACTTCGCCTGTTGGTAAGCGGCCGAGAGATCCAAATACGAGGTTGACAGCCACAAAATAACAAACTAAGTACCGATTGAGTCTGCCATCCTCATCCTGAAGGCCTGCTGAGATTCTGTTTTACGCCCAGCCTAAACCTAGGGTTGTAAAAAGGAGGAAACACATGAACTGGTAGGACGTTCCATAACTTGATGGCTCGTGGCAGGAACGAGGAGCTAAATCTCTTGGTGCGCGCCGGCATTGTCTAGATGGCAACGCTGTCCAGCACGTGTTGTTTGGGAATGGAAAGGAGAGGATGGGATTAGTTGGAATAACTTATCAGTGCATTCTGTATTAAAGAGGCGGTAGAGAACACTAAGACTGACAAGGTCTCTATGTAGCTGAAGAGGTTCTAAGGACTTAATGACCTCATGATCTCCAATAATTAGAGGTGGGCGTTGTATGAACGAACCGTTTACCTAAACTGTTTTTTGTACGTGAACGATTCAACTAGTTTATAGTTCACAGATAAACTAGTTTATTCGTCGACTGGTTGACGAGTCCGTTGTCGTGTCGCGAACATCTGGCCGTTCGTTCACGTTCACTAATCGTTTATGTGATGAAGTAGTCTTTTCGACGACGACGTAAACTAGTCGAAAATAAGACTGTTTTTTAAACTAGTTTATCGTCGACGGTAAACGGTCTCGTTGCGTCGACTGTAAAATCGTCGACGACCCACCACTACCAATAATACGGATAGCACGTCGCTGCAACCTGTCAAGAGCCTCCAGCAAGTATTTCTCCGCGTAATACTTGCTGGAGGTTTACCATCTCAGAGATAAAAGCAATATTCCATACACGGGCGAATATGTGCCGTGTACAGGAGACAAAGCTCACTCTATTCACTCTATTCAGAAGCGCGTTTTTATGGGAAGCGGTTCTTATGACGCTCTTGATTTAGTCTCGTTGATTCAAGACTATCCTGTATTGATAAAGGGGTGCTCTGAAGAGTGGGATGGGATAGGAAAGATGATATTTTAACAGAAAATACACACACCTGTGTTTTCTTGGCATTGAACTCGACAAGATTGCTGGGATTGATTTAATAATTATGGGTATGAATGGGTGGAGGAACAGAAGAGGGCAAAAAAAGATATGGAAGCATTGTGTGAACAATTACATGATCGAAAAAGGGGTGGCTGATTCGACGATGAATGTCAGAGACGTATACATAACCAGGGAACATGGTAGAAAGATGATGATAATCTTATGTGCACCATTCGACTATTAAAATGTTTTATCGTGCCCATATGGGAAAGTGAGTGTGTATTACCAACGCAAGCAGTTTTGCTAAAATTTTACAATCTTTCATGTTTTTACAAAAAAGGGATATTATTAAGTGTGGGTCGAAAGTGTACACGTCAACAGATGCATTAGCAGATGGATCATCAAGAGTCGTCCACATGTCTGTATGTCCATTAGTCAATGTCCATTTTCAGTTTAACACGAGATAGCGATCGAGGGTAATCGCATGATTCTTGTTTCATTACCTACTTTGCTTTTACTTACAATGAGCAAGTTCGCGTTCTCGATCGCTACATAGGTCAAACTGATGCGTCGTCAGACGTGTGGACTGACGACAGATGTTCGCCCCGAAACCCTTTGATCTTTTACAAAAAACCGGCAATAGTCACATTCGAGACGAATGCTCTGCAGGCGTATAAATACCTACAACAGACGCACAAATTACACCCTCTACACGTCGGTAGGCGCATCGGTGGATGATATCTGCGGACGCATCTGTCTACGTGTGGGCCAGGCTTAGTAAATAAAAATAAATTATAAGGAAAAATATCAAATAAGTAAATTAAGAAATGAACAATGACGTATTTATAAAATGCTCCCACGAATAACGTCGGATGTGCATATTCGACTTGCAGCTATCCGTAGAAAAATGACGGATCGTACAATACGCCCTCGGAAGGTCCATAGGACAATGACGGTCATTAAATTTCGTCTAGAAAATTATACTCGTCCAACAAGTTTGTATTGTGACATGTTTAAATATTATAAATTATATTTACACTGTGATAACACAAAAATCAAAAAACAAAAAAATATTATTTTGATTCCTAGGACAAGGACGAATTTGACAAACCGTCGTCGCTCGCTGGATAAGCAAATTAAACCTTAAGTTATAACCTAACAACATACGAAATCTTAGTAAAGCCAGTAAATCAACAAAATATTATAATAATTATTTACCCGTGACGTTCCATAAAACAAGGACGATACTAGTGATCCGCCGCAGTGAGCGGGGTGCGGGGGGGGAGCACTCTCCGCCGGACATGGACGGATTCTTTAATCGGGCGTAGTACTACGCTCACAGAATCAAATCCGTCGTTATTCTAGACAATATCTCTGGCATTGAGTAACTTTTTAAAAAAAAGGTAACATCAACCGATAAAACACTCGATTACATGCCGATTTATGAAATAAAAAAAAAATTGAAAAAAGTCAGAACCGCCTTTGTTCTACGACGACGACGACTTATTTAAAAACTAAAGTCTTTTCAAACTAAAACCTTCCAATACTAAGCTTTTCAAATGAAACTGCTAAAGCCCTGCAATCGTAAGCACTAGTCTAAGCCTAGAAATTTCAGTGCAATCTTTTGCTTGAAAAATAAAAGTAACAAGTGTAAAATGAGCTGAGATTTCTGAGGAGTAAATTTCCGTTCTTAACAGTGCTTCGGAGCTTCAGGGCTTAATAATTACTAGCTGCTTTGAAAACAAGACTTGAAAAAGGCGTTTTTAATGGAGTTATATTTACATAGATACATTGCCTAGACTCTTGATAATGCCTAGGCAATGTGTAAAATATTTTTTATTTCAAACTTTGCCCCGGCAAAGCATTTCTATACACAATAATGATATTATGATAAATTAATGTTACTGATGATTTTTTATGAGATAGGGGCCAGCCAGACGAACAGGCGTATCACCTGATGGTAAGCGATTATCGCCGCCCATGGACACCTGCAACACCAGAGGAGTTGCAATTGCGCTGCCGACCTTTGTAAATATCTTTTAGTTTTAGTTTATTCCTTCTACTAAAAGTATAATATGTATAAGTAGCTACTTATACATACCTTTAGTAGAAGGAATACCCTAAACTAAAAGATTAGGATAGCACCTACAAGAAGAACTAATTAGATCATCGTATTGCCCATTAAAATGGAACGGTTCTTGACGAAAACGGAAATATTGTTACATTATCATTCACTTAAGTATTCCACTTGTCATTCAACGCAAAACAAAAAGCGCTCGAATAAACGAGATTCAAATTAAAATGGAAAACACAATCTAATCAATTCAATTGTAGAAAAAATTCGCAGAAACCAGATCCACTCCTTTTCCATCGCAAAATTTCTACCTTTACTGGAAGCAAAGGGATTAAAAAACTTTGGTCCATTATTTGTGTTTATTATCATTTTTCACTGGACAAACAACAGGACGCTTTCTTATTGTAAACCTTATTGTGAGTAGCTTTAGCGAGCAGTTTTCTTTGTTGGGCAACGGTTGTGTCTTGTTATTTGAGCAGGACTTAGGTATCGTTTATATTTGGCTCGAAATAGACCGTTGTTTTGTCGTTTGATAAAGTTTTAGGCTGTTGTTTTAAATTAAAATTTGTTCGTAATTTTTCGAGATCATAGTGAAGAGAACGGGGTAATAAATTTACCTGTCTAATACAATTAGTTGGGGATACACGACACGTGTAGTTTACACTGTTTAATCTTGTTTATTTGTTTGGGTAACACGTTTGTAATCAGCCAAGTGCGGACCAGACCTAAAAAAAACAGGCTTTTGTAAGTTGGACTCGCCTATGAAGGATTCCGTAGCAGACAAGCAGGCGGATCACCTGATGGTAAACAATTACCACCAGTGGAACCATAAGCCCCCCCCCCCTATTTAGAGAGGAGGTAGTCTCGCGCAAACTATTTAGAAAAAAAAATTAGAAACCTCATAAAACATATCCATAGATATCCCACACGTATGGGCTGAATAAAAAAAATACTGGCTGCAGAACCTTTAAAAGGTTATGGACACAGCCTGAAACCCAGGAAACTGAAAATCGGTTTAAAAGTTAAGAGTACAATTCGGAGTGCAAACGGCTAACTCTTGAGCGTATTTTTCCGCCGATCCCAATTAATATTTTTGATACTGGGAAACGGCATGGAATTTTTAAGACTGGAAATCGAGGTTTATCAGTGTAGGTTACCATGTAGCTGGCTGGCTTAAAAAGTTCAGTAAACCACACATCAAGCTACCACAACCTATCAAATTACCTCAATTCATATTCAACCTAATGTGTATGACAGTAAGATGAGACTCGATTGAAGAAATTTAACAGTTTCGAGTACTTTAATGTGTGGCTGTACCCTACTGGTTTAGATGAAGTCAGCTGGAGATAAGTTCAGCTATATAAATAAAATGGAATATGGATAAAGGCTGTAGTGTAGATTTTTTTTAATCCTGCGTACGTGACTGATCTTTAAGATTGACTGCCGTAGCCGAATATTGGTTGGAGAATTTGTTTTAATCAGAACGATAGAAATACTGTCTAAGTATGTTGAACTAAAATTTAACAAAAAAAAATTGAGGCACCATAAGTACCTACTAATGGTGCCGCAATTTTTTTTATATATTTTTTTTATATACCTTTGCTTCACAAAATCAGATAAACGTCACACACAGTATAAAAGCTTACATCATTTCGTATTTATTCAAATAAAAGTTATTTTCCAAGTTGCGATTTAAGTACTCGTCCAATGCAATTGTCAATTTATAACCCGATTATTACTAGTAATCGAAACGCCGGGATTAAAGCTCAAATGTTTCAATTGAGGCTGCATTTGGTTTCAATTTTACTTTTAATAATTTTATATTTGAATTTTTCAACAATAAAGTGCGAAACTTGTAAATAAAATACGATTTTACTCAAACTCTTAGGTAACATAGTGATTATGAATTTGAAGTCTCTTTATTATTCACTTTATTTTATTTCAGTTAATAAAGGAAGTTAGAGATGAGAGTAAAAATTTACAAAAATTGTTCAAAAATTCGAAACATACTTTTGCTCGACCGGGAATCGAGCTGGGGGCCCCGAAATGACGGCCGGGTATTTAGACCGTAGGTCGTTGTCAACTCTACGATTTTAAAATCAAAGAACTAAAATCTCAGAAGAAAAAACTATTATAATTACAATAGTAATAGATAAGTGAGTAATCGTCCAATCGTCTGTTTTCGTAGCATACTACGAAATCACCTACGCCGTAATCGTAGCACCGCGCCATGTCGTAGCATACTACGGAGACACTCGTGCGCATTCGTAGATG
Source organism: Cnaphalocrocis medinalis (assembly GCA_014851415.1). Taxonomy (NCBI): domain Eukaryota; kingdom Metazoa; phylum Arthropoda; class Insecta; order Lepidoptera; family Crambidae; genus Cnaphalocrocis; species Cnaphalocrocis medinalis. The sequence goes on along the minus strand of CM026298.1, from coordinate 8,727,277 downwards.
CAGCTACGCGCAAACTCTAATTTGACTTTTATATTTATACCGTGTCAATAACACACCTAAATCCGATTATTGGAGGCAATTGTCAAGCATTCGACATTGAAGTCTAATTAGAGATTTATACAGGGTGTATCTGTAAACATTTACATCCCTTTAACCACGTGTTCTATTAACCATTCTGAACAACATTTGTTCAACAACTTTTCTAAAATTCTTCGAAAAAATTTTCGACTCCCCATACAAAATGACCAAGTCTCGTGACCGACTTTGTAGATGAAATTTTTTTATGCGAATTTTCAAAAAACATAGAACAAAATTTGTTTAGAATGGTTGGTGATACGCCCTGTATAGACTTATGTATGAAATCTCTTAATTCGACTGCAAATTCGAGTGTATGAGAATTGCCCCCTGGTTATAAATGAATGAACAACACTACCATCTACCTCAAGTTTAGAGATGGGCGACGGGTAAATACCCAAAAGGTAAAAACCCGGGTAAATTCTAGGGTTGCCAACCGTACTATATTATATAGTATTGTACTATATTTCGGGTCTGCGTACTATATACTGTTGAAAAAATATATAGTACGTAAAAATACTATATTTTCAACACCGAAAAAACTAACAACCAAATCCTTAATAAAAAAAAATATAAGAACGCGCCTTTAAAGTAAGTACCCGATAGGCGATACCATGTTTGTTTTTCCCATAAAATATTATCTTTTTTTTAAATGTACTATATTTTTTTACACCTTATTTTGGAATATACTATATTTCGCTGATGAAATGTTGGCAACCCTAGTAAATTCCCATTTGGGTAAATATCGGATATTTACCCGGGTAAATTCCCGAATGCTGGGTAGTTTCGTCTTTGTTGTATCAATCGAAAATCCAAACATTAAACTGGTCGATAGTAACATTTTAAACAAAAAAAAAAGTAGTAACGTCTTTTAATAACGAAATAGTCCAGAATTCCGTAAAAAACACACTATCCAAGTCGTCGTCTATCAAATTCAAAACAAAGCAAAGACACAGGTGCGTTTCATACGATGTCGAGACACGACTGCTGCTCAATCCTTTGTTTCGCCACGCGCGGACGGACGCGGGTGGAAATGCGGGACGCGCGGGAATGGTAACGCGGAATTGGCGGGGGTAGCGACGCGAAATACACAGTAGCTGCGCGGGCGACGGTGTTCATCCCTCAAAACTTTTTTTCTTGGAAACAATTCATCATCATCATTTCAGCCAATAGACGTCCACAGCTGGGCATAGAGGCCTCCCCCAAAGTTCTCCACACAGATCGGTCCTGTGCCACCCGCATACAAGAGACTCTCGCGACCTTCACCAGATCGTCGGTCCACCTGGTGGGAGGCCTGCCACGGCTGCCTGCCTGCCTGCCTGCCTGTCCTGCACGTGGCCACGTGCAGGCCTCCACTCAAGGACCTTTCCACCCCAACGGCCGTCTGTTCTCCTCGCAATCTGCCCTGCCCATTGCCACTTCAGCCACGCAATTCTTTGGGCTATGTCTGTGACCTTAGATCTCCTGCGGATCTCATCATTTCTGACACGATCTTCTGACATTTCTCACGATTGTCTATCATTCTACTTAGGTCTTCCAAGGTTTCAGCCATGACTACGATATCATCGGCAAATCGAAGGTGCGTCATGTACTCGCCATTCATATTGATGCCAAGTTCATCCCATTCCAGAACCTTAAAAACGTCCTCCAACAAAGTTGTGAACAGTTTCGGCGATATGACGTCACCCTCGCCTCGCCTCGTGGTATATAGGCTTAGACTTCTGGTCCTGAAGACGGACTGACATGGAGGCGTTTGCGTACAGGGACTGCAAAACTTGTATGTACCGGTAGTCTATGCACCTTTGGAGAGACTGTATCACGGCCCAAATCTCGACAGAATCAATCATCATCTCAAGCTTTCTCATAGTCCACAAACGCTAAGCACAATGGCAGATTGTACTCCTCGGTCTTCGGTACAATCTGCCGCAGCGTATGAATGTGGTCTATGCTGCTCAAGCCTTTCCGGAATCCGAATTGTTTGGGAGTCTGAAAGTCGTCAAACCTACGTGCGAGACGGTTCGTCATAACTCTTGAAAACAGCTTGTATATGTGACTCAGCAGCGTGATGGGCCTGTAGTTCTTCAATTGGAATTTATCTCCCTTTTTGAAGAAAAGCCTCACCACGCCAGTATGCCACGCTTTGGGCGTCATTTCCTCGATGATGACGAAGTAAATAGCGTCTGAAGGGCTTTTAGGACCGTTCGTCCACCTGCTTTCAGAAGTTCCGCTGTGACTCCGTCATCACCCCGGTGCCTTGCCGTTCTTAAGCTGTTTGAGAGCTATGCTGATCTCGTACAGGTTGACGTCCGGGATATCTTCGGTGTAGTGCCGGGTTAATTTGGCTCTTTTATCAACGGCTTGGGTGATAAAAGTTTTCAATCTCGGCCAAGAGCTCATGGCGTGACGTGACGATCCTGCCATTTTCTGTTTTCAGCTTAGTCAGCAAGCTCTGGAAACAATTACTCTATAATATCTCGAAAGTTGTACCTTTTTTACAGACACAGTTTATTGGACAAACGATGTTTAGCGGGTTTAGATACAATAGGAGATCACTGGGATTAAATTATATTCAAAACAATCACTAAAATGAAAATACCCTCATATTTACCCGATCGGGTGCTTTCAGGGAATTTACCCGGGTAAATACCCACAGTTGGGAATTTACCCGGGTAGAATCCCATCTCTACTCAAGTTTCTGCCGAGTCTTTGTATTTAGTTTACACTAAGGTTCACAGCACTATTACCTACCCCCCTAATATAAAAGGCACCCTATTCAACTTTACACTAAACAACGAGATGAGCTGAATATAACCTACAATAGGATTCATACCCGAGCAAACATCCCTTAACTGAATACAAACATGACTCCTAATGAGAAACTCTAAGGATACCAATATAATTGTTTTTGCCTGTAAAGTGGAGTAATTGATATTTATAGTAGGGAGCAATTAGGGATATGAGAATTGAATTGTCTATGAAAGTTTGTTTGTCGATGGTGCGGAACTAAGTTTTGATTAATTTGGGTAATTAAGTACAAACCCAGATGAAGTAGTCAGATGAGATAGGCGTGGAGATAAAGTCAGACATGGCTAAATTAGATTTGATTAAAATTTATATTTGATCGGGACTCCATTTACAAACAGGGTGTGTCTGTGAACATTTACATCACTTTAACGAAGTGTTCTATCAACCATTCTGACCAAATTTTGTTCCACAACCTTTCAAAATTCATCGAACATTTTCTCGACTCCCCATACAAAATAACTAAGCCACGTGACCGACTTTGTATGAAAAGTTGAATACATTGAAATGACTTTGTATGAAAAGTTGAATACGTTGAACAAATGTTGGTCAAAATGGTTGATATAATACATGGTTAAAGGGATGTAAAAGTTTACAGATACACCCTGTATGTACTTATATTTAATGTTTATTCATCACTTAATAAATGCACGACGAAGGCGGCCATCAGAGAAAAGTGGTCATCACTTCAGGTGTGGCCCATACCTGAAGTGATGACCACTTTTCTCTACCACTACCACTCTGTCAAGTGTAATACAAATATGAAGAAGAAGAAGAATGTTAAACTTGCTATGTGATGCCTTATCTTTACATTGTGAAACAGACTCGATGTATGCCGAGAAACTAGAGCTGCAAAATATACAAAAGTTGATCCAGTTTAGTAGCTATGAATTCAAATCAATTGGTATCGTTATAGTCCCTATTATAATGTAATATTTTTTTTAATTTTCTCTCATACTAACTAAGATGTAGTATTGGAGTCTGTCAAAATATGTTTACCTTAGCATTCTTAATTTGAATATTATGACATTAGTGTTGATAAATTAAATTTACATTTAGCTCATAGCGCTGTCTTATTTAATAATGAGTGATGATGTAGTTAAATTAACAAAATCTCTGAACGTCAAACGCAGATTTTGTAAAACTAATTATACTCTGTAGCGATTAACTACACCCAATGTTGATGAGTTTGTGAAGGTTTACAAAAGTTGTTATTAATTATTTTTAGGGCTGCTACGAAAAGGTAAAAACCGGCCAAGTGTGTGTCGGGCTGCGCGCAATTTAAGGCTCCGTAGTAGTACCGATGAGTGTTGTCAACCTTTAAGCTCTCTATTTCCTCCAGATTGGGCATACGGTGCCCACGATCACTCGATGAAATACAGCGCAGATCGTTTTTCTGTGAGGCTGTGGTATCATTCCGTTCGAGACGACTCATATGAATGATATGCTCATATGAATGATATGCTCATATGAATGATATGCTCATATGAATGAAGCATAGCTCTCCCATGTAACAGATGAACTTCCACCGAGATTTTTTTTATTCTAGTTGTGGAAGAGCCAATCTATGGAAGGGACTCCGGATCCCTAAAAACGAGATTCTAATACTAATCCTGCCTGTTTTACAATGTAAAGATAAAAAATCATATAGCTATGCAACACATCAATTATTTTAGGGATAAAAGCTGGAATTTCTATCTATTAAAACTCATGGACGTAAAGTGACATATAACGCTATTATACCACAACAGCCTTAATACGAAACAACTGTGTTTATGGTAGCAATATGTAGCATATAACAATGTAGTACTTAACTGCATATTGTGAAACATGCCTTATTGTTTATTTTGAGACAGACAAGCATTTGACCTCGATCACACCTGATGTTAAGTGAAGATGGGGTCTAAGGTGGGCCATGCTTGCCCGTGAATAACCTATTCACTCTTGCCTTAAAGCCAGGCTATACTGTTCAGGAAATACATCGGCGGGTAACGAGTTCCACTCCTTAGGGTATTCCTTCTTAACGTGCGATCTCGACCCACGTCGTCACCGAAGTCATATACTAACGGCAATATATGACTATCAGCTGCAATCTTTCAGTAGAAAAGCCGCCACTATTACTCACGCCCCAACTTGTTATGAAACATTTCCATGCACGTCTATCGAATGGCAAACGTGACCCATTTACACATTACGATGTTGTGGAAATTGTGTTATGGCAAAGTGCAAAGTAAACCAGTAGAGTGCTAGTACATTATCAACCTATGTGTCCCACTGCAGGGTATAGACACAGGTCCCTCCACCAGCCCATGGTCCTTCCTACCGTCTCGGCATACGGTCCGAACCTTGGGAGACGCTCACCAGGTACTTGCTAAGGGCTCTTTCCCCGGTGCGTTTCTTCACTCCCTACAAAGTCTGTGTCTTTAGCCCATCTCAATGTCACTTCTCCCCAAATGGGGCGTGAAACACCACAGCACAAGCGACTCGCGCTCGGGCAGTTCCACATCAATCGAACTCCTTCCCACTGCAGGGTATACTCAATTATAGCAATGAAGACATCGCTACTATGATGGGACTAGGCTTAATTACCACCCTTTATTTAGAGTGCTCGACAAAACTGGCCACTGTCAAAACTATGTATAATATATGCAATAATAGCTTTTGCCCGAGGCTTCGTTCGCATTAAATTCGGGGTAGCACGGATGGGCAAAAAGTAGCCTATGTTACTCTCCATCCTTTCAACTATCTCCACTTAACAATTACGTTACTTCGTCGCTCTGTTTTGCCGTGAAAGAAAGACAAACATACAAACAGATAGACAGACACATTTTCCCATTTATAATATTAGTATGGATGATGGATAGATGGATACAATATCTAAACACTTAGAATAATAACTCTATAGAAACCTAATGCGTCCGCTCGCTTAAAGCTTAGTAGGTGGTACCCTTATTGGCGATCGGTACCCACTCGCTCCTTAGTGTCAAATGTGACAGCGACCCGAATGTGTCTCCCGAAATAAAAATAATTATGACGGTTTGTGCGGTTAAATCGTGTCACAATAGAAATTAAAGGGAGAATAAGAATAATACTATCACTTTTCACAAGTAAGCTTTCAATATTTCATTGTATCTTGTAATTTTTTAATCCAAAATAGAAACGTTTATTTTCAATGTTCAGTGTTGCCCAATTGAGAAAAATATTTTCCCATTTTTCCTGACTTTTATCCAACTAATTATTTTATAAAACAATTATTGCTAACATATTTTCCTAATGTAAGTACCTACGACATACAGTCGACTGAGGGGCATTTCTCGTGCACTCGACATTGAAGTCGAATTAGACAAGTCGACGGTCCCTACGTATAAACGGACATGTCAAAAACGTAGGTTTACAGGAGAGCGGAATTAAGGTTCATTTTGCTCTGAAAAAAAATGTAATCAAAATTATTAATATATCTTTTCACTAATATTTTATTAGCATTAGAACGCTTTTAGCAGTATTGAAACATATGTATTTTTATCACAATTTCCCAATAAAACTACGAGTTAACTGTTTCTACGCTGTCATTTAAAAAAAGTCAAGTCGGACAAATCTAAGATGCCTGTTTATACAGCGGGAATAACAAATGGTGGTTTTCAATAGGAATTTAAAATTTTTTTTTACGAGAATGTGTAATTATGACTTAATTTTCAAAGCAATCCGTAAACATCTATTTGCGGTTATATGTTAAGATCAGAATGCATTAATAGTAACATGTCTTTTTATACGTGGTACAAACTAAATAAGCGTAGGCCTACTTACTGCAAAGTATAAAAAGACATGTCATTAAATAAAACCAAGATTTTGTTATAATATTGGGTATATGAATAAAACAAGTTTTAATCAAACGATATATTGTTACATAAGTTATCTTCTTAACAATATTTATGTATTTTTTTTAAAGTTATTTTTTCTGAAATAGGAACTAATTTCCAATTAGAAATCACAGTCAAAATCACCATTGTAGCTTAATTATCTTAATTTACTTAGCTTTATTAGCTGAATAATATCAACTTAAATACCTATTATACTCTTTTTTATTTGGGTACCCTGGGTATGGATTAGAACATTCCCTTTTACCTAGGGCTGGAGTGTGTGTGTACGTCAGAGACGATATCAGCTCTCGTCGCCTCAGCAATCTTGAAGGTCGGGACCTATCTATCTTATGGCTCCGTGTAGACAGCGACGACCACCCTCGCGTTTATGCGTGCCTTTACAGGTCCCATAGCGGTGACACCGAAATGACCGACTCTTTGAGCGCATGCAAATGGCTTCGGACATTGTGCAGCAGCAGATCCCCTCTGCGGAAATCATCCTCCTTGGCGAGTTCAATGCCCACCACGCCGAATAGCTCATGTCCAGTAAAACTGATTACGCAGGTCGATCTGTTTACGACTTCGCTCTTGCAAACGGACTGACACAACTGGTTACCACGCCCACACGAATTCCAGATGTGGAAGGCCATGCTTTTTCACTGTTGGACCTTCTGTTGACCTCTCACTCGGACGGCTACAACGTATCCGTTGTTGCTCCACTGGGCTCCTCGGACCATTGCCTTGTCCGTAGTAAAGTGCCACTCATAGACTTGGCTCGACCGCGGAAAGCACGCGGGCGCCGTGTATGGCACTATAGGTCAGCAGATTGGGATGGAATGCGGTCTTTTTTTGCATCATACCCTTGGAGGCAGGTGTGCTTCATGCCGGATGATCCCAGCGTCGTTGCTGACTCTGTTACCGATGTGGTCCTGCAGGGAATGGAACTTTTCATTCCGTCGTCTGTGGTTCCTATCGGTGGTAGATTTCGGCCCTGGTTTGGTTCATCTTCCAGAAAAGCTTCTTGTAAGAAGCAGGAAGCTTACCAAGTCTGGGCTGATGCGGTGGCGACGGGGGATGAAAATACCAGCGCGCTCAAAAAGAAGTACAACTTCGCTTCCAGGTCCTTCAAAAGAGACATTGCAAGAGCGAAGTCGGTGCACATCGGTAGAATTGGCGAGAGACTTGAACGTCTTCCTTCGGGAACACGTGCGTTCTGGCCTCTCGCCAAAGCAATCGAAGGTAATTTCTGCAAGCCGTCTTTTCCTCCTTTGCGCACGGGAAAAGATTCGTTGGCCCATGGCGCAAAAGAGAAAGCCGACTTTCTGGGCAAACTCTTTGCGTCCAACTCGACTTTAGATGATGGGGGCCAGGTAAATGTTTGCAGTATAAACGGACATGTCTGACATGACCGCTTTTAATTCGTTCTCTCACCTTTACAGGTTAGGTTTCAAACGAAGTATTTGACGACATGTATTACATAACTGTGTCTACGGCCCACTTTTGACTAGATGATTATACTTGTCCTTTTATACGATTTGTATACTGAGCTAACCTTATGATATTTTGAAAAAAATCTTATATGGATATGAGCGTAAAGGCAATTCGAAGCCATTTATGCAATAATATTTTTTTGCCATTTTGGACATGTCTGTTTATACGTAGGGACCGTCGAAGTATTTGTATTGACGATAAATTTCATAATTCGACTTCATTGTCGAGTGCTCGCAAAATAAATTATACAAAAAAAAATTTTTGTTATCTTCTATTCATATCAGTTTAATAATATTCTATTTACACCTCATAAAACATTACCTACCCCAAGCCACACTATTATTAATTGTGTTTGCCTAAAGGTTGTGACCTCACAACATACACATACCAATGTACCACCGAAATTGTACGTATAATACCTAGTGCTTATGTCGTAGTTTTTGTGAACGTATCTATTAGATCTATCTCGCAATAAACTTTACATTACTTGTTCATACCACACCGACCAACATTTTACGACACATTAGAAAACACTTGAGGCGTCCGATTTATTTCCCCGTTTTCGGGGAAACTGCACCTTCACTAGCAACATTACAAAAGTGTCAGTACGGTGCGCAGTAGGCTGCGTGAATTTTTTTGTGTCTCATTTTTGACAGAGCTCTAGTATGGAGACTCTCCTTCTATAGAGTTATTATTCTAAGTCTAAACATATGTTCTTCTATTTAGGAAGTTTTTGAAATATGTTGGGCTTCATTAAATTGCCCAGTATAATATTTTACTATGTCTTTGCTTCTTATTACTGCCACCACCTTTGAACATCCGGGCAATTAAGTAGATTGCTGCATAAAGCAACATAATTTACAGCTCAAAACCCCTTTGCTACTCCTAAGGGATTATAAGAGTCGTTTATGTGACTGCCACATAACAAGGGTTATTAAAACACCGAGATTTAAATGAATGAGGCTTGGAGAAATGTTTAATAGCGTATGCGAGAGTTTTAATACTTCGTAAGTTAAGGACAATTTCATACACTACTTTATCAAAACTAATGATTTAATCTTTAAAGTAAAAATCTTACTTTTTGGGCAATGTGAGTATATATAATTGGTATTTGCGGTCACGTTTTAAGTATTGTAAAAACATAACTATTGCTTAATGTGAAAATCAAACCTTTATCAATGAATCAAAAATACTCTTTTAATATATTTTTCATTTTTCAGCTATGTATTCAGGTAACAGGTAAATAAACCCTGTCAAATTGTTTTCACTTTTAAGTCCTTAATTTAAAAAATATGACGTAAGTGCAGATAAATAATATTATTTCACAAGTAACTGTTATATTTTTAATTATTATAACTAGTGTACTTTTTGCAAAGATTCAATTTTAAATTTCAGACAACAGCATAATTATATCGACATAAAGTAACTTAATCTTGACTAAAATAGCATAGATATATAACAAAAATAAAACGTACATATAATGTGCAACATAGTACTATATGGAAAATTAACGAAGCCACTATAAGGGGCCTGTGAAAGTCAAAATACTTTAATTCTAAGATAAAACCATTTACAACTTGTTGCGTTTGTATGAAATTGTATCATAAAAACGTCCGAGTCACATTACTTTCCCAATGTAGCGTAGAATAAGCTATAAAAACTTCACTAATACAACTTTTAACGTAAAATTAAGTTAATATTCACACCAAAATGAGTTTTGTTGGTGACACAGAGGAAATATTACTAGTGGCTTGACTTCCGTAGGGGAGGACGAAGTTGGAAGTTCCCCGGGATAAAATGTTCCAGCAAAATATTCAAAACAATATATCAAAGGTTTTATACATTAAAGCGAACAAACGAGCAGATGGCTCACCTGATGGTAAGTGATCACCGCCGCCCATGGACATCTGCAACACCTGAGGCATCACAAATGTGTGGAAGGATAGGAGAGGAGGAGGAAGGTCTCCATACTTGGGGCTGAAGAGCTTGTCCCTCTCCCCTCCCTTCTCACTCCTCAAAAATAGGGAAATGATAAAACTATGGCTTGAATAGGCCGGCTCGACCGGAGTGACCACGGCCTCACTGAAGACTGGCATGAACCAGCGCAAAGAGGATTAAAGATTGGCAGCGTGACATCACATAAAAAAACTGAAATATCATTAGTACGGAACCGTCCGTGCAAGAGGCCGACTCGCACTTGCCTGGTTTTCTTTAATGTCTTGTTGTCTACTGAACGTCTTTATACTGCGTTGGTCGTCTGGGTAAATAATTAATACAAAAACGGCTATAATTTCTACTAATAACGGACCTCCAGACTTTTCGTAACTCGTGTGCAATAAAACTTGGATCGTCTCCAAATTTATATTTTAGTAAATGTACAGTTTAGATAAGAAAGTATTAGAAAGATAGTTAAATAGTAACTAACCATAGCGCATTATTATTTGGACTTGACTCTAGAGTAGTTAAGTAGCTAAAGTTAAGTAAGGCTTTTTTTTATGCTAGAGGCGGCAAACGAGCAAGCAGGTCACCTGCTGGTAAGTAATCACCGCTGCCCATGAACATCTGCGAGATCAGAGAGGTCACCGATGCGTTGCCGGCCTTTTATGAAGGAGAACGCTCGTTTCTTGAAGGTTCCTAAGTCATAGCCGTCAGGAAATACTGCCGCAGCTAAACTATTCCACTGAGGTTCGCGGGAGAAAATTCCTCGAAAAACGCACAGTGCTAGATCGCCAACCATCAAGATGATGAGGATGGAATGATAGAATCGACAAAGGTACCATAACTGAACTAAAATATACAGGTTGTCCCAAAAAATCAAGGATGAGCCCTTAACTGCCGTACTGAGAGACATTAATTGAACCTTATCGTCACTTAAGTAAAAATATTGACCTTTATTTTAATAGGTATCAATAATTAAGATAATGAGGATTAAAGTGACGTCTCTGAGTGTATAATCTCTAAATACTTCAGAAAAAAACAACTTAGGCCTTTTAAATTACAAAGCTTGGAAATACATTCAAAATGGAATCGCTATATGATGTTTTAAATTACCACATAATATTTCAAATATTCAAGATTATTTTATTCTGTACTAGTGGCCCGCCCTCACTTCTCTTCGGGACCGAAATTCCGAAATGAACCAATAGATGGCGCTGTGTATAATTACATCGCGCAAGCGTTTCGTGTTTTTCGGTTTATCTATAAGCCTTGTCGTTGTCCATAGAAGTTATCTCTTGATAAATAGCATAGACATAGATTGTCAGTTAATTCGCCCAGCAAAATTTTCTTTCAGTTTAAATTGAGATATCAAGTTTTTCTTACTATATTCCATAGATGTCTTCACCTGAATAAGTTACTAGAATCACTTGACTACTTAGCAAAGTGATTCAAGTACCTTACCTCCTGCTGTTGAGGGCTTTCATTTTAAAACTAGAGATCGCGAGTCAGGATCCCTCGGGGACCACAGCACTTCCAGTAAGTAGTATAAGTTACTCGTACGTACCGTATAAGGGGTTAAGTTACCTTAGCGTGGGAAAGAAATATAGGTTCAGACAGCATTCTAAACTAGGTATCAGTGTCAACTTTCATATAAACCTACCTTTATTATTTCTTTTTAGAAACTAATTATATAACTTTGGGAGAGCCACGCTTCGGCATGAATGGGCCGGCTCGACCGGAGTGATACCACTGCCTCACAGAAAACCGGCGTGAAGCAGCCCCTGTGCTGTGTTTCGCCGAGTGAGAGAGGGTACCGGAGGCCCACCCGGGGGGAAGCACTTGTAACTCTACTGGTGTTGCAGGTGTCCATGAGCGGCGGCATTGCTTACCATCAGGTGATCCGCCTGCTCGTCTGCTACCTATCACATAAAAAAAAATCACAGAAACAGAATATTGAATAGAGTACTTCTTTCACGGTAGGCAGCGGCATGACTGTGCCTCGGCATTGTTGTTGTCTATGAGCGGCGGTTACCATTTACCATCAGATGGGCCGCATGCTCGTCTGCCTACTTCAGCAATAAAAAAAAATTGGAATCCTTAGCTATGATCGGAACAGGTATAATGAAAGAGTGTTTATGATCAGTGGCCTTACCATGAGTTTGAAATCCTATCATCGCTATCGAAAACTATCGCTTTATCTCTTTCATTGTGATGCATTTGAAAGAGACAGAGCAATAGTTTACGTTATGTCAGTTTTCGATGTCAACTCATGGTAGCGCTATTGAAACGTGTACAGGGTGGAAAAAAACATTGACGGCCTCGATAGCGCAGTGGCTAAGGCATTCGCCCGAAGCGCGAAAGGTCCCGGGTTCGATTCCCGATCAAGTTAATTTAGGAAACCACATTTTCAAAAATTTCTTGGGTCTAGGTGTTCTGGGCTGACACCCCAGCTAATTATCGGCACCTAGTACTCGTAGTTTTGTGTTTTGTATTTTCTTGTGTTTGTGTCAATTGTCTAATGCACCTATACTCTGATTCATAATCATGTAAAGTAAACTGACAGATGTTAATGTGTCATCCCCATACATTATCAGTCAATTTGACACTTGCAAAATGTCAAAATGCATAGAAACTTGTCATTTTCATCTGTAAGTTTACTTTACATGATTATGAATCAGAGTAATAAATGTATTTTCTTTCTTTCTTTTTTTTTTCTAAATGTATGTGGCAGCTGAAATTTGCACTATGTTGTTATGTTCTATTCTACTCAAGCATTAGCATTTTCCAAAAACCGTATAAATATAACTTTCAATCCCCATAATTAACATTTTCAATTCAACAGAGCATGTTTTAGTTGCATATTTATATCAGTACTACCCTGCTACATGTAACATAAATGAATTTGATTAAAGCGAATGTTTTCATTTGCTACTGTGTTTGCGAGAAGGTCCAATCAAAATAACAATACAATCTAATATTTAACTTTATACTGAATTACTTTATGCCCTTGGGAGACTTACCTGGTATTCGAATGAATCAGAAATGAAGCTGCAAGAATCGGACTCTAGTAAGTAAGGGTGAAGGCGCCTTTGGTAAGTATACAGAAACTACTCCGAGAGTAAAGGTTCAATTGGGTATTTGACTAACATTTTTTTATGTGTTTAATCAAAAGACGCCTCAATTTAAGAAAAATCGTTGAAAGAATCACTTGATTCTCATTTGAATTATCTGAGATATCACAACTTTAAGAGCACATATTTTGGGCAAGCCCAAAAACGCTCTATACAAATGGCTATTGAATTGTGACATCACAACTCAAACTTCTGTGTGCGCGTCTAGTAAATTTTTTTTTTTTTTTTTTTTTTTTTTATTTATTATCATAATACAAAAAACACTTAACAATAGATTATATTCAAAATTGCACTGTATAAACCACTGGAGTTTGTCCACAGTGCTAGGGTTTAGTCAGCCTATTTGCATTGCAATTGCATTGAAAAATACAATAGTATTACCACAGAAAAAATAGAAATAGGAACCAGGTAAACATTCTATTAATTATTCAAAAAGTGTAATTTTAATTTGTACTTTACGTTTTTACAATTTAACTCACTCTTCAAAGTGGGCGGTAGTTGGTTTATCAACCGGGGCACCAAGTATTGAGTAGTATGGCGACCATAGACATTCCGGGCTTTCGATGTGCGCAAACGACCTTGGGCTATTGCACGCGTGAATACAGGGTGTTCAATTTTATTTTGATACTTTGGGTTGAAGTAATTTTCCTTTAAGAGGCTATATTTGAAACGAAGTTGCACTGGAAGAACTTTGCAATATTTGAAAAGACCAGGTTCGTTTTTTCGAAATTTTTCTTTAATTACAGGGGGGACAATTAGTTTTAAAATTTTTAGTTGCAGTTTGTATATGGCATCAAGGTAAGTTTTGTAAGTACGGCCATAGCTACTGATACCATATTGTATGTATGATTCGGCTAGTGAGTTATATAGGGCCAGTTTAACTTTATAAGGGATACGGCTATTTAAGATATACATATTGGCCATGAATTGCCTCAGCTTGTTACAAACCCGTTCAATTTGTTGACCCCAGTTTATGTGGTTATCTATGGTAAGTCCGAGGTAAGTGTACGAATTCACAAGTTCAATTTCGGGGCATGTGCAGCTTTGTGGATTATTAGAATGCATACAGCTGTGATTGTGTGCCTTTAAAATTCCGCGCGAGGGGCATTTCAGATAAGGAGACTTAATGTGCATAAGTTTTGTTTTGCTCACATTTAGAACCAACCCGGCATCATGACACCACTTACTTAGGATGTCGAAATCCGCTTGTAGAAGTTCATAAGCCACATTTATATCTGATCTTCCTATTACGATACAAGTGTCATCGGCGTACTGGTAACAGCTACAATATTTTAAGACATTTCTCATATTGTTAACATACGATAGAAAGTGCAACGGACCCAGGACCGATCCCTGCGCCGTGCCATATTTAGCTTCAATCGTATTACTGTGTGCATTACATATCTTGACACAGTATTTCCGATCTTGAAGATAATTTTTACACCAGTTCAGCAGCGGTCCACGTATGCCACACTCATCAAGCTTTTTTATAAGCTTTGTGTGGTCCAGAGTGTCAAATGCACGGGAAAAGTCTATAAAAAGAACAAGGACATTATTTTTATCGTTGAGGTATTCATTTACCTCATCTATAAATTTAGAGAGGAGTTCTGCAGTACCTTTCCCTTGTTGGAACCCGAACTGGTTGGTGTAGATAACATCGTGTTTTCGGAAGTAAGTGTGCATTTGTTCACAGATAAACTTTTCAACAATTTTATCAACAGATGGGAGGAGTGTTATTGGGCGATAGTTTGAGTACTCGTCTTTCTTACCCTTTTTGAAAATAGGTCGAACACAGCCCATTTTTAAGGTTTCGGGATACGAACCCATTTTTACACTACGATTTATTAGATTAGTTAAAGCGACGGATATGCCCCTACCGGCCATTTTAATGTCAGTCACGTTAACGTTATCAAGACCTGGTGCTTTATTAGAGTTTAGCTGTTTTATGATTTTATGTATTTTATCAATCGAGGCTTCTTGAAAGTGCATACTCGAGTCCGTTTGTTTATCGTTATCTGTGTCTAGCAATTTAGCACTACATTTAGGTATTATGTCTTTGACCGCCTCATCAAATCCAGTAGCAAAGTTATCTGCAATCTCTTTCGCAGTCAATCCTTGAGAATCAAAGGCATTCATGATCGCTTGGTCAATTGACAAGGACACCCGACCTAACATTTGGTTTATAATTTGGTATAGTTTTTTTGTATTCCTAGAATTATCGTTTATTTTTTTCATGTAATATGAGTTTCTACTATGTTCTAATACTTTGTGGACTTTATTACGGGCTTTATTATATTCAAGTTTTAGTTTTAGATCTGTTGGGTTGTTTTTCCATGCGGTAAATAGCCGATCGCGCTTGTCACAGAGTCGAATATTGTTGTTATTTATCCATGGTACACGAAACCGATTTTGTTTTTTATGAATACTGGTAGAAGTTGAAACTTTTTTAGCATTGTTAACTGAATCATGTATAAAATTAACAATTTCATTTGGCTCACTCATTGTATTAGTTATAGTCCAGTTTATTTTATTTAGTTCTTTCAGATAAGTCTCATATTCAATTACGTTTTTGGTGACACCCTGTATGTGAACCCGACTTGCGTCGCTTACGCACGCAAGGATGACTGCGCGGTGGTCAGCCAGTACTAAATCAACAGCGGCCGAGTGCGGGTGCAGTGTCGGGAGGCGGACAAGGATATGATCTATACAAGATCGTGTTATAATGTTTTGTTTTTCCGCAATTCTAGTGTAGTCCGTGATCCCGCACGACAGTCCGCACTCGCTCAGTGTTTCCAAGTATGAGTCTCTGTATGACGAGGCCCTTTTGAGGTCAATATTTATATCACCCATTAAAAGTAAGTTGTCCTTCGGTCCAAAGTGAGATAAGCATCTACCAAGTTCCCTTACAAATAATATCTTGTTAAATGAAGGTGGTCTATAGATAGCACACAGAACTATAGATTCGCGGTTACCAAATTTTATTATGCCAAATATGCTTTCAAAAGTTATTGTTTTATGATGAAGTGGGGTGAATTTTAAGAATTTCTTGATATATACTATAATACCTCCGCCTTTTTTATTTGAGCGCAGTTGTGTGTGCATATTATAGCCCGGTATGTTAAATAGGTTAGCTATGTTTTCTGAGATACCGACCTCAGTTAAAATAATTATATCTAATGGTAACGAGCTGCTTTGTATGACATGAAGAAGTTTGGTATAGTTTTTAATTAATGATCTAATGTTTAGATGTAGGCAAGTAAAATTCAAGTTACTGTTGCTTGGTAGTAGTTTGAAAAAGTGATTAATAGAAGTACATCCAAAAAACTCTTTAACAATACAATTATCCATATTATGTAATATTTATATACTATATAACTTTTTAAGATACTGCGATTAGCGGATAGATACGTACTTACAACTGAATAATAGACTAAGCTTAATGAATAGGTACTCGATTTAGGCTTGATCTTTTAACATATCAATGTCGATCGTGGTTCTTATATAGTGTATTTTACTGTCGTTTGTCTTCCTAGCGAATACCTTGCCATCCTTGCACCAAACGAACTGGAACTTATCACGAAGTTTTTGCTTCGCGTTATACAACAAGGTCTTCATGGGTTTGGTTAGGGCTTCCCTAATATAGATACGGGTATCAGCTTTGTCCTTGGGCACTTCTGGCAGTATAGTTCCAGCAGTAAAACATTTTTCCTTGCTGGCGGCTAGCCACTGGTTCCTTGCGATACTAGACTTCATTTCAATCACAAGAACGCCAGGTTTGTCTTTGTTCCCCATGACGCGTCGGGAAGTTTGGACATCGGTGGTCTCTTTACCGAGTATAGAGGCAATATTCTGTATACATTTGTTAACCTCTTGATGAGGGATATCTGGCAGACCTGCGATTTCTAGGGTAGTTGACAGCGCTTTTTGTTCAAACTGTTGCATTCCTTGTTCGAGCACTGCTACCCTTAGTTCTAGATTTTTGTTTTTATTGGTCAACTCTTGGTTTTTATTTTCAAGCGTTTTTATTTTGCTGTCCTGACTTTTCAACGTATTCTCCATAGTGCTGATTTGTTCGCTGAGAAATTCCATGGATGCTTCCAAGACAGAAATCTCTTCACGAAGTGTTTTTTTTTAGCTCACGACTTATATCTTGTATCAATTTGCGTGTATCCAGAGTACGCTGCCCTCCGATGATATGACCCGAGTCTGAATCTTCATCAGCATCATCTTCCGGTATGATAAACGATGATCTCCGGGATATATTTTGGGTACACTCTTCGCAACTCCACTCGATACCGGTAGCATTACGAAGGGTATTAAGCTGCTTGTTCGACAGTTTCGAGCAGGCTGGGTCAGCGTGTACGATGCGGTTGCATCTGCTGCATTCTAAGCCCGGAGCTTTTTTAGTTATATTTTTTTTACAAGTCGAACATTTTTTGAGTGGCATAATGAGGGTAGAAACACTGGTACAATTCCGTGGCACTACGCACAACCAACACGATCGCTAGCGAGTGGCTGACTGTATAACAAAGCTGAAGTGTTTGGTAGGTATATCAAATATTTCGTTTAAGTAAATGGTTTTATAATAAAAGTTGGTGCAAAATGTTTGGGTAGTTCAATGATATTATTATTTTTTAAAAACTTTATACTTTAAAAACGGACTTGCCCATGAAACTTTGAATGTTGACTGAACCAGCTAGACGTTATATTTTTAACTGAAAAGGTTGGCCATGGTTTTTATTTACCAATATTTTGATAGAGTATCAATATTTTTTACTACATCGAGATTCTACTATAGCAAACATTTGTATAACGATTCGTATGTGAAAAAACACATACGAATCATCTATACCTAATATAATAAGCTGAAGAGTTTGTTTGTTTGTTTGTTTGTTTGTTTGTTTGTTTGTTTGTTTGTTTGTTTGTTTGTTTGAACGCGCTAATCTCCGAAACTACTGGTGCGATTTGAATAATTCTTTTTTTGTTGGATAGTCCATTTATCGAGAAAGGCTATAGGCTAAATAACATTACGCTATGACCAATAGGAGCAAAGACAGAGCGGTAAATGTGTAAAAAACGGGGAAAATTATTCATTTTTGAAGGCTTTCTTTGCGTGCGCTGCGGAAAACGGTTCAAGATACACAAAAAATATGTATGAAAGAATTATTCCTCTATACATGATCTAAAAAAAAGTCCGCGACGGCATATGTCTATCTTTTAAGGTTTAGTCACAATGACCGTTTTTATGGTACCAAATTTGGTCGAAATAATTTGTTTAAGTTGTATCAACATAATAATATTAAGGGGGTTGTAAGGGGTTAAAAGGGGGGTAAAAAGTTACTTTTCCACGTGGACGAAGTCGCGGGCGGCCGCTAGTGTAAATATATAATACAAATTTGACATTGCAGTTCACATACATACAATGTTTACCACCCACGTAGGGTCTGGGGGCAATGATAACCTAGCGCCCCCATTGGTGATCTTGGAGCCTTTTTACCCGACTTCAAAAAAGGAGGACATTCTCTATTCAACTGATTTTATTTTTATTGTTAGAGTCGTGGATGTTAAGTGGTGGGGAAGAGCTGTTCCAGCACTCCGCTTCGAGCAAACATATCGCCGGCTTTCGCCCCTAGCATACGGCGCCCGGGTCTATCTCTATTTTATAAGACAAACGACGATAAAATATAACCGAGACTGGAAGTGAAGTTAACAAGCTCCTACTAATAGTAAAGTACGTATGTAAGTGTATACCAAACAATTGCTTTATACGTCTCGTTTGATCCCAGTTAGGTATATCTATTTTTAACTGTCCAGTAAGCCAATTTGCTATCATCACCTTGATGCTTTTATGGCTTTAAAAATATCGGACCGTATTCTTATCTCAGGGCCACAGACATGCTACTTTTAACATCGTTTTCTGACAGCATCGATGCTTAATTACATTTGGCCGTCTTTGTGTTCAATCGCAATAATGGAATCGCGCATTTTGTCTACTGCTGGGTCGGCAATATTAGACTGTTTGAAAACGACTCAATCGTTGTTTGAATGTGCTGTGTGGAATGTTCATTGCATTCAGCTTCTATGAAACTGTTAAATCCCCGATTGCCGATGCGAAAATTAACTAGTCTTATTTTTTTGTTCCTACGCCCCAATTGTGTAATGGTTTAAGTACCGGGCCGTGACTTCTGGGTACCTTCCCGCTGCTGCTGGGCTGGGGACAGCTGGGGTTTGATTCACGGGTCGAGCAAAAGTATGTTTAAAATTTTTCGAACGTAGCTCAGGTTGCGAACGCCCCATTGGTCTAGGGTTTAAGTAACGGGCCGTGATCTTGGGGTCCCGGGTTCGATTCCTGTGTCGAGCAAAAGTATGTTTCGAATTTTTCGAATATAGCTCGGGTTTGTGATCACCAATCCGCATTAGGCAAGCGTGGTGATTAAGACTAATCCCATCATAGTAGTGATAACGTGATTTCTATGGAGGAGGCCTTTTCCCTGCAGTGGGACAATAGGTATATAGGCTGATATATTACATTTAGCTAGGTTTGTGATCACCAATCCGCATTAAGCAAGCGTGGATATAGCGATGACTTGATTTCTATGACTGAGGCCTTTCTCCTGCAGTGGTGAGTGAGTATATAGGCCGATACTTTTTTTTATGGCTCTCATCATCATCATCATTTCAGCCAATAGACGTCCACTGCTGGACATAGGCCTCCCCCAAAGTTCTCCATACGAATCGGTCCTGTGCCACCCGCATCCAATGGACTCCCGCGACCTTTACCAGATCGTCGGTCCACCTGGTGGGAGGCCTGCCACGACTGCGGCCTCCTGCGCGTGGCCTCCACTCAAGGACCTTTCCACCCCAACGGCCGTCTGTTCTCCTCGCAATGTGCCCTGCCCATTGCCACTTCAGCCACGCAATTCTTTGGACTATGTCCGTGACCTTAGATCTCCTGCGGATCTCATCATTTCTGACACGATCGCGCAAGGAGATTCCGAGCATAGCCCTCTCCATTGCCCTCTGAGTGACTTTGAGCCTTCTTAAGCGGCCCATTGTAAGCGGCCACGTTTCAGTTCCGTATGTCATCACTGGCAATACACACGCATTAAAGACTTTCGTCTTCAGACACTGTGGTAGATGAGCCGAAAATATGCTGCGTAGCTTCCCGAACGCTGCCCAGCCGAGTTGGATTCGCCGGTCGACCTCTTTCTGGAAGTTAGACTTACCAAGTTGCACTTTAACCAGACCGCATCTGACTCTGCTAAGAGGAAGACGTCAGTCCGTCCTGGACAGTTGTTTTTTGTTACTTTAGATTTTGATAATTATTATAAATTAGCTCGACAATACTTTGTTGAGAAGTTTAATCAGTATCTTTTAACTTACGTTGTTGCGATAGAGAAAAGTTTATCTTCTCAAAGAGTGAGTAATCACATGCATATATTTTGTGAATTTAATGAGCCTATGTTATTAGAGAATGTTCGTCCATTGTTTGTTAATTTTATTAGTGAATCTGTTATACATGGAATAAAAGTGTTTGGTGATCGGTTTGATTTACAAGCGTGTAAATCTCGTAAGTCTTGTATCAAGTATGTGTCTAAAGAAGATACTGATGTGTTATATAATTGTAAAGTATCGGAATTGCACTTAAATATGAGGATACGAATATGGGCTTTAAATACCAATTCTTTTCGTTACGACGATCCTTTTGTTATTGAACATCGAAATTGTTATAAATTTTTAGAAAAAGCATATAGCGATATTAGAGCTCCAAAAGTACATGTTGATTTGCTTAAAATTTTATATGCATTTCATAATTGGACAATGGACGTTTCAATGTGGTGGAATAATTTTATAACAACAACCGGTGTAAAACGTAAGCAGTTGTATTTATATGGTCCAACTAATGTTGGAAAATCATCGTTTATTGAACATGTTATTGGTCGTCATTTAATGCCTCATGTATATTATCCAGGTGTTGGTAAATTTTTTATGCAAGAGTTTAAGCCTGATTTTCACAAAATTATATTATTTGAAGAATTTTCTTATACATTTTGTGTTCCTTCTATGTTGAAACGTTTGTTGGAAGGCCGCCCATATTCGTATCCTGTGAAAGGTTCTAATTCAATGTTGATTAAGTTTAGTGGTCCAATAATATTTGTATCTAATGAATGTGATGAAAAAATGGATGAAGCCATTAAAGGAAGATTTGTTTTTATTAGTGCCGATGAGGCGTACTGGACGTCGGTACGTGCGCCCGTACCGAAAGAAGAGGTATTGGATACGCCGCCCGATTCGCAGGAAACCTATGTATTATCGTCGTCGAGTGATTCGGAATAGAAGGCGTTTTGGTTATCCGAAGAAGATGTCTACTTTTTCTACGCCTAAAGTGTTAAAGTATGTTTACACCGGTTGTTTGTTAAGGAATAATGTTTGGGTATTCGGTGATGAACACTATGATAACTTATTTAAGAACATGAATTTGTTTAATGTAGATGGTTTAGGCAATAAGAATTTTAATGCTTATATTCATAATCAGTATGGTATGGTAATACTTAATAAAGTTGAATATGTTATTGATAATATAGAATTAAATAGATATTATGATATTGGCAAATTGGAAAAAGCCAATGGTGAATATAGTGATTTACGTGTTGATCCCTTATTTAATCAAGATTCTTTTGATATAATGTTTTATATAAGTTCTAATTCTGCATCATTTGGTGTTCCTGTTATTGATGGTCATTATGAAAATATTAAACGTGTTAGTTTAAAAAATGGTAAGACTTATAAATGGACATATTATCCTAGATGTAAAAAAAAATAGGTAAAAAAACTTTTTAAGTTAAACGGTTTTATGTTAAACATACATTGCAATGTTTAAGATAAATGTACTAAAAGCCAAAAAATAATTAAATATATACAGTCGTGGGAATTATAAACATATGCATAGACTAGACTAAAATAAAACCGTGGGGCACGTCAATTGTCTACAATCGTTGGTTAGAATGTTTGTTTTTGTAATGTTTCCTCACCGTCTGCGGGCCACTTGCCTAACGACGAATTAAACGATTCTTCTATCGCACATTAAGTCGATAATTTGTAGACAATTGACATGCCCCACGGTTTTATTTTAGTCTAGTCTATGCATATGTTTATAATTCCCACGACTGTATATATTTAATTATTTTTTGGCTTTTAGTACATTTATCTTAAACATTGCAATGTATGTTTAACATAAAACCGTTTAACTTAAAAAGTTTTTTTACCTATTTTTATTTTCTAGTTTTTAGTTTGTGTTTCACATTCTGTTCAATTCATTCAATTGTATAGTGCACTGTATTTTTCTTGTCAAGCCCTTTTATTTGATACCCATATTGGTGGGATTTGGTGGGATTTTACCGGTACATACAAATGTTGCAGTCCCTGTATGCAAACGCCTCCATGTAAGTCCGTCTTCAGGACCAGAAGTCTAATCCTATACCACTCCAGCGAGGTGTGAGACAGGGTGACGTCATATCGCCGAAACTGTTCACAACTTTGTTGGAGGATGTTTTTAAGCTTCTGGAATGGGATGGACTTGGCATCAATATAAATGGCGAGTAGGTACATGACGCACCTTCGATTTGCCTATGATATCGTAGTCATGGCTGAGACCTTGGAAGACCTAAGCAGAATGCTCGACAACATCAGTAGAGTCTCTCAACAAGTAGGTCTCAAAATGAACATGGACAAGACGAAAGTTATGTTGAACTCTCATGTCGTACCCACTCCTGTAAAAGTTGGAAGCTCTACACTGGAAGTTGTAGACGAATATATTTACCTCGGACAAAAAGTGCAACTTGGTAAGTCCAACTTCCAGAAAGAGGTCGACCGGCGAATCCAACTCGGCTGGGCAGCGTTCGGGAAGCCACGCAGCATATTTTCGGCTCATCTACCTCAGCGTCTAAAGACGAAAGTCTTTAATGCGTGTGTTACGGACATAGCCCAAAGAATTGCGTGACTGAAGTGGCAATGGGCAGGGCACATTGCGAGGAGAACAGACGGCCGTTGGGGTGGAAAGGTCCTTGAGTGGAGGCCACGGTGCAGGAGGCCGCAACCGTGTCAGGCCTCCCACCAGGTGGACCGACGAGCTGGTGAAGGTCGCGGGAGTCCTTTGGATGCGGTTGGCACAGGTCCGATCTGTGTGGAGAACTTTGGGGGAGGCCTAGGCCTATGTCCAGCAGTGGACATCTATTGGCTGAAATTATGATGATGATGGTGGGATTTATAAAAAAAAATTATCAGCCATTGGTAGCGGCGGCCATCTTAGATTTCAATTTTGCATAGTAAATTGTATTATACTTGTTGAGACCTTTCATTTGATACCCATGTTGATGGGATTGATAAAACCTAAGTCTTCCGCCATTTTGTAGATAGCGCACTCTTGGATTTTAATTTTATATAGTACATTGTATTCTACTAATTGGGCACTTTCATTTGATACCCATATTAATGGGATTGATAAAACCTACGTTATCCATCTTGGATTTTAATTTTATATAGTACATTGTATTCTACTAATTGGGCACTTTCATTTGATACTCATATTGATGGGATTGATAAAACCTACGTTATCCGCCATTTTGTAGCGGCCGCCATCTTGGATTTAAATTTTTTACAGTATGTTGTATTCTGCTTGTTAAGCCCTTTCATTTGATACCCATATTGTTGGGATTAATAATACCTAAATTATCCGCCATTTTGTAGCGGCGGCCATCTTGGATTTATAATGATAATGAATATACATAATTGTATTGTCACCAAAATCCAAAGTGTATACAAAATTTCAGATTAATCGGTTGACAGGAAGTGGGTGAAATTTGAATTACCAAATTTGACCCAAGAATAAATAATAAAACAAACGGGGTGAGCTAAATAAAACCGTTTAAAAAGGATCGAAACATCTGTTTTGAATTCTAAAATTAAAGTTGATGAACTTGCTATGGCTATGTTTAGCCCAGATACTGTTAATAATCATCATTCTGGTGTGAGTTATATTGGATTTAATACTACTGGTTTACCTTTGAAGTCTGATAAGAATTCTGTATACCTATGAATATGTAATTCAATATACGTTAAGATATAAGGCTCATTTTACATTTACCGCGTTAAAAGTTGTTTTATGGCTCTATCCTTCTTTATAGCTTCACCAATGTCAAGTGAAATAATTATTGATACAATTTGGGTAGTCAACAGTCAAAGTTAAAGTCACGATCACTTAATAAAAAGTAACAAGCCTGGGCTTTTACATGACGAAGAGTTTTTTGTAAAATCAATATTCCATCACCCGTCAAAGTCATCAATCTTTCCAAGGGTGTGATGAGTCACTTATTTTAATAGATTTTTAATCCCTTTGTGTAGGAAATTATGAATTGGAATTTATCAGCTGGAAGATATTATGTATGAAGTGGTTCCGTCTCATACAACGATGGATTTTATAGAATATTCGGTATGTAGGTATTTGAAGATTTTTTTTCTGTGAGAAAAGTTGGCGGAAATGATAAATAAGAAGCCTTGGATGCAAATGATGCAATTATAAACGAGTGAGCTGTCACGTGAACAACTCGCTTGTACATACCTAATAGAGTGTACACTATGATTTAGTTTAAGAGTAGTCTACGCTAAATATAATTTTACTGTGCTCACCATGGTAAGTAATCACCGCCACCCATGAACATCTGCAACAGCTGAGGCATCGCAAATGCGTTGCCGGTTTTTAAAGAAGGAATAAGGCTGTTTCTTGAAGACCACCAATAGTGTGTGCATTTGCCAACCAAGCCCTAATCTGCCCAATCCTTATAAAGGGCAAGATATGAATGACAGACATTTATTTCCATTAGACCTGTGTAGTTCGTGAGGGAATAGTTCAATTGTACCAGTTCACTAAAAGATAACCTAAGTGATAGAGAAAAAGAAAATACCAAATTAATAGTATAGGAGCTAAAATGAGACACACAAGCAGAAATAAACGAACGAACATATCATCATATATAATTAATAAAATGTATTGTCAAACTGTGTTTCAATTGTTGTTACAAGCATTATACTCGTAAATACCTACTTAATTAATCCTCCAACCGATAGGTATTCGACGCACGCTGCACTCTCCTTCTTAATAAGAAGGAACACCACTTACAAGCATTAATAGTTAGTATCAACGACCGTTTCTGACGTCCAATATGTCAGATTTTGAGTCGAGGAAGAAAAGAGGGCAATAAATAGTGTTCTACGACCGATGCCCATTCTATACCACTGGATACGAGTGAACTAAAAAGTAGAGTTATTTTGATTAAAATTATTATTTCACTGTTTTAGTTGAATGAACTGTTTTGCGCAACTCTAATCTCCATCTGTGCCTTTTAATCTTGTCCTGTGAAAGTTTCTTCAACGCCAACAATCAGACTTGAAACCTTATGTCGTACAGTTGAAGTTCATTTTGTAGTGTAGGTGAGCCAGTAGGGTACTTTGAGAAAATTGAGTTTTGTCTGCATCACGTTTTGTCTTAGTTCTTACCACTAGATTAGTTATCTCACATGTGTTAAGGGTAAATAAACATGAATGTAAGAGAACATGACATTAAATGAAAAAATATATACCTATTGTACTCTTTTTTAACTTTTATTTACTTCCATCTCAACAACATCATAAATCTCAAGTAAAAGCGATAGCTTTGGAACCCCGGGGTACGCTTAGAACGTAATTCAGGATTTGGGGACTCGAGTAATTAAAATGAAGCGACTGCCGTCTGACCTTTTAACAGGCTATATCATGGTTACACGTTTAAGAAACTAGGTATACGGAATGTGCAGGTTTCCTCGCGATCTTTGGTTTAAAGATCTTAAAAGATCTTTATTTCCTCATTAAAACAAATAGCATGCCACTAACAAACGTAAATTCTTAGTACAAACAAAATCATACAGATTTACGTTTGGGAATTGGTTACATGACAAGATTAGAATATTATTGACTGGCCGGATGGCGCATTTGGTAGTGACCCTGCTTCATACGCCAAAGGTCGTGGGTTCGATCCCCACCCAGGACAAACGTTCGTGTGATGAACACTTGTGTTTGTTCAGTGTCTGGGTGTTATATATGTGTATTTAAGTATTATATTTGTGATCCTCTGTTGTCTGATATCTGTAACACAAGTACTTAAGCTACTTAGTACGGAGTCAGGTCAATGTATGAGATGTTGTGTAAATTTATTTATTATTTATTTATTATAGTAAAATTGTAAGTAAGCGTAAGATTACATTTTACATGTTTCCCTCACCTCACGCAAATGGTAGCAATACGCACATAGATTTGAAAAATCCAGGGGTCCATGCTCGGATTTGAACCATTAACTACCGTATGGAAGGCGCGTTCATCAATCGTTCATCCATTATATTTCATTATCCAGTCCATAGCTAATGCAAAAGCGCCTTTAATACCTTTGATTAACAAAAGAAGCCGTTGGAAAGGATTATGATTGGCTATCATTAGATCTGTTTCAC
This sequence comes from Cnaphalocrocis medinalis, assembly GCA_014851415.1. Classification (NCBI taxonomy): domain Eukaryota; kingdom Metazoa; phylum Arthropoda; class Insecta; order Lepidoptera; family Crambidae; genus Cnaphalocrocis; species Cnaphalocrocis medinalis. Next base: position 8,700,448 of record CM026298.1, on the reverse strand, counting down.
AGGCCGCGTCCATTTTGCTCATCGTCAAAAACATTTTCTCTTGTGGATTATTATTTGATCATTCTATATTTAACCATATTTTTTAGCAACACAAGCTGGTTTTATTTGGAATTGTAAGTATTTGTGAAGTAGGAAAGATAAGTTGTGTAGAATGAAACCATTTTTTTAAATCAGGAATGCAAGGAGTAAAATAAAATATGTACTTTTGCTCTTTGGGTTTATGATCACCAATCCGCATTAGGCAAGCGTGGTGATTAAGCCTAATCCCGTCATAGTAGCGATGACTTGATTTCTATGATGGAGGCCTTTAGCTTTAGCCTTTTAGCTTAGCTACTTGTGTTACAGTTATCAAACCACAGAGATAAATATTGGTGCTATACGTACCTACCATTATTTTTCAAACAAATGCGCCATCGGACCAATCAAAACAGCATAAACCATTTTGAGTCTTACTACTACTATCAATCTCTATACTATGCAAAGGAAAACTGTAGTAACACTATTATTGAGTAATTAATACCCCTTTTGTTGGTAACGAGTTTCCTAGTAGCAATTTCAGCTAAGAGCAAGATATTGAAAACGAATTAGCACTAGGCTGACTGCTACTAGCTTGAAGATATATTAATACTGGGTTAATTACGTTATTGAATCAAGTTCTAGTAAATAAAATGAACGTTTTCCCTATGGTGTAAATATAGCGTAGGCCTTTGATAGGGTATGGCACAGGGTTCTGCTCTTGTAACTTCCTTCATACGGCCTCCCGGAGAAATTGTGTACGTGGAAAACTATTTTTCTTACTGGGTGCAGAATTTAGGTCGTTTTCGACGGTTCTTGCTCCGAGTTGAAGCCGCAAATGCTAGTATCCCTCAGGGAAGTGTGCTATCTCCACCACTTTATTTTTTTCTGCATATCGATGTTAATTGTGTTTCCTCTGAACAATACTCATTACTATCTAGAAAAAAGTACTGAGCTGCAAACATTTCTCCAGAAAATGTCGCAGAGAATCTGAACTCTTATCTGAATGATAGTCTGTTAAATCATGTTTCGAGTTGGACTCGACTTAATTTAGTCCAATTTGATCCCTCCTAGACACAAGTAGTGTTAATCGCTAAAAGGTATCTTTGTCATGCCAATCATTTTTCAAGGCAACATTATTATCACTTAACATCAACTGACTCATTCGCTCGTAGTCGCCTTTAGCATAAAAACTTTGTATATTTTCTTTCCCATTTCCATAAAAACATCGCTTTTTTTTAATAATACCACATTTTCCTTGCGCACAAAAGGCATTCTGTCAAAATGGCGTTCGGCACAATATATTTTGGTCAAAATGTAATTGTATTTATTAGGGAAATCTCGTTATTTCTGCCATCCGACGCGGGTTATTCAAATATGACTTCTAATTTATGAGAGAGCAATTCTGTCGGCGATTTATTGGGTATTTGACTTTGGTAATGTTAGAACTTAAAATATTTTTTTATTAGTAAAATATAATGTAGTTAGTCGAACTGTTGTTTGTCTCATGTATTTTTTTCTGTGCAATGAAGATTGTCTAAGATAAAGATTCATAAGATCTAAGATTAATAAGAATATCTGCGTGATTGATTGTTGTTGTCTTACGGATATCATATCAGACTTCAGGCTACATAATAGTACAATGTACTTCAGGCAACAAAACATAAAAAAATAGAACATACCTATACATAAAACTACATTGCATAGAATAACTTAATATAGTAATGTGAAGCGCAACAAGATCAATGTGACTCTGTTAGATAAAAACGTGGCTTAAGTACAGGAGGCCAGGGTTCAAATTAGTATCTCTGATTTTCTCAAATCTATGTATGGCACGTTTTGGATAGTTTCTAAGACGTGCGACGATGATTTAGTCGGTTCGGTGTCCCTGTCTAAGATAACCTTAGTTTAAGACATATTATATCAACAAACTTCACGATTTTGCCAAGTTACGCGCGTGTTAAGTCGGGCAGCCGATCAGGAAACTTCCGAAATAACGACGATCGTGACAATTAGTAATATATTATTATATGAATTATATACCGACCGTTTATTGTAAGAGTATAATATCTTCTTCTATATATATATTGCACTATATAAGAGTGAGAGTTTGTAAGCATGGATAGATGTATGTTTGCTCCTCTTTCACGCAAAAACTACCTAATGGATTTGAATGACTCTTTACAATAACATAAAATAACACATAGGCTACAATTTATAAAAATATATGTGTGGATTTTAATAGAAAGTCTTCTTTTTACAAGTGCGCAAAATAACGGTCATCGCTATTCTTTCGTGCCGCCAGCTATACATACCTACTTTGAAAAAAACCTTTAGTGGCAAACTGAACTTCATGTAAGCGGAGCTGTGGACGGTTCACGAATGTAATGTTAGTGAAAATACTGTTTACCGAAAATTCAGTTTTGTGTCATATAGGTTTAGATTTATTACGTTTGGGCACCTACTAAATTGCGTCCCAACCTTTCATCTTAAGGTCGGAAATGGGCACCCATACCTCTAGTGGTTGGACTCTGGTACCTTATAAGCTTACCATTTTACGAAGCATGCAAAGAGCAGACGGAAACCATAAACAACCGTTTACGAGCAGTCACGTAAAAGGTGTTTTATGATTTTCTAAGGCGCAGTCGACATTTGCAAGCGACAAGATCAGTTTTAGGGCATTACTAGAAAAAATCGATCGATTAAGGGCTTCGATCGATGGTGGAACGGATAAGTGGTAAATCGACTTTTTGAAGGAAGTCCCTCCCTTACTATCTATTTATCTGTACTTTAATGGCACAAACATTAGCTGCAATCGGCGAGCTTAATCCCAAGAATTCTCTACCAGTCAACCTTTGGGTCATGCAGAAAAGACAAAGGTGCGGTTAAATCACATACTATTATTATATTATATTTATTTTATTTTTTAAAAATGTATTGCACAAACTTATAATAATTGCTTTACCTATAGATAATACTATCTATACTATTTATAAAACCGGTTGTAGACCGGATAGCAGAGCCGAACATAATGGGGGAAATGAAATCATCCCGACTACGCCGGTTTGGACACGTGGAGAGAATGGGAGAGGATCGAGCGGCCAAGAGAGCTTACCATTGTTGGTTGTCAACGGTATGCCGTCCTGTAGGGTGTCCGAGATATCGCTGGAGGGACGAAGTTGCCAAGGACCTTAAGGCACTAAACGTGCATAAGTAAGTAAGTATCAGCCTATATACTGTCCCACTGCAGGACAGAGGCCTCCATCATAGAAATCAAGTTATCGCTACTATGATGGGATTAGGCTTAATCACCACACTTGACTAATGCGGATTGGTGATCACAAACCCGAGCTATGTTCGAAAAATTCGAAACATACTTTTGCTCGACCCGGGAATCGAACCCGGGACCCCGAGATCACTTCAATTGGCACAGTACTGAACCAAATGGTGAACTTTTAAGTCGTAGGCCAAGAAGACCCACTTTGTATCGCTGAGTCAGCGTTGTAAGCAAGTAAGTAAAGACGTAGTTTTTTAATTCTTATATCTTATCCAACAATAAATTACTTAATTAAGAATCTAGCTATAAAGCTTAAAAGTACACTTGACAAACAATAAATTCAATTAAATTAAAATTGAAGAAGGTAACTCCAATTTTACGCGATTCCGTGAGCAGGAATTCTATTTCTAATGATCCAAATTAATAAAGCGATGGCTTAGAAAAGTAATTAGGCAGGCTAAAGTTATCTTCAAATTAATTAATTGTTCTAATGGGCTTTAATTTAGATTTTTACGACTCTTAAAGGGAGTGAATGAAAGAAAGAATTGATGTAAATTGGGACGTATTGTTCTTTTTGATGACTTGGAGTATTACGGATAAAGCGTATTGTAATTATAACTTCAAAGATTTTAAAATATAATTTCCAAATTTTATACTATAAATCGTCTTATGATTGGTACCTTTCTGTGTAATTTTACCTGATGTTGTTTCTATTAGATATTTTTATTGCGTTTTATTCAAAAATAATTAATTAATATTAGTTTATTTTTCTCTCCACAATATACAGGTTGTATTTGTGGACATTTACATCCCTTTAACCACGTGTTCTACAAACCATTCTGAACAACATTTCTTTTATGACCTTCGGAATGTCGCATTATAATAAATCCATACAAAGTCGGTTACATGACTTGGTCATTTCGTAAGGGGTCTCGAATATTTGTTCGATGTATTTCAAAAAGTCATCCTAACTATAATATTATAAATGCGAAAGTAACTCTGTCTGTCTGTCTGTCTGTTACTCTTTCACGCCAAAACTACTCAACGGATTTAAATGAAATTTGGTATACAGATAATCTAGACCCTGAGAAAGAACATAGGCTACTTTTTATTGCGAAAAGGGGGTTGTAAGGGGTTGAAAAGGGGGGTAAAAAGTTACTTTTCCACAAGGACGAAGTCGCGGGCGGCCGCTAGTTGAACAATAAATGTTAGCTGAGCTGGTACAATAGGTACTATGTATTTAATTATTTACTGTATTTGTGATTTTCTTGTCTAACATCTGTAACACAAGTGCTTGCTACTTTGTATGGTCAATGTATGAGTAGTTAATACTCAAAAAAAAGTTAAGTATCAGCCTATATACTGTCCCACTGCAGGGCAAAGGCCTCCATCACAGAAATAATTAATACTACTTAATAACTCATTTAATATAAAAATCAAACCCTTTTTGCGACCGCAAGTATATGCATCTGTTGCACACCGCATGCACACGAGAGCTCTGCGGTCACGACATAATGCGCAACATATTATGCTGGAGATGTTGTGCTGGTGTGCGGTCACTAATGTTTAGGACATGTGAGCCTGGCCACATATACCAGTACGATTCATTTCATATTCCTACGGTTCTATCAACCATTTTGGGAGAGCCACGCTTCGGCATGAATGGGCCGGCTCAACCGGAGTGATACCACGGCCTCTAAAAAGACCGGCGTGAAGCAACCGGAGGCCTCATTGGGAGAAAGGGGGTTAAAGGTTGACAGTGCACTTGTGACACTTCTGGTGTAGCATGTGTCTACGGGGGGCGGTAATCGCTTACCATCAGGTGATTCGTTTGCTCGTCTGCCATCTATCACATAAAAAAAACATTCTGAGCGTCATTAATTGTTCTATGTTGACCAAATTTGTATGAAAAGTTGAAATTTTTAGAATGCTAATTTTTAAAAATCAGGACAAGATGTTGCTCAGTATGATTGGAAGAGGACGTGCATAAAGGGATGGAAATGTTCACAGATACATCCTGTATAAATCACCCTGTATGTATCTTAGAGTTTGTATGGTCGAAGGTAACAACGGAAAACTTTGGAACGCTACCCGCCAAATCTCCTGTAGGTAGATCGGCTTTGTTGTTCTACGTCTGCTTCAAATTTCGAAGCCAGTATTCTCTTAACCAAACTTTGTTTTTAGACATGTGCTAGTTAAAGTTAAGCTTGGTACTCTTTTGTTTCACGTTAACTCAGCTAGGAGTCATAATATTGTCAACATGTCTCTAACTAGTTGCAGCGGGTACGATACACAATATTGACGAAGTTTACTCGGATGCGACCCATATACAGGCGTCGGTGCGGTCACAACATATGTGGGAGATGTTGTATTGGTGGCGTTGTGTTGTCTGTGGTCTGCTTTGGATTGGTCAATTTATTTGCGTGGATTTTCCTTGCATAGTTGAGATTCTTGGTTTGAGTGAAAAGACTCTGTGCTTTCTTAACTGTAGGTCGTTCAAATTCGAACCATCACTCAAGCGATTGCCTACGCCCATAGACTCCTGTAGCGCTACCATGAGTTGACATCGAAAACTAACATAATGTAAACTATTGCTCTGTCTCTTTCAAATGTATCACAATGAAAGAGACAAAGCGATAGTTTTCGATAGCGAGGACAGTAATTCAAACTCATGGTAAGGCCACTGAAACACCTGTAGAGTCACAAGTGAAGTCACTGCTAACCCCCTATCACCCAATTGGGCCTCCGGAATCTAGGTACACTTACTCGACGAAACACAGCGGTGCTTACGGCGGTCTTCTGTGAGGCCGTGGTATCACTCCGGTCAAGCCGGCCCATCATGCCGAAACATGGCTCTCCCACGTTTCTAATGTATGGTCTGAAGATAAAAACTAATGTGCTAATGTTACATCAACTTGTTTATTTGATTACTCCCCAGCATTAGCTCTCTGTGACTGATCGGTACGAAGTTGATGGATGGACCATACTTATCTGGACAAACGTGTTTCCCTTAGAATATTATCCTTACTTTTGTTTTGCGAAACACGTGGATTCAGAAAAGGCTGGTCCAATACGAGCACTTAATATGAACAAAAGAATTGGGTTGCTTTGTTCTTCCAGCGGTTTTATCCCGATTTCTTTACTAGGCTCTGACGATGTTCTAGGATTTGATGTGACTAATTACAAAGAAGGGACTGCCATCTGATCTTCAGCTCTAAGATAGGGAACTATACAATATAGTATGATAGTATTATGAATCAATTTATCACGAAAACTGTCATTAAATAAACCGCCATCAGTTATTTAAATGAATACAACCTAAATGCCTTTGTAAGGGATGAGCCATTAGACAGAAATATAAAACCTCATCTAAATGCGGACTTTTTCCATTTTCCTCATGATCGCCCGTTCTACCCCGCTGGTTCTGACCTGCATTTTACAACGGTCACTTTATGATCCAGTCGCCCATGGTTATTATGATTGTATCTTTGTAGGAAAGCAAAAATGAAACATTATCAAAAGAAGAATGAAATAGATAACAAAAGACGATAAATTTTGAATGCCCAAAAATACTTTCAATATTCGATCATATTTAAAACCTTAGGTTTCAGAACAGTCCACAGCAAAGGTATCTATCTACCTTGATCAAAAACTCTATACTCGATATTGAGCGGAGTTCGCGTCAGAACTTTATAGTGTCAAATTTATACATGTCTGACGCAAACTCCGTATATTCCCAAAGTGATTAATTGAATTAAAATTTAGTTCCGTATGTAACGAATAATTCGAGATTAAAATGCTTATTCCTGACATACAAGTGGATCTAGGCTGATTAAGATCGAAAATAAAACGTAGTATGGCATTTTCGAAATTCAAAATATCTATACTGTGGCTATACTGTAGCTGCAATGACATCGCGGCACCTTTTTTTAAACGCTTTCAGTATGGTTCGTATTGTATAGTTAGAATTTTTCTATCGAAGCTTTTAATGACTCTTTGACCTTAATGTCTATTTGGTCACTTGTTCTGTTCTATGCTTATTCAATGTTTATTACTGTGGCGAGGAACCGTCGAAAGTCACATTACGTGCTGTATCGAAAGTGAAAATTCGTGTTTTTGTTCTAATGTTTTTTTAATATTGCTTCTTTTAAAATATTCAAAGACATGCCTATACAAACAATAAGGCTTTGAGCATAAAAAGTAGTCGGATTCTTTTTGCCTTAAAACACTAAAAGGGTAGTTTATCATAAAAAAATAACCCAAATTATCACTTTCGATAATGTAATACGTAAGGAAAATTTACTTGTGCGATCTAATCTTAACCCAGCGCTATCTCTCGGATCGACCGGAGTGAGTGAGATTACCGAAGGCCCAATCGGGGGGAAACTGAGTTAAGGGTTAGTCGCACTAGTGACTCTAGGTGGTGCAACTGTCTATGGGCGGTAGCAACAGTTTACAATCAGGTGATCAGTTTGTTCAACTGTCTATCCCATAAAGGATTATTCCCGAAATAAAATAAGATCAAACCTGATTGAAATAATCAAATCAAATCAAATCAAATAGTTTATTGCCAATTAAGTGTACAACATACAGGTCATTAGTAGTAATAAGTAGCTTAGGAACTTAATTACCTTTTACAGGTGTTGCAATATTATTAAAAGATAATTATAAATTTTTCAATTACATACCTACGTAGCTGGTATTAATTACTTACAACTTAACTTAATTTACAACTGATAAATTATGTAGGTAGACTAATAATAAAATATAATACAAAAACAAAATGTAAGTATATTTTCAGACACGAGACTCATAAAAATGTTAGTAACAAAATGACGATTAAAACTTTTGATTTATCATAATACGGTCAGTTCTACAATGGCAATTTTATATTAAACAAATCCAATCACGCTGTCCCGTTAAATTGAATGTAATATCAATTTAGGCACCGATCTGTCACGCATCGTTTGTGTTGTTCATTAAACTTTCATGGCCTGTCGTCGGTTATGATCATAGGCTTTCAATAGCCCAGGGTGATTATTTAAACGATTATATCACATATGTATTATGTGTGAATTCTGTTATTGTGGTGTCAACCTTTTATAATGAAACTAGCTGGTACCCGCGTCTTCGTCCGCGTGGAATAGTATCTTTGGGTAGCATGCATTTTAATTATTTAATCATTTTCACAACAACAACGGCGATAAAGTACTGTTTAATAAGGCGGTCTTATCGCTTGTAGCGATTTCTTCCTTAAGGTAAAGAGGCTCGTATCGGAGGCCAAGACTCATTTTGGATCGTTGAGCCATCGGAGTAAGTAAGTAAGGTAAAGAAATGAAAACAACTTGTTAGCAATGGGGTAAGGCAGTGCAAGGAAATTGCTGAATGAAATTAAGAAGTACACCCGCCACCGCTCTGCTATTTAAAAATAGATTTATTTTCAGAGAAATAAAAGGATACCTACTTTTCTACTGAGAAATTCTCAGAGTCAGTCTGAAGTCAGGAAGTTAGCGGCGTTTAACCCTCTGCCTCGGAAAACACGTTAGCCCGTTGATCATGGGGGTCTACTCCGCCAAACGATATCGAATTATTCGTAACGATACGTCATTCAGTTCATACAAAAACCCCACTCTAACACAGCTTAAAATACGAATAATTGAATTTGACAGCTTCACAAACGTCAAATCTCGATATCTCGAGACGATACTCGTAACGATACCATCAGAGACGTCGTCGGAATGTTCTTCGATTTGACGTTTGTGAAGCTGTCAAATTCATTATTCGTATTTTAAGCTGTGTTAGAGTAGGGTTTTTGTATGAACTGACGTATTGTTCCGAATAATTCGATATCGTTTGGCGGAGTAGACCCCCTGCAACTGTTCCCCCTTCGGACGTATCACACCGAAATCTGTCTCATCGAAATAAGGAAGGATAAGGAAATTGAGATTGCATTTGTGTCTGCGCACACACTTGTGCAATATAAATTTTGAATGATCATCAAACCAACAAGACGTTAAAATATATTTTTAACTAAAGATTTTTCTTCTTCTATACTATTTATAAAGACGATAATATCATAGTCCACGTCAGAGCTTATAGGCAAAACGAAAACACGAAACACTTGCGCGATGTAATATACTCCCAGTGCCATCTGTAGTTAGACAGTGGAACTACTTTTCCAAAATGAATTGAGGGCGGGCCACTAGTTACATAGAATATAAACATGTTTTCCATACGAGAGCTGTAGTAAAAACACTTTATATTAGGTATTTTTACCTCCACCCGAGCCTGAGAAATATAAGCTTAACAAGAAATACGTAAGACAAGCAGAAATCCTATAAGCTACCTTTCAAAGGTAACTGAAATGTTAAAAAACCGTAATAGAATTTATTTATGAAAAGCTGAAGTCTGAATAAAGTCACGAAGTCGTTTCTAAGGAAGTTGAACTCTCTAGGGCAAGGAGATGGATGCAATAGAAGGAGCATTAGATGCAATTCAAGGATGCAACATGAATTTTTAATAATATAACGCCCCGTTGGTCTAGTGGTTTAGCTCGGGTTTGTGATCACCAATCCGCATTAGGCAAGCGTGGTGATTAAGCCTAATCCCATCAGAGTAGCGATGACTTGATTTCTATGATGGAGGCCGTTTTTTTTATGTGATAGGTAGCAGACGAGCAGGCGGATCACCTGATGGTAAGCAATTGCCGCCGCCCATGGACAATTGCAACACCAGTGGAGTTACAAGTGCGCTGCCAGCCTTTTATCCCCTTCCCCCCCAGGGTGGGCCTCCGGTACCCTCACTCACTTGGCGAAACACAGCACAGGGGCTGCTTCATGCCGGTTTTCTGTGAGACAGTGGTATCACTCCGGTCAAGCCGGCCCATACATGCCGAAGCGTAGCTCTTCCACAATTGCCACACCTTTACCTTACAGTGGGACAGTATATGTTATAGACTGATACTTCACTTTACCTATGTACTTTAATTTTTTAATAACCTTCCAACCGATTCGGTTAGGCGGCCGATCTTAAAACGATTAGCTATACTTATGCAGAATACTATAATGTTCAAGTGTGTGCGCAAACACAGGTACACTCTCTGATCCCTTACCCTCACTCACTATTACGTCGAGTGAGTGAGGGTATCAGAGGCCCAATGGGGGGAGAGGTGGTTAAAGGTTAGCATCGCATTTGTGATTGTGTGGTGTTGCAGGTGCCATGGTAAGCGATTGCCGAGTCGCGTCGTCGCGACGGGCAATCGCTTACCATCAGGCGATCCGTCGACTCGTCTATCACCTATGACACAAAAAACTGACACTTCGGAGCCCGCTTTCCTGCTACGACTTCTCCACTTCGCACTGTCTTCGGCATGTTACTTAGTTTGACGTCGTAGGGGACACGTGTGTCAAACGTGTCATCCCCTACGACGTAAAGCCACACCTTTTTGGTTACTTATCTCATAAAGGAAGAGATCTTGAAGCTTTCAAAAAAGGAAAAAAGATTTAGACAATTTAAAGGTGTATGGTTTGAAAAGGTGAAGGTACTAAATCATCAAGGAGTTTTCAACCTTCTAGAGATTGTTGCCAGTAAGACTTAGATCCAAGTTAAAGTGTAAAGTAGATACTTAATAGCACAGATTATAAATAATGTAATAGTCCAAGTAAAGTTATATTGAATATATACGTATATATTTGTAATTCCACTGTTGGTTCTGATATCTGTAACACAGGTGCTTGAGTTACCTATCTCAGAGTCAGACCAATGTATGTGTTGTAGTGAAATATTATATTATTATTATTATTGAAATATAACGTCATAGCTTTTAAAGGGTATTATTAAGTTTAAAGCTTCGGCTTTGAAAAAGTAAGATTCGTAAATTTCGAACTACTCGGTTTGGGTTTACCACTTCTCAGTTGTTACCAGTCCGCATAAGGCAAGCGTGGTGATTGGTGGTGATTACTAGTATTATAATATCTGTGGTGGTGATTAGGCGTAACACCATAGTAGCGATGACTTGATTTCAATGATGGGAGGCCTTTGCCATGCCAAGGGACCATATAAAGGGGCTTTGCTACACTTTATAGCTCTTATCTCCGGAAACATCCTATTTAATTTAGTTACATTTTCGCAGGAACCCTTTTATTGGTAAGAAGTAAATGTCTTCTCTCTGACTTAATGTATGTGTTCATGTTATGTAATGTTTTTGTGATCAATGAATGAATTTTCTTGTTTTATGCTTCTTTTGTTTAGTTAGGTAATATAAGCATTTTTATGAGAAAAGTTTTGTTAAGTAACTTATAAACCACAAAAGTATATACCTTGTGTGGAGGTAATAAGTATACCTAATGTATCATTATAATAACTTGTTGCCTCAGTGTGTAGCTACATTTTTCTCCCATTTTATGACGGTGAATATTGAAACATAGTACCTACACCTATAGTGAAAAAAAATATATAAGCAACTGTCAAGGCCCAAAGACTATATTAAAAAACTGTATGACAATTTTTTTTATCATAAGCTTAATAATTTTGATTAATAATTCAATAAATTCAACGAACTTTATCGTAAAAATTAGACTGTAATTAAAGTTTAATTTAAATAAAATATTTTCGTATAACGCAATTAAATTCGACGCATTTTATTACGTATCGACGTTGATATGCCACAATATCATTGATTTCTACGGACGTCAAAACTCTCCTTTACTTAACTTCAAGCTTGAGCACCTATTTAAATAAGACCCAAGCGACGTCACACATAAAATGTATAAAGTAAGTTCAAAAAGTAGAATGTAAAATATAAGCCTTCCCTAAAAATGTGCGAAATATAGGTAGGTACATAACTACATCATACACAACCGTATCAGTTTAAGTGCCAATTTAGAAAGAAATAAAATATTGCTTTACCATTTCATGCCGTCGTAAACCTCGAAATGTCCTAAGAACAGCCCCCAACTATAAAGTGGTCTCTCACACACAACGCAATCCATAATATAAATAAACAGGTACTTTGAAAGTACCGAACTAGTGAAGTAGTTAATATTTAATTTACCTGGAAACCTTGGAAACTCCTCCAAAACTTTTAAATCAAAGTTTCCACAACACTCCAAAATACGCACAGCACTATTAATTAAAAAGAAAACTACAGATCTTCACGCGCGTTCTTAATTCAATTTCACTTTTCACCTCCTTTGATTCGAATGTTCGAAATTTGAAAATGGTCCGAAGTTTCGGGCGGCAGGGCGGCGACTCAACTGGTGGGCGCCCCAAGCGACGTTCGACAGAGCACTGCCGATGGCGGGCGAACGCGCCCTATGGCCGTCTCGGTGCAAGTTCGTAATTCGAATATAAATGTTCGAATTTCGATTTGATTGACAGATGAAATTATAAAGGGAAAAAAGATGAATCTATAAAAGGAATTCGCATAGTCGCCAGTACAAAATAAGTGCGTGCTCTTTCTTTATTGCATTGGATGCTATGATTTTTATTCATCTAATCCCTTTTATTCATGTTGAATTGGACATTAAATGGATATTAATCAATTATAAATTAATGATCATGTTGTTTATTTGTTAGTCTGTGTTTTACCACTATTTCGTAGTCCGTCTGAATACCTACTTAATTCTTTGTTTGGGTTTGAGTAGGCCATACACAAAGTAAATCTGCAAATTAATGTATATCCGTCATGTAACGTTTTTTTTTTATTTAGTAGGTATATTTGTATTGATTAATGTTATGGATAGTCAGAGACCACTGAGTGGGGGTGGTACTCGTATCAACTGCTTTTTGCTAAAAGTAACTGCGACTTATGTTTTAAAACGAATATTATGTCAATACCATTATTTTTAACACTGGTAACGTTTATAGTGACGGCCTCGAAGGCGCAGTGGCTAAGGAGTTCGCCCGAAGTGCGAAAGGTCCCGGGTTCGATTCCCGGTCAAGTCAATTTAGGAAACTGCACTTTCTAAGTTTTCTTGGGTCTGGGTATTCTGGGTTGACACCCCAAGTTAATTATCGTCTCGTCATCTGGTACTTTTTTCTATTTAAATTAAAATCTCATCACACTTCACAGAAAACCGTCGTGAAGCAGCTCCTGTGCTGTGTTTCGCCGAGTGAGTGAGGGTGCCGGAGGCCCATCGGGGGGGAAGGGGATAAAAGGTTAGCAGCGCACTTGTAACTCCACTGGTGTTGCATGTGTCCATGGGCGGCGGCAATTGCTTACCATCAGGTGATCCGTCTGCTCGTCTGCTAACTACATATCACATAAAAAAAAAACTCTTATGTATGCTCTTGCCTTGAAGGTATCTAAATCGTGTATCGAAATTCTGGTTTTTATCCACAGTTCTACACTAAACACAAATAGGCTCAAGTTTCAATAAATAAAAATAGACTCTATCAAAATAAACTCGTGTTTTCTGACACAGTTGCTGGCTCGGCAATGTTTGGTGAAGGTTTTATTTGATTAAATGTTCGTTCAAAAATACTTTTTAATATTTAACGGAAGCAAGTTCAGTCAATATTAATTTGCGCAGTCGAGTTGATTTTGAAAGAGGGATGTAGGTATTAAAACCGTTATCTACTTTTGATAGTGTGTGTATGGACATCATGGTATAGTCCGAGGCAAGAAAGTGTAGTTATGACCTTGAGTGCGCAGAAACCAATTTTGATAGAAAGTGTTATTTTTTACAAGTGCGCAAAATAACGGTCATCGCTAACTTTCGTGCCTCCAGCTATAAGCAAATAGCCTACGTTACAAATACATATAATGTAACTACGATACTTTATATTCCCACTGCGGATTTGTAAAAAAGAAAATACTATTATAATATATTTGACGATAAACCCACACAGGTATCACAAAGGAACGACGTAAATTAAACTTTTGTACAATGTAAGACTATACAAGCGTATTTCGTCGAATGAGTGAGGGTACTGGAGGCCCAATTGGGGCGAAAGGGGGTTAAAGGTTGGCAGCGCACTTGTGACTCTACTGGTTTTGCATGTGTCTATGGGCGGTGGCAATCGCTAACCATCAGGTGATTCGTCTGCTCGTCTGCAACCTATCACAAAAAAAATACAAAGACAAATACGGAAAAAAACACTAATACAAATAAAAATCATTTCCGTAACCACAAGGCATAAATGTAATACGCGATGGAATCGACACCTAGCGCCATCTATTCGCAAAGATTAGGAAAATTAAAACCGGAACCAAGTAAGGGCGGGCCACTAGTCCTAAACAAAATGATTAAGTCAGTTTCCATCTAAATCAATTCTCATTCTATCATCAAATGAGTAACACCATAATTAACGTTAAAAATAAGTTTTACTGATAAGTCAGTAGGCCGTAAAGTGGGCCAAACGGCTTACCATTAATCAACCTCAAAATAAGTTGGGCAGGGCCTGTTTGTTCCTGTAGTCAGAAACATTACCGAAAATGACTTGTAATTTCTTGTAATCCATCAAAGGAGTGTCAGTAAAGAATCAGCCTATATACTGTCCTACTGCAGGGCGAGGGCCTCTCCATCATAGAAATCAAGTCATAGCTACTATGATGGGATTAAGCTTAATCTAGACTAAGATTAGGCTTCATAAGAAACTTTTTGCCTCGAACTACAAAACTATGGAATGAACTGTCACCTGTGGTATTCCCGGACCGATCATCATCATCATCATCATTTCAGCCAATAGACGTCCACTGCTGGACATAGGCCTCCCCCAAAGTTCTCCATACGAATCGGTCCTGTGCCACCCGCATCCAATGGACTCCCGCGACCTTTACCAGATCGTCGGTCCACCTGGTGGGAGGCCTGCCACGACTGCGGCCTCCTGCGCGTGGCCTCCACTCAAGGACCTTTCCACCCCAACGGCCGTCTGTTCTCCTCGCAATGTGCCCTGCCCATTGCCACTTCAGCCACGCAATTCTTTGGACTATGTCCGTGACCTTAGATCTCCTGCGGATCTCATCATTTCTGACACGATCGCGCAAGGAGATTCCGAGCATAGCCCTCTCCATTGCCCTCTGAGTGACTTTGAGCCTTCTTAAGCGGCCCATTGTAAGCGGCCACGTTTCAGTTCCGTATGTCATCACTGGCAATACACACGCATTAAAGACTTTCGTCTTCAGACACTGTGGTAGATGAGCCGAAAATATGCTGCGTAGCTTCCCGAACGCTGCCCAGCCGAGTTGGATTCGCCGGTCGACCTCTTTCTGGAAGTTAGACTCACCAAGTTGCACTTTTTGTCCGAGGTAAATATATTCGTCTACAACTTCCAGTGTAGAGCTTCCTACTTTTACAGGAGTGGGTACGACATGAGAGTTCAACATGAGTTTTGTCTTGTCCATGTTCATTTTGAGACCCACTTGTTGAGAGACTCTACTGAGGTCATCAAGCATTCTGCTTAAGTCTTCCAAGGTCTCAGCCATGACTACGATATCATCGGCAAATCGAAGGTGCGTCATGTACTCGCCATTTATATTGATGCCAAGTCCATCCCATTCCAGAAGCTTAAAAACGTCCTCCAACAGAGTTGTGAACAGTTTCGGCGATATGACGTCACTCTGTCTCACACCTCGCTGGAGTGGTATAGGCTTAGACTTCTGGTCCTGAAGACGGACTGACATGGAGGCGTTTGCGTACAGGGACTGCAACACTTGTATGTACCGGTAGTCAATTCGGCACCTTTGGAGAGACTGTAGCACGGCCCAAATCTCGACAGAATCAAAAGCTTTCTCATAGTCCACAAACGCTAAGCACAATGGCAGATTGTACTCCTCGGTCTTCTGTACAACCTGCCGCAGCGTATGAATGTGGTCTATGGTGCTAAAGCCTTTGCGGAATCCGGCTTGTTCGGGAGGCTGAAAGTCGTCCAACCTACGTGCGAGACGGTTCGTCATAACTCTCGAAAACAGCTTGTATATGTGACTCAGCAGTGTGATAGGCCTGTAGTTCTTCAATTGGGATTTATCTCCCTTCTTGAAGAAAAAAAGCCTCACCACGCCAGTATGCCACGCTTTGGGCGTCTTTCCCTCGATGATGACGAAGTTAAATAGCTTCTGAAGGGCTTTCAGGACCGTTCGTCCACCTGCCTTCAGAAGCTCCGCTGTGACTCCGTCATCACTCGGTGCCTTGCCGTTCTTAAGCTGTTTGAGAGCTATGCTAATCTCGTACAGGCTGACGTCCGGGATATCTTCGGTGTAGTGCCGGGTTAATTTGGCTCTTTTATCAACGGCTTGGGAGACAGGTGTGCGTGATGTCTCGTAAACCCCCCGGACCGATACGTGCCAATAAATTGCAAACCTTTAAAAAGCGAGTGTACTCCATCTGAAAAGGTCGGCAGCGCACTTGCTACTCCTTTGGTGTTGCAAGCGTCCATGGGCGGCGGTAATCGCTTACTATCAGGTGTTCGATTGCCCCCTATGTCATAAAAAAATCACCATGCTAGTTTAATGTGGATTTGTGATCACAACTTTTAACTGTGGGAGAGCCACGCTTCGGCATGAATGGGCAGACTCGACCGGAGTGATACCACTGTCTCACAGAAAACCGGCGTAAAGCAGCCAATGTGCTGTGTTTCGCCAAGTGAGTGAGGGTACCGGAGGCCCACCCCGGGGGAAGGGGATAAAAGGTGGCAGCGCACTTGTAACTCCACTGGTTTTGCAAGTGTCCATGAGCGGCGGCAATTGCTTACCATCAGGGGATCCGCCTGCTCGTCTGCTACCTATACCATAAAAAAAACCCGAGCTATGTCCAAAAATTTGGAACATAGGTACTTTTTGTCACGCCCCGGTACTTAAACCACCATACCATCGGGATGTCAGTAGATTTAATATATTTTTAAGGTAACGAATTTGTCGGAAGACCCTTTCTGTTGCGAATGCAAACAACAAAGAGGCGGAAAAAGATACAGCCTTCCTTGATGCTGTAATAAAAATAGAACCTCCGATCAACAGTAAACTATATAGATGTTGGATCCAAGAAAATGGTAGTGAAAGGGTTTTACTCTTACAAACAATTTTGTGCGTTATTTTTTATTACATTTTGCGCACATTTTGTTCAGAATTGTTAAAAAAGTATCAGCCTAACTGTCCCACTGCGATGCAAAGGCATCTATCATAGAAATCAAGTCATCGCTACTATGATGGGGATTAGGCTTAATCACAACGCTTGCCTTATGCGGATTTGTGATCACAAGCCCGAGCCCGAGATATGTTTTTTTATAGGATAGGGGGCAGACGAGCAGACGGATCACCTGATGTTAAGCGATTACCGTCGCCCATGAACACCTGCAACACCAGGGGCTTCCCAGGTGCACTGCCGGCCTTTTAGAGAGAGATATGCCCTTTTCTTGAAAGGTTTGTAGGTCGTATGTTCGAAAAATTCTAAACATACTTTTGCTCGACCCGGGAATCGGACCCGGGATATGAATGGTTAAAAGGATGTAAATGTTTACAGATTCATGTAGGTACCATATGATTGTTGGTCGACGTTTATCGGTGTATGGTAGTTAACAGTTCACCAATCGTATTTAATGTAGGTACAATAATAATAATTAGCATAACATAACAGGATAGCGAGGCTACAACGCTGAATGTAGACAATATTCAATGACGTAATGCATCCAGAATATTGGATCTGATGTAGTCCGGTGTCGACGGAGCAGACAATTCATTTGCTAAACAATAAGCACGAATCGGTGGGGGGAAGCAGTGGGGGAAATTAGTCATACATATATACGGCTGGAGTGTTCCCTGAGCGCTATGATTTGGGAGATTTCAAAAGAAAAGTGAATAGGCTGTTACTAGACATACATGCTTCACCCTCGGCCACATCACTCTTAACTTTACATCATCACGTGAGATTGTATTGCCCAAATGTCTAGCTATACTAAACGCATAGTGTTTAGCTGGTAAACCCCTTTTCAGTTTGATTTATTCAAATATATTAGGAGACTAACACAATTCTACAATTCACATTGTAATATTCATTCATACGGTACAAACCTGTTTGCGTATATCTACAATAATTGACTTGGGGAGAGCAAAAACTATGCTCAGAATTTTTTAACATCACATCAATTACATATCGCTGAACATAACTCGGGTTTGTGATAACCAATCCGCATTAGGCAAGCGTGGTGATTGAGCCTAATCCTTTATGATGACCTGTGCGCTGCAGTGGGACAGTATATAGGCTGATACTTTTTTTACCACGGAAAAAAATAAAGTCCCATTTTACCTTCTGCCTACAAAACTGTTCCACTTATTAAAGAGCATTACAGTAAGCCAATTAGCTGGTAAAATACCAATTATCCCTGTTCTCACGCAACGACCATACTAACGTTTTGTTTACGCGTTCTAATGGGGAAACTAAAGGCAGTTGTTTGTTGGAGCACTTCGCTGGGTTTATTAGAAGGGTTTGGTAAATATAATTTCATCTTAAGTTTGTAAAGAATTTTAGTTAATCATAGTCAGGGATCGGTAATAGGCATAGACTACACCCACATTTTTCGATGGGACATAACATGCAGTTATTAAATAAGTGTCAGAAATGATGAGATCTAAGGTCGCAGTCATAGCCCAAAGAATTGGCTCAAGTGGCAATGATTAGGGCATATTGCGAGGAGAACAGGCGGTCGTTGGGGTGGAAAGGTCCTTGAGTGGAGGCCGTGTGCAGGAGGCCGCAGCCGTGGCAGGCCAGGTGGACCGACGATCTAGTGAAGGTTGCGGCAGTCCCTTGAATGCGGGTGACATAGGACCGATCTGTGTGAAGAAAGTTGGGGGAAACCTATGTCCAGCTGTGGACGTCTATTGGCTGACATGATGATGACCTGACATGATGATGGGGACCTCTACTTCACATTACTCCCCATTGGTGAAGGCCATGATGGTTTCCCCATGGGATGCCTACTTTAACGTATTGGTTTTGCGGGCAATATCTTTAGTTTACTTTAGTTATCTGACCTTTGCCCAAAAATATTATCTTTAAATAGAAATTACCATAATTTCTTGTTAACTACAAACCCATCTAATTAATAAAGTCGGACTTTATGCTGAGCACACTGCCGTTAACGTTTATCAAGAGAACTTTTAGCACAAATTACGGTTTTTGGTCTGATGCCTCCTCATTTCGACCAAGAAAGACTGCCTTAATTAACAAAAGGTTACCGTTTGGCCTATTGCCACAGTGGGAAAAAAAACTATTTTTCTTCTCTACTATTTATAAAGAGGAAAATTTTATACGCAGTGGGACTTAGGCTGATACTTTACTTTCCTTTATCACCAATCCGCATTAGGCAAGCGTGGTGATTAAGCCTAATCCCACCATAGTAGCGATGACTTGATTTCTATGATGGAGGCCTTTGCCCTGCAGTGGGACAGTTTATAGGCTGATACTTTACTTTACTATGTCTGTAGCGCTACCATGAATTGACATCGAAAACTGACATAACGTAAACTATTGCTCTGTCTCTTTCAAATGTGATCCATGAAAGAGAAAAAGCGATAGTTTTCGATAGCGAGGATAGTATTTTCAAACTCATGGTAAGGTCACTGATCGTTTTATATGTAGATAGATGATCTATGATAACAATAGTACGGTCTACACAAACGGAAATGCTTGCTCGTCTCGTTGTTATTTATTCTATTGTGTTATCGTTGTGAAGGCTTTGATCTTTTGAAGGATCCATTCACGTCACGTATTAACGTTTCACTAAACAACACCGTAAAAATCCGCACACAGGGAGCTAAATTGGATCTTTTTGCTGACTATACCAAGATTCTGTTGGATGGATTTTGATAAATTTGTAAGTTAACGATTCTAAAAATATAATAAAATAAATAAATCCTCCAAACGATATTCGGCTACGGCGGCCAATCTTAAAGTTTAGCCACGTACGCAGGATATATTATAGTGCTCCAAGAGTGTGCTTTGACGTAGTAATACTTATATATCTACTACTTTAATTGTGGGAGACCCATGCTTCGGCATGAATGGGCCGGCTCGACCGGAGTGATACGACTGCCTCACAGAAAACCGGCGTGAAGCAGCTCCTGTGCTGTGTTTCGCCGAATGAGTGAGGGTACCGGAGGCCCATCGGGGGGAAGGGGATAAAAGGTTAGCAGCGCACTTATGACTTCACTGGCGTTGCATGTGTCCATGGGCGGCGGCAATTGCTTACCATCAGGTGATCCGCCTGCTCGTCTGCTAACTATCACATAAAAAAAAACAAAATATTATTAATTAACTTGTTGGCTCATCTAACCTAGACAAATAACATTATGTTTTAAGTTTTTACTTTAAAATATTCTTATCTTGTTGTTGTCTGGTTTAATATTCTAGTTAATTATCGTCTCGTCTTATATTTAAATAGTGGCCCGCCCTCACTTCGCTTTGGGACCGTAATTCAGGAATGAAGATGGCGCTGTGTCCAATTACATCGCGCAAGCGTTTCGTGTTTTCGGTTTACCTATAAGCCTTTTCATTGTCCATAGAAGCTATCTCTTTATAAATAGTACACACATTTTTTTATGCTCTTGCCTTAAAGGTATCTAAATCGTGTAATCGAAATTCTGATTTTTATCCACAGTTATCTACACAAAGCACAAATAGGCTCAAGTTTCAATAAATAAAAATAGACTATCAAAATAAACTCGTGTTTTCTGACACAGTTGCTGGCTCGGCAATGTTTGGTTAAGGTTTTATTTGATTAAATGTTCGTTCAAAAATACTTTTTTAATATTTAACGGAAGCAAGTTCAGTCAATATTAATTTGCGCAGTCGAGTTGATTTTAAAAGAGGGATGTAGGTATTAAAACCGTTATCTACTTTTGATAGTGTGCGTATGGACATTATGGTAAGCAAATAGCCTACGTTACAAATACATATAATGTAACTACGATACTTTATATTCCCACTGCGGATTAAAAAAAAGAAAATACTAATAAAGTAGGTATTGACGACAAACTAACAGGTATAGCTGGAGGCACGAAAGTATAGAGATGACCGTTATTTTGCGCACTTGTAAAAAGAAGACATTCTATCAAAATTGGTTTCTGCGCACTCAAGGTCATAACTACACTTTCTTGCGGCAGACTATATCACAAACGATTGACGTAAAATTAAACTTTTGTACAATATACAAGCGTGTAGCAGCGCCTGCGCTGTGTTTCGTTGAACGAGTGAGGGTACTGGAGGCCCAATTGGGGCGAAAGGGGGTTAAAGGTTGGCAGCGGACTTGTGACTCTACTGGTGTTGCATGTGTCTATGGGCGGTGGCAATCGCTAACCATCAGGTGATTCGTCTGCTCGTCTGCCACCTATCACAAAAAAATACAAAGACAAATACAGAAAAAACACTAATACAAATAAAAACCATTTCCGTAACCACAAGGCTTAAATGTAATACGTGATGGAATCGCCACCCAGCGCCATCTATTCGCAAAGATTAGCAAAATTGAACCCAAAACGAAGTAGGGGCGGGCCACTAGTCCTAAACAAAATGATTAAGGCAGTTTCCATCTAAATCAATTCTCATTCTATCATCAAATGAGTAACACCATAATTAACGTTAAAAATAAGTTTTACTGATAAGTCAGTAGGCCGTCAAGTGGGCCAAACGGCTTACCATTAATCAACCTCAAAATAAGTTGGGCTGGGCCTGTTTGTGCCTGTAGTCAGAAACATTAACGAAAATGACTTGTAATTTCTTGTAATCCATCAAAGGAGTGTCAGAAAAGTATCAGCCTATACTGTCCTACTGCAAGGCGAAGGCCCCCATCATAGAAATCAAGTCATTGCTACTATGGTAGGATGAGGCTTAATCTAGACTAAGATTAGGCTTCGTAAGAAACTTTCTGCCTCGAACTACAAAACTATGGAATGAACTGTCACCTGCGGTTTTCCGATACGACCATGCAAACCTTGAAAAAGCGAGCGTAATCCTTCTTAAAAGGTCGGCAGCGCACTTGCTACTCCTTTGGTGTTGGCGTCCATGGGCAACGGTAATCGCTTAATATCAGGTGATCCGTTTGTTTGTTTGCACCTATCTCATAAAAAAATCACCACGCTAGTTTAATGTGGATTTGTGATCACAAACCCGAGCTATGTCCAAAAATTCGGAACATACTTTTTTTTACCGAGATCACGGCCCGGTACTTAAACCACCACACCATTGGGATGTCAGTAGATTTAATATATTTTTAAGGTAACGAATTTGTCGGAAGACCCTTTCTGTTGCGAATGCAAACAACAAAGAGGCGGAAAAAGATACAGCCTTCCTTGATGCTGTAATAAAAATAGAACCTCCGATCAACAATAAACTAGATGTTGGATCCAAGAAAATGGTAGTGAAAGGGTTTACTTTTACAAACAATTTTGTGCGTTATTTTTTATTACATTTTGCGCACATTTTGTTCAGAAATTTTAAAAAAGTATCATATCAAAAATAAATTGAGAAAACATCACATACATTGTCCTGGTCCCAAACTAAGGTTTTCCTTTGTGCTATGGAAACCAGAAACAACGAAGGTATCACAAACACCCAGACCCAACACAAATATCTGTTTCATCAACAAACATTTGTGTCGGTGCGGGAATCGAACCCGCGACCCTTACGTCTCAACCGGCGCTCAAACCATTGCGCTAAACGGGTCGTCAGCGTGTTTACTGTCCCACTGCAGGGCAAGGCATCCATCATAGAAATCAAGTCATCGCTACTATGATGGGATTAGGCTTAATTACCACGCTTGTCTAATGCCGATCACAATCCAGAGCTTCAGTGAGTTGTCACTACTATGATGTGTGAAAAATCTTAATATACTTTTTGCCACCGTTATGAATGGTAGAAATAATCAATAGATTTCAATAATCTGTATGTATGAATACTACTCCTGTTACATACAATATGAATGGTAAAATCCTGATGTATTTTTCGTATTACAATTTGGGTGTCTTTAAGTCGAGAGTGAATAGGCTTCTTCTGGGAAAGCACGCTACATCTTAGACCTCATTGTCACTCTCCATCAGGTGAGATGAGGTCAAGTGCAAACCCATCTTATATAAAAAAAAACTTAGATCTTTTTTAAATAAATCAAACTGAAAAGGGGTCTAGCAACAGTCGATTTACTCGTTTTTGAAAACTCCCAAACCTAAGCGCTCAGGGAACACTTCAGCCATATCTATCCTCTTATAGCGTACTGTATGACGATTTTCCCCCAGTACTTACCCGCACCCGATAGCGTGCTTATTGTTTAGCAAATGAATTGTCTGCTCCGTCGACACCGGACTACACCAGATCCAATATTCTGGATGTATTTACCTACGTCATTGAATATTGTCTACATTTAGCGTTGAAGCCTTGCTATCCTGTTTATTTTATGCAAATTATAATATTGTGACTTGATATATATGATCGCCTTTGGTCTGTAGTGGGACAGTATACAGGCTGATATTTTTACCAGGGAATTAAATAAAAAATAAGGTCCCATTTTACCTTTTGCCTACAAAACTGTTCCACTTATTAAAGAGCATTACAGTAAGCCAATTAGCTGGTAAAATACCAATTATCCTTGTTCTCACGCAACGACCATACTAACGTTTTGTTTACGCGTTCTAATGGGGAAACTAAAGGCAGTTGTTTGTTGGAGCACTTCGCTGGGTTTATTAGAAGGGTTTAGTAAATATAATTTCATCTTAAGTTTGTAAAGACTAATTTAGTTAATCATAGTTAGTGATCGGTAAAAGGCATAGGTTAGTACCTATGCCTATTACCGATCCCTGACTACACCCACATTTTTCGATGGGTCATAACATGCAGTTATTAAATAAGTGTCAGAAATGATGAGATCCGCAGGAGATCTAAAGTCGCATTCAT
This sequence comes from Cnaphalocrocis medinalis, assembly GCA_014851415.1. Taxonomy (NCBI): domain Eukaryota; kingdom Metazoa; phylum Arthropoda; class Insecta; order Lepidoptera; family Crambidae; genus Cnaphalocrocis; species Cnaphalocrocis medinalis. The sequence goes on along the minus strand of CM026298.1, from coordinate 8,676,283 downwards.
TGCCCAAAGAATTGGCAGGGCACATTGCGAGGAGAACAGGCGGCCGTTGGGGTGGAAAGGTCCTTGAGTGGAGGCCCCGTTCAGGAGGCCGCAGCCGTGGCAGCCTCCCACCAGGAGGACCGACTATCTAGTGAAGGTCGCGGGAGTCCCTTGAATGCGGGTGGCACAGGACCGATCTGTGTGGAGAAAGTTGGGGGAGACCTATGTTCAGCCGTGGACGTCTATTGGCTGACATGATGATGACCTGACATGATGATGGGGACTTCTACTTCACATTGCTCCCCATTGGTGAAGGCCATGATGGTTTCTTCATGGGATGCCTACTTTAACGTATTGGTTTTGCGGGCAATATCTTTAGTTTACTTTAGTTATCTGACCTTTGCCCTAAAATATTATCTTTAAATAGAAATTACCATCATTTCTTGTTAACTACAAACCCATCTAATTAATAAACTCGTACTTTATGCTGAGCACACTGCCGTTAACGTTGATCAACAGAACTTTTAGCACAAATTACGGTTTTTGGTCTGATGCCTCCTCATTTCGACCAAGAAAGACTGCCTTAATTAACAAAAGGTTACCGTTTGGCCTATTGCCACAGTCGAAAAAAAAACTATTTTTCTTCTCTACTATTTATGAAGAGGAAAATTTTATACGCAGTTGGACATAGGCTGATCCTTTACTTTACTTTATCACCAATCCGCATTAGGCAAGCGTGGTGATTAAGCCTAATCCCACCATAGTAGCGATGACTTGATTTCTATGATGGAGGCCTTTGCCACAGTTTGGGACAGTTTATAGGCTGATACTTTACTATGTCTGTAGCGCTACCATGAATTGACATCGAAAACTGACATAACGTAAACTATTGCTCTGTCTCTTTCAAATGTGATGCAATGAAAGAGAAAAAGCGATAGTTTTCGATAGCGAGGATAGTATTTTCAAACTCATGGTAAGGTCACTGATCGTTTTATAGATAGATGATCTATGATTACGATAGTACGGTCTACACAAACGGAAATGCTTGCTCGTCTCGTTGTTATTTATTCTATTGTGTTATCTTTGTGAAGGCTTTGATCTTTTGAAGGGTCCATTCACGTCACGTATTAACGTTTCACTAAACAACACCGTAAAAATCCGCACACAGGGAGCTAAATTGGATCTTTTTGCTGACTATACCAAGATTCTGTTGGATGAATTTTGATAAATTTGTAAGTTGACGTTTCTAAAAATAAAATAAAATAAATAAATCCTCCAAACGATATTCGGCTACGGCGGCCAATCATAAAGTTTAGCCACGTACGCAGGATATATTATAGTGTTCCAAGAGTGTGCTTTGACGTAGGAATACCTACTTATATATCTACTTATTAACTTGTTGGCTCATCGAACCTTGGCAATTTTTATTTTTTTTATGTTATAGGTAGCAGACGAGCAGGACGGATCACCTGATGGTAAGCAATTGCCGCAACTCATGGACACTTGCAGCAACACCAGTGGAGTTACAAGTGAGCTGCCACCTTTTATCCCCTTCCCCCCGGGTGGGCCTCCGGTACCCTCACTCACTCGGCGAAACACAGCACAGGGGCTGCTTCACGCCGGTTTTCTGTGAGGCAGTGGTATCACTCCGGTGGAGCCGGCCCATTCATGCCGAAGCGTGGCTCTCCCACAGATAAAATAACATTATGTTTTAAGTTTTTACTTAAAAATATTCTTATCTTGTTGTTGTCTTGTTTAATATTCTAGTTAGTAAACACCGAACGTAAAAAAAATAACACTAAAAATTATTAACCACAGAAATAAACTCCTTACCAATTCCTTTCGAAATATCTCTCGAGCGCCACAACTCATTCCTAGTTATTTTCATAAAATACCGCACCCCAAGGATTCAAAATGGCGGCGTAATGAGGAATGATCTATTCCCGATGAAAGAACAGTCCGTCTCTGTCAATTATAATTTCGCAAATTAAAATATGGTTTAGCCTGAGGGAATAATTAATTAAGATTTGAATCTTCGAGATTGGTGCAGCGATCCGTTCTGCTTGATATCTTCAGCTGACATCTAGGGAACCTAAGGGTAAAGACATCGATCGATGTTAGAATTTATAAGTCGACGTCGAGCGATGGTAAATTAGATTAGTCGATTTTGCTCGATTTACATTCTAATGCACGGTATCTATCGAAAATTTAAAGATGTTAGACCTATTGATCAACGTTGACCGATGGAGTGAATCAGATTTATTTATTTATTTGCATGGCACATGATACAAATATTAACATATGCACCGTGACAGGCGACCTGAAGGACCACGCCCTGGTTTTAAGCAATGGCCGCTGCCCATGGCCATCCATGGGCTTGTCTCTGGAGACAAGCCCATGGACACAACTCCAGAGTTGTGTCCAGAGACACAAGTGCAATGCACTGCACCCCCTTCCCCCCAAATTAGGTCCTAACATAAAACTTGCATCCTTATTCGTAAACGCTTTAGAAATATAACTCCAAATAGTGCATATCAGTGTACCGCACTAAATCACGCGTTAATACGAGCTCCAGCGTTAATTCGCCTCGCTCACGCCACTTCGCATATTCGGTGTTTGGCTTCATGCGGACAGGGGCGTACTAAAGAAAGAAAATAATTGTTTTTTTTCGTGTGTGATAGCTGCTTGATCCGACCTGATGATAAAGCGATTGCCGCCGCCCTTAGATATTCTGGACCCCATGGACACAAATCCAATACGCGTGGGCAGTGTTTCCCGACAACGCGTAACGCGCAATCCGTACGCACCTTATTTTTTTTTTTATATGCGTTTAGCGCATAGTTCGATTCCCGCACCGACACAAATGTTTGTTGATGAAACATATATTTGTGTTGGGTCTGGTTGTTTGTGGTTCCTTCGTTGTTTCTAGTTTCCATAGCACAAGGGACCTTAGTTTGGGACCAGGACAATGTATGTGATGTTGTCTCAATTTATTATTTTTTGTTATTATTATGACTCCAATCCGCCTGATGGTAAGCGGCGGTGAGATCCAAATATGAGATTGACAGGCACAAAAGAACATAGTGTCCATTCATAATCCCTCCTGGCGAAAACCTCCCTAAGTGCGTCTCTGCCTCTATGCACTTATTAGCTGCTCATATATCCTACCCGCCACTTAATTTATGAACTATTATAGCTTCAGTGTTTGGGTTATAATTTAAAAGCGTTTACATTAGTTAGATGTAATCTACTTTTGCTAGAATCTATTTTTATTTTCGTTATTACAACTTATGCTAAAGTAGTAAGTTGTAATATAAAAACTAACTGAGCCGTTCAGTTTTCCACCCTAGTGTTGATTGAGTTATCGTTATATTTTGAATAGTAAACATGAAATCATTATAAATTGTACTTTTTGTATTATTCTGATATGTCTTTATTAATGTGAAGTTTCATCAAATCCATTTAGTAGTTTTTGCGTGATAAAGCAACAAACTTAAGCATATCCTCACAAACTTTCCCGTTTATAATATTAGTAGGAAAAATGTCATATTTATATACCTACTGCAAAAAAAAACATATTATACAGGTGTATCTGTGAACATTTACATCCCTTTAGTTAGTTAAGGTTAAGTTGGTAGCAGGCCTAGTGACCTCTAACAACCATTCTGAACAACATTTGTTCAACAACTTTTCTAAATTCTTCGAAAATGTATCGTCTCCCCATACAAAATGACCAAGTCACGAGACCAACTTTGTATGGAAAGATGAAAATTTTTTATGCGATTTTTCAAAAGTCATAGAACAAATGTTGTTCAGAATGGTTGGTAGAAGACGTGGTTAAAGGGATGTAAATGTTCACAGATACACCCTGTATATCATCATCATCATCTGCAACCTGCAACCCACACTCGTCCATTGCTGGACATAGGTCTCCCCTAATGCACGCCACCGCTCCCAATTTTCGTACACTCTCATCCAGCCCACACCAGCCAGCCTTCGAATGTCATTATCACATCTTGTCGCAGGGTGTCCAACACTACACTTACCGATTCGCGGTCTCCACTCAAGGACTGAATTAGCAAACTGAAGTGGCAGTGGGCTGGTCACATTAGCCGCAGAACTGACAACCGTTGGAGCCGTAAAGTCCATATTATAATAATACTTAGACTGTATCTCAATGTGAACACAATATCTAGTTCCTTTTAGTTAAAAATACTATAGTCATACCCATTTCACTCCGCCCCCTTTTACCGCTATGGGCCCTTATAGGTACAGGGTGTATGTTAACATTTACCTATCTTTAGTTAGTTTAGGTTAAGTTGGTAGCAGGCCTAGTGACCTCTAACAACCATTCTGAACAACATTTTTTCTATGCTTTTGGAAATTCCTCAAGAATATTTTCGCCTCCTCACAATGAATAATTGTCCTGTGACCGACTTGGTATGAAACTTATGAAAGGAGATATTTTTAATGTGCATTTCTGAAAATCATCATTATCCTAAAAAGTTATAGAACGTAATGTTGTTCACAACGTTTGGTAGAAGACGTGGTTAAAGGGATATAAATGTTCACAGATACACCCTGTATCAAGCAATTAGTGGAAATAAAAATAAAAACGCCAGTCATCTTGATACGAGGAAAAGCTGCCCTATTCGTGATTGACTAGTAAATAATTATTCGATTTAGTTTTTAATGGCTAGGTTCTTTGGAAATAACCCCTTTGAATGAGACTTTGCAGTTTTATGGAAAATGCGTGCAAATGATAAAAGTAAATCTAGTTACTCAAAGTAAATAGTTTTTTTACATTTGATAGGATCAGGCGAGTAGACCGTATCTGTTTTCGTTGTCCATAGAAACACGCAACACAAGTGCGCTGCCAAATTTAACCTCCTTTTCCTCCAATTGGGCCACTGGTATCCTCACTTACACTCCACACGAGTATGGTATCACTTCGGTCGAGTCAGCCCATTTAAAGCTGGCGGTTACCTCAGCCAACGCACCGGGTTGGCCATTCAAAGAGGTATAGCTGGAGGCACGAAAGTATAGCGATGACCGTTATTTTTCGCACTTATAAAAAAGAAGACTTTCTATCGAAATTGGTTTCTGCGCACTCAAGGTCATAACTACACTTTCTTGCCTCGGACTATAACGCCGCCAGCATTTTGAGCACGCTGAATTGCGGGGCAGACAACCCTCCTTTGTTAATATCTCATCTTTTTATTATTTTTATAGTAATTGTAATGTATTAAGTAATTTAATTTTAACACATAAATAAATTGTAAATTGTATTTTTCTTCTTGTATTTGAGTGTATTTGATTGTATAATGATTTATAATTTAACGTTGCTTGTTAGAATAGTTATTGACATGCTGTTTACACATATTTTTGGATTTACAGTCTACCATGACGTCGGCTTTATAGTCACTATGTATTAATTTTATTATTTTATCACTGTAACTCTGTTGTGTGTAACTAATAAAATAAATAAATAAAAATTTCCGAAAATCATCATTATCCTCCAAAAGTCATATAACATAATGTTGTTCACAATGGTTGGTAGAACACGTGGTTAAAGGGATGTAAATGTTCACAGATACACCCTGTATCAAGCAATTAGTGGAAATAAAAATAAAAACGCCAGTCATCTTGATACGAGGAAAAGCTGCCCTATTCGTGATTGACTAGTAAATAATTATTCGATTTAGTTTTTAATGGCTAGGTTCTTTGGAAATAACCCCTTTGAATGAGACTTTGCAGTTTTATGGAAAATGCGTGCAAATGTTATAAGTAAATCTAGTTACTCAAAGTAAATAGTTTTTTTACATTTGATAGGATTAAGCGAGTAGACCGTATCTGTTTTCGTTGTCCATAGAAACACGCAACACAAGTGCGCTGCCAAATTTAACCTCCTTTTCCTCCAATTGGGCCTCTGGTACCCTCACTTACACTCGACACGAGTATGGTATCACTTCGGTCGAGTCAGCCCATTTAAAGCTGGCGGCTACCTCAGCCAACGCACCGGGTTGGCCATTCAAAGAGGTAACGCCGCCAGCATTTTGGGCACGCTGAATTGCGGGGCAGACAACCCTCCCTTGTTATCTTTTTTATAATTTTTTAATTGTATTTTAATTAGTTATTTCATTTCTCTTAAATAATATTGTGTATTCTTTAACGTCGTAAGACCCAAATGTCCTCATACGAGGCAAAAACAATTGATTTTCTATTGTGTCTGCTGTCTGAGCCTTACGACGTTAATGAAAAAATAAATTGTCTATTACCTATAGACTACCTTTCTATAAATAGCATAGATAACAAAAACAAAACAATGTTGACATCGTCCAAAATTAACATTTCGGCGCTCTACTTAACGTTAAGATGGGCGTAAGCCCGCCTCGCTACGCAATCAGAATTGACACTAAGCCTATAAAATCTTATTATTCCCATATTTCGATCTTGTGCGTGCGGATTACTGACTCAGGCACAGTACACAATAGATACACAGTAAGTAGTACTAGAAAGAAAATATTAGATTCTGTTTGTTTGCTGGTCAACATCCATTGACCAGCCATCCACAGGACCATAATCCATTAATAGAAATAAAAAAAGTAAAAAAACTAAAACCCAACTATGACAAAAAACGACGCTGAAAAAGTATAAAACAAGCCTTCGTTGTCAATTTACAATAATGTCATACAATACTATTCTGAAGTATGCAATATTCACTATGAAGAGAAAAATTTTCATGTTTGGAAATCCGCAGTCACACGTTGTCAAAGTGCTACGGTAGGTAGGTAGGTATATGAACGAGTGACTACGCCTATACATACATACATACATAGCCTGTCAAAATCATAACCCTCCTTTTGCTTTGCCGTAGTCGGGTAAAAAAGTAGGGTGTACAGTAGAGTAGAGTCGTCAAAAAAGTTACGTAACTATTAACGTTTAATAAATCGGGGGTAGGGTTGGCAAAAAAAGGTTACTGCCGTTTCCACAGAGTCGTATACCCATGGTGAAGTAAAGGGCAAAAATTTATCGAATGTTATGGGGTTTTTCTCCTCTACGTGACTCCTGTGATTTATGGCACGTTTAGAACAACGAAGCCTGGGTTTTATAGTTGTCGAGGTACACCTGTTTGCTTTCCAAATTGGGTGTGATTTTTTTGCGGAAATCGTTAAGTGAAGTCTTGATTATGCCCGTTAATTTATCAGTTAGCTTTTTAGCTATCACAAACTTTTAGCTCTTTAAAACAGTGATCTATAACTTTATTTATCATCATTATAATCAGCATCATATCAAAGCAAACGAGTCACTTGATGGTAAGTATATCACTATGAAGGAGTGCAAATGTGTTCCGAGGTTTATAGTAAAATGTAGGCCATTTCTTAAAGATTTCAATATTGTACCGGTTTTTTAATATATCTGATTTTTCAAATCTTTGTGCATATTTCTACCATTAGCTCGGCATGGGGAAATGATCGTGAGGAAACCTGCACGTTCCAGATGGTTTTTGTAAAGTAACCATGATGCAGTTGGACTGGTTGCCCTTTTAAAGGGTTGCGAAGGTCTCCCCAAATCCCCTAAGCAACAGTTTTGGACGCAACTAGGAATTATACGCTAAGATGAAAGTAAAAAAACTAAAACCCAACTATGATAAAAAACGACACTGAAAAAGTATAAAACAAGCCTTCGTTGTCAATTTACAATAATGTCATACAATACTATTCTGAAGTATGCAATATTCACTATGAAGAGAAAAATTTTCATGTTTGGAAATCCGCAGTCACACGTTGTCAAAGTGCTACGGTAGGTAGGTAGGTATATGAACGAGTGACTACGCCTATACATACATACATACATATATACATAGCCTGTCAAAATCATAACCCTCCTTTTGCTTTGCCGTAGTCGGGTAAAAAAGTAGGGTGCACAGTTGAGTAGAGTCGTCAAAAAAGTTACGTAACTATTAACGTTTAATAAATTGGGGATAGGGTTGGCAAAAAAGGGTTACTGCCGTTTCCACAGAGTCGTATACCCATGGTGAAGTAAAGGGCGAAAATTTATCGAATGTTATGGGGTTTTCTCCCTCTACGTGACTCCTGTGATTTATGGCACGTTTAGAACAACGAAGCCTGGGTTTTATAGTTTTCGAGGTACACCTGTTTGCTTTCCAAATTGGGTGTGATTTTTTTGCGGAAATCGTTAAGTGAAGTCTTGATTATGCCCGTTAATTTATCAGTTAGCTTTTTACCTATCACAACTAACTTTTAGCTCTTTAAAACAGTGGTCTATAACTTTATTTATCATCATTATAATCAGCAACAGATCAAAGCAAACGAGTCTTTTTGATGGTAAGTATATCACCATGCTCTTTTTTTGTCGAGATTGGACCTCCTCCCTATTTCGAACTCTTGCACCTTTTGGTGTACGAGGTGCCTCCACTCCAACCACTTAGTAAGTATATTAATAGGTATTCCCCAAGTTATTTCGAATCAAAACTTCAATAAAACAAAAGGACCGACCATTTTATTGTCTTTAAAACTCCACAAACAATGCTCAAATATCTACAAAAACTCCTTGAAACCGGTGGAAAAGATTCCCAACTAATTAACTTAAAGTTAGTCAACTTTCCAGGTTCATTACAAGTGTTTTCAAGTTTTCCCTACTTCTCGGGCTCTGGAAAAGAGTGACTTCAGTAGACGTTTTTAAAGAATTTTCCTTTGTCCGAATAAATTAAGAGCAGGAATTATAAAGTTTTGTCTTGTTCTAACAGTTATAATATTCTATAGTGATTGTAGTAAGTACATACAATTGTGAACTTAGCATCTATTGTACAATTGTGAACTTAGCATCTATATACATATGGTTCACAATTTATAAATTCACATAACATCTCATACATTGACCTGACGCCGTACGTAGCTTAGGTACGCACTTGTGTAACAGAAACCAGTCAACAGATGATCATCAATCATCACACGAACGTTTGTCCAGGGTGGGGATCGAACCAACGACCTTTGTCGTAGGTACGCCATAGGTATGAGGCAGGTTCACAAAAACTATTTTTCCCCAATTGTCTCCCATAACTTTAAAAAGACCCCTAAGACTCCGCGCAGACTACAAACTTTTAATCGGCTGATAGTTTGGTCGACTTCTTAATCAAGTATGAAGATGTATGCAGGTGCGCACATTACAGTGATTCAATATTGGCCGATAAAAAAGTTTGATGCGTACTAACTGGCCAACCCGACTAAACTATCGGCCGATAATAAGTCTGTAGTCTGCGGCGACTCTAAAAAAAATATGGGGAATCCCCCAATGAATATGGCATTTGCCAACAAAATGAGAAATTCCTCACATTTGAAGTCGGTTAAAAAATACGCAAACGTTCATCGGAATAAGTTTCTCAATCCTCAATTTGTGGGAGACATTGAATGAATAATGGTGTATTTAAAGAAAAGGTCCCACAAGAATGAAATTAATGCGAACCATCAGACGTGCGTGAAAGCCGTGAAAATGGTTAATTCGAATTGGATTTGAAGGCATAAAATTTAACGTAGAACGCCTACAGTTTAAAATAGGAGCCATTCTTCTTTTGCCGCAGCTTTGTAAATTAGGTTCTTTATGTTGGTACCGATGGTACCTATAGTACTTGTAGTGAAATTCTTTAAACGATTATAACTAACAGTCGAGACGTACTGATTGCCAGATTGAGGTACCTATACAAATCTGTAATTATTTTTTAATTTGATTCTCGTCCTAATGTCAAGCATAATTGGTTTTAAAGCAATTGATGGAAAACAGATTGTAGCAACCTGACGTGTGGCTCAGTACTGTAACATTATGACTAGTAAATAGAAATTTGGGTGCTATTTACCTATAGCACAGAATACTTAATAGTACATGTACAGAAAGCCCACTCCTAAGAACCGTTTATGGAAATGAAGACTCAGGCTACCATAACATAACGTTGAAATTCCGACCGCCCAGCGTTCAATGCCTACCATTATTCATACCTAGAAGTGCGTTCTCTTTCTATCGCAAGCACTGTCGCGCGTGCGTCGCCGCTCGTTCGTGATTTTCTACTAATTTGCCCCTCCGGAGGGGACGCCGCATGTACTTGCAAGTTCGATACCTACACGCGGAGTGGGACAGGCCTGCCTATGGGTACTTTAAAATGTTTAACCCTAAAGATTAATTTGCACATGATTTTCCTAATCATAAGTACCTATCTACTTTACTATTTTAAATGAAATATTTTCATTAAATATCAATTTAACGAATAATAAACTATTAAAGTTAAAACACTGTTTTTAGGGGGGAGGCGGGCGAGAGTCAATGTCTACAATAGCACTGGGTTTCGCCGAGTGATTGGCTAACCCTAAGGGGGAATTAGGAATTCTCACTTTTGACACCACTGGTGCTACTGGTGTCCATACGCGGTGTCCATTGTTCCGTCTGCTCATCATTAACAAGTTGTAGGTATCTGTGAACATTTACATCCCTTTAACCACGTGTTCTACCAACCGTTCTGAACAATATTTGAATGAATGAATATGCTTCTTATTGCACACAAAACAGAGGTATAAATCTTAAAACTAGTTATTTGTTGTAAGAACTTTTGGAATTCGGTTTTTTTTTCAACTGTTCATACAAATTCGGTCACGTGACTTGGTTACATTGTACAGGGAGTCGAAATGTTAAGCTGATTTTTGAAAAGTCATAGCACAATTATTTTTCAGAATGGCTCGTAGACAACGTAGGATGTCATTACTTAACCAGGTTATTTTTTCATAGATACACCACATTTTCATAGATACACCCTGTAAGTATCTATACTATTTATAAAGAGATAACTTCAATAGACAACGACAAGGGCAAACCGAAAACACGAAACGCTTGCACGATGTAATTATACACAGCGCCATCTATTGGTTCATTTCGGAATTCCGGTCCCGAAGCGAAGTGAGGGCGGGCCACTAATATAACATAAAACACCTGTTAAGTGTTAAAGTCATGAATTGCATTGAGAAAGTTATCCACTGGCCGTTAGATAAAATATCAAATTTCCACGTGGGAAAAGGTTGGACGGAGTTTTGTTGGAGCGTGCTTAAAATGCAAATTGAGACAAATTCTTGTCCCGAGGATTAGAGGATTAAGTCCGGAAAGATCAGAGATAGGGAAAATAAATACGAGGTACAGATTTAAATGTGCAATACGGGAATAGGAATGCAGGTTTAGATGCGCACTGCATGTGCATTGGTAGAAACATACTATTTACACAATGCGTTTTTAATGGTTACGGAGTCGGTTTGTCCTTCCGTCCGCAGTCTAACTCAGAGTCTCAGAGACTATCTTCTATCTATACCTATACTATTTATAAAGAGATAACTTCTATAAACAACGACAAGGCTTATAGGTAAACCGAAAACACGAAACGCTTGCGCGATGTAATTGAGCACAGCGCCATCTATTGATTCATATCTGAATTACGGTCCCGAAGCGCAGTAAGGGCGGGCCACTAGTTAGTACTAAAGAGCTGTAAATATGAACATACATTAATTTTATTGTCACGCCGACAAAGTTGTAAAATAAAAATAAAATCTACATCTACACTATTTATAAGGAGATGAAATCTATAGACATCGGCAAACTTACCGGCGACAATGGGCACTTTTTTTATATGATAGGTGGCAGACGAGCATACGGATCACTTGCTGGTAAGTGATTACCGCTGTCCATAGACTCCTGCAACACCAGTAGAGTCACAAGTGCGCTGGCACCTTTTAACCCCTTTTCCCTCCAATTGTGCCTCCGCCGGTATCCTCACTCGCTCGACGAAACATTGCGCAGACGCTGCTTCACGCCGGTCTTTTATGAGGCCGTGGTATCACTCCGGTCGAGCCGCCCCATTCATGCCGAAGCGTGGCTCTCCCACGGCTAAATACACCTGTAACAAATAGAAGAGCCACTACACGTGACCGACTTTTTAAAAAGGGGTACGCTTTTGAAGGTTTGCTTGTCGTATCGGTCCGGAAATTTCAGTTACCTACTTGAGCACACTTTTGTCACTTGATAGCAGCGTTTTGCAAATTGAACTCCAACACGAGGGTGCACGTGCTACTTTTATTTGGCACTAACATTTCAAGTTGAGCGTAGAGCACCTCACAGCTGAAGGTGGGACGTATCACGTCTATTCTATGTAGCTCATGTTGGAGCCACGTACGTTTAATAAACCGATTACTTCAAGCTTGTGGGTGGTGCAAGTTACAAGTTTAATACACACTCATACGAATAATTCCATCTTTATTTATTACTGCTGTCTCAGTGGCGCTGTCGAATAATTCCATCTTTATTTATTACTGCTGTCTCAGGGGCGTCTTTCCCTTAGGTGCAGGGTGTGCGTTGCACACGGGCGCCGCGGTCCTAGGGCGCCGAGCGCCCCAGTCCTAGGGGAGCCGCGCGCCCCGGTCCTAGGGGCGCCGGGCGCCGCTCGAAACGGAGCCCCACTCGGCGCGCGCCCGCGCTGGCCGGCCGCCGCGCTTTGATAACCAACGTAAAAAAAAACTCCAGTTTGCATACATTTTCTGTAGCACCTGGAGCTCTTCTTATATTTGTCGTATTACAGCAAAGCAAGGCGCGCCACGTGTAAATCCGGGGGATCACCACGATATCACCGGTCGGGGTCAGTCCCCACTTTACCTTACGTGGAGTCTCCGAACTGCAAGACCACGGGACTTCCCACGAAAGTGGGTCGCTCCCTGTTTGCTTAAGGTCCTTAATGAAGACTTTTTTCCCCCCTTTACTTGGGGCGCCTCTGGGCGCTGCCCCCACATTACATGTGGGGGACTTTTGCGCAGATCGCGCCAAGTCCCGCAATCCAGCGGTAAGCGGCAGCTTCCTGCCTTCCTGTCTTCCCCCTGCCTCCGCATCCAGCGGAGGAGGTCGTGTGGCTGGGATTTCAGGAGCTTAAGATAAGCCTGCGGGCTCTCTTTCCCTTCCCTGTCCTGCAAACAGCAGGGTACGGGTCTGCTGGTAGCGCCTGCGTCACAACCCAGCGGCGTGGGCGTCCATCCGGGGGGATTTTCGGTAGGCCGTGGGAGCGGCCCTGGGGGCGTATACGCCCCGTAGTTGGGGAGGTGGTTGGCCCTTTCACGTATTCCGCCACCGTGCCTGGATCTGCCGGGAAAAGTCGGAGAGGTTTTAGTGGGTATGCCTCTGGACGGTCTCTGATTAGCAGAGACCCAACCCAAAGGAGAGCCCCACACTACTCGTCGGTCTCCCAACCGACGGGTGTGCATAAGGCGGCGTCGACCACCGGCGCCGACGTCTGCCCATTGCACATCGGGCAGGCGGCATTTCCTCTTCGTGACCAAAAAAAAAGAGCACTTCAAGTCAAGAGAACAATCAAGAGCAGGGCAGGTATTCAAAATCGAACTAAACTTCCAAACAATAGAAAAATTTGACAGTACTTATATGGTAAGTTGATGTGCTGTTAGAACTGCAGCATCGAAAGTCGCTTAACACGTTAGTACTATGTCAAAGTAATATTGTGTCCGTATCTAGTACGTACGTCGTAAAACTAGGCTTTAGCCAGTTACTTTGACATAGTACTAAAGTGTTAAGCGACTTTTGAAGCTGACTGACTTCTTCTGCTTCTTCAGCAGCATGTATTTGCCCACTGCAGAGCATATGCCTCTCCAATTTCCCTCCACTTCTTTCTGTTGTGGGTCTTCCTGGACCACGCTGCCCCAGCTTGAGCCTGCCAGATGGTCAAGACCATCTGGCAGTTTGTCCGCCAACATTCCTCTTTCCGTCTCTTGGTCTTCATTCAAGAACATCCTTGCTCCACCTCCCAACTCCCCTACTGCATACATGGCGTGCCCATGCCCACTTTAGTTTAGCGGCTCGGTACCCTACATCTACCACTTTTGTGCGTTCCCGGATGATGGTGTTGCGCACTTTGTCCCGTAAGGATATACCGAGCATGATACGTTCCATGGCTCTCTGTGCTACTTTGATTCTACGTATCAGCGTAGCGGTGAGCGGTCAGGTTTCGCAAGCATATGTCTGTCATTGTCGGCAGCACACATTGGTTTTGTGGTAGTGTCTTTGATTTGAATACACTGCCCAGAAAGCCGCCCATGACAATTGAACCCGACGGATGATCTCTGTTTTGAATGGGTTCTTTCCCAGCGTTATCCGTTGTCCCAGGTACACATATTCATTCACTATCTCAAGTTCGTGGCCTTCTAATGCTATGGAAGTTGGTATAATTTAACCTTGGTCTGGTCATATTCATTTTTAGGCCTACTTTGAGAGACGCGTGATATAGCTGCTCCATCATTGTTTGCAGTTCTGACGGCGATTTGGACAGAATCACTATATCGTCCGCGTATCGGAGGTGATTAAGGTACATGCCGTTGATGTTGATTCCCGTCCCAGTCCAGTGTCTTAAAGACATCTTCCAGCGCACTGTTAAAGAGTTTAGGCGAAATGACATCCCCTTGTCGGACACCTTTCTGGATCGGGATTGGATTCGTGTTTTCCCCCAGCTGGATGGTCATCTTGGCTGACTTAAAAAGATTTTTCAGGATGTGGATGTTTCCTCTATTCGACATCTTTTCAGCGAGGCAGTAACCGCCCAATGTTCTACCGAGTCGAACGCTTTCTCGTAATCAACATATGCCAAATATAATGGTTTGTTGTATTCGTGGGCCTTCTGTCTGTGTTATCGGTTGTTCCAAACCCCTTGCGGAAACCGGCTTGTTCTCTGGGTTGATATTGGTCGAGCCTACCGCTTAGTCTTGTTGTGATCACTCTAAAGAAGACTTTGTATACTTGACTTAGCAGTGATATAGGTCGATAGTTTTTCAACAAGGTATTGTCACCCCTTTTATGAAAAAGTACTACTAAGCTTCGTGTCCATTCCGTGGGAACTACTCCAGTAAATAAAACCTCATTGAACAACAGTCTTAGTTCTTTAATGACCACCGAACCACCGGCCTTCAGCAACTCTACTGCTATACCATCTTCTCCTGGGGCTCTGTTCTTTTTGAGCCTTTTCAGAGCCTGACGTATCTCATGACTGCTGAATTCCGGTATGTTCGTAGTGGGGCCCATTGCTCTCGAGGATCACCAGTCAATGGATTGGGGAGTTTAGATCGGTATAGATTACCATAATATTCTTCCGTAATCTCTCTCATATCATTGATATTCGAGGTTGCAGGTTGTTGAGTGGTTCGTCTCAGCTTATTAGACAGGTTAGTCGCGGATGTTCTTTGAAAAACCTTAAATCCTTTGTTGTTTTCTATAATATTTTGGATTTCCTTCAATGTCTTCTTGCGCTGATCCCGCTTTAGCTCTTTACCGATCTTTTTGTTGAGTTCGCGGTGTTTTGTAGTATGAAACTCCTCGTCCTTAATATTTCGGCGCTGGACCATTAAAGATTTTATATGATCTGGTAGATCAGACTATAGTTTTGGGACTTTTGAGAATCCTTTGGCTGCGGTTTCAGTGATGATGTTAACGAACTGGGTGTACTTCGTCTGGACATCGTTTTCGAAGTTTTGACCACGCGCTTGCTAGGGGGCGCTAGGGCAATGTTTGCACACGGGCGCCACATGAGCTAGAGACGGCCCTGGGCGCTGTGGGTAGTAGGTCCCAATTCCCAGGTCGAGCCTAAATTTGTACCTAATAATAGCCCGAAGTCTGGAAGATATCCCTCGGAAAGAACGTTAAGCTGTTGGCCCTGCGCCTGTAGCAAGAAGTATAGGCTATACTAAGTATAAAGATACTTCTTCAGTCGTATCACACTGGAGTCCCATCGTTTGTGTTTGCCCTGTGTTTGCCCACACACTTATGCGCTATAAATGTTCTGCGTCGCTGGCTGCTAGGCTGTTAGGAGGATATATTATTTATTACTAGCATATGGACTCATTTCGCCTGGTCATACCTAAATATCAAGATTTCCATTATGTATCTATTCACTTGCATGATCCCTTTAAAATAATTAAATATTTCAAAATGACAAAGAGATAAATTCTATTGACATCGACCAATTTTACATACAAACCGAAAAATCAAAATACTAGCGCGATATAATCGACGTTCACTGCCATCTATTGGTACAGAATGGAAGTATGTTCCGAAACGAAGTGAGGGCGGACCACTGTATAAAATAAAATAAGAAACGCTACTCTTGTGAATTAAGCCTACTAAACCCATTATGTTCAAGATAAAGCCAAAAAAGTGTGGCGTCGTCAAAGAATAAGTGTATTCTCATAGCTTTAGAGCAAAATGATAGGCCCACTCCACATTACTACAAGTTACGTAAAAGAGCTCATGTTCTTGTTTGAAGTGTGTACGAAATATCTTTTTACTTTTAAACTTTTATTACGAAGGCGTGGGCAGAATATCTTTGAATGTAGAACATCTCTTAACTATGGGAGAGCCACGCTTCGGCATGAATGGGCCGGCTCAACCGGAGTGATACCACTGCCTCACAGAAAACCGGCGTGAAGCAGCTCCTGTGCTGTGTTTCGCCGAGTGAGTGAGGGTACCGGAGGCCCACCCAGGGGGGAAGGGTACTTGTAACTCCACTGGTGTTGCAAGTGTCCATGGGCGGCGGCAATTGCTTACCATCAGGTGATCCGCCTGCTCGTCTGCTATCTATCACATAAAAAAAAACAGGTTAGTGACTGGCATTGTTTATCTACCATTACCAAAAAAAAAAACCATTACCGGACTGGACGGATGGCGCATTTGGTAGTGGCCCTGCCTCATATGCCAAAGGTCGTGGGTTCGATCCCCACCCAGGACAGACATTGTGTGATGAACTGAAAAGAAAATATTAAAGGACAAACAGCATTTTAATCTTATACCCATACTCCACACTCTCCACGTTACAGTAGATATGTCGCAGTCGGATCGTATAATCCGCCGAATTACATCACGGCTAGCTGTTTTATAACACAGGGCCGTTTTGAAATGCGGCGGATCAACGAGTAGCCGCTTTGTCATTGAGATACGTTCTTCAATAAGGCTGGCGACGTTTAGCCACACCGTACTACAATAGTCCAAGAGCTAGTGAACCCTGGGAGTAACGGTCTCCCTGTAAGGTTAGAAATTTGTATACTTACGATTTATGACATGCTAAGAGCAATAGCCATGACCTGGCAGGCGTCAGCCCTGCACGTCATCAGCCCCTTTATTTTTTAAACTGTTAAGTAAATGGAGTTTCAAAACTTGTTTCTGTAAATTTGAAAATTTAATAGGATAAAGTTTATTAATTGTACATCTTAAAAAAAATTGACAGGCGATTACAATAAGCAGAAGTATATGACAGGTCAATTAGAAAACATACAGTTGATGAGGTAAAATAAACTTTATCCTGTAAACTTAAAATTTTTATATGTTTTCAAGAAAACGTCTCACAGTAAATATGTACAATGCCAGGCGGTTTTGAACAGCATAAGACCTTGACAGGCGAGGGGACAGCTGCTAAGGGCGTGCAAATAAGAAATGTTACATGAACGCATACAGCAAATGAAATGTATTTTATTGGGTTTTATGCAATCTACATGACCCAATAGCCGTCAGTTTCCCCATTGATCTGACGGTAACTAGGACACATTTTAGCAATGAACCTAATTTCATCATTAAAGGAATATAGATCTTATTACAGAATGTAATAAAGTCTATAATTCTTCTGCTAAAAAGTTATTCTGCTGGTTACTAGGACATGTTTGAAATATGGAACCTGTATTCGTCAATAGAATAGAATAGAAATCATTTATTGCGGTAAATGTGGTTACAATAGGTATTAAGTTTCTCACATTTAACCGAATATTATCGGCATGCAATAACAGAGAGACAGCGTCGCTCGTTTAAATTTATTAAGTCAAATAAATACAAAAATTAGTCATAAAACAGTAAATCAAAATAATAATGTCAACAATTGAATAAAACATTCTTACATTCCATAAACTCATGAATACTGTAGAAGCATTTGTCACACAAAAGTTAATAAATTAAATTTATTTTTTTTAATTGAAAGTCCTTTTAATGCTTCTGACAACTTATTATATAACGTAATGGACATATAATACCAATTTTTTTGGTAACTTGTTGCTGAGCAAGATGGTACTACCATATGAGAAATTATTAGAGAACAAATGAGAAATTAGACTTAATGTCCCAGCAATTAGAGTTAAAATTGAATGTAACTAGTTGGTATCATCAAATCGACTAAAATGACACTCAAATTAAATGATTAGCCCATCACAATGTGGTTCTTGCATTGGTTTTCTTAAAATGTATAGTTTATAGTAGGTATGTTTCAAAATTATTGCACAACTCCTGTTTTTAACTCGTAAGTAAAGGCAGGCCAAGTCTCACTGCCGTAAAGGAGAAACGGCCTGATATGATGATGAAAACAAAATTAAAAGCGAAATTTCGGATGACGCTGAAGAAAATTAATGTTAAAAATAATGTAGATTGCAATGTAGATGTGCATAAAACCCAATAAAATACATTTCATTTGCTGTATGCGTTCATGTAACATTTCTTATTTGCACGCCCTTAGCAGCTGTCCCCTCGCCTGTCAAGGTCTTATGCTGTTCAAAACCGCCTGGCATTGTACATATTTACTGTGAGACGTTTTCTTGAAAACATATAAAAATTTTTAAGTTTACAGGATAAAGTTTATTTTACCTCATCAACTGTATGTTTTCTAATTGACCTGTCATATACTTCTGCTTATTGTAATCGCCTGTCAATTTTTTTTAAGATGTACAATTAATAAACTTTATCCTATTAAATTTTCAAATTTACAGAAACAAGTTTTGAAACTCCATTTACTTAACAGTTTAAAAAATAAAGGGGCTGATGACGTGCAGGGCTGACGCCTGCCAGGTCATGGCTATTGCTCTTAGCATGTCATAAATCGTAAGTATACAAATTTCTAACCTTACAGGGAGACCGTTACTCCCAGGGTTCACTAGCTCTCCAGCTACAACTTATTACCTATTAGAAGTGTTGCCACAATACAAAATTAGCTTTACAAGGTTAGGTTAGGGTTATTTTTTTTTATGACCACCCAGAAATCTTGTGCTTTGGTGCCAACAAGGCACATCCTTAGCATTTGCTACAGTAGCTGCGGCTCTGATATTCAGGCTGAGCCTTGGGCGACGTAACTTGCATGTTGAAAAGAGAAAGAAAAAAAAGGAAAAAGAAGCCTTTTTGATACTGCGATCCACTCCCACCTTTCCACGTGGTCAAGCCATCGGAGTCTGTAATCATCATCATCAGCAACCCACACTCGTCCACTGCTGGACATAGGTATCCCCTAATGCACGCCACCGCTCCCGATTTTAGGCCACTCTTATCCAGCCCACTCCAGCCAGCATTCGAATGTCATCATCCGATATTGTCGCAGGGCGTCCAACACTACGCTTTCCGAGTCGCGGTCTCCACTCAAGGACTTTACGGCTTCAACGTTCACCGACATGGCCCACCGAATTAGCAAACTGAAGTGGCAGTGAGCTGGTCACATTAGCCGCAGATCTGACAACCGTTGGTCTGTGATACATACATTAAAAATGTTGACCTAATTGTATCCAAAAGGTTCTATTTTTCAAGCGGAGGTATACGCCATAATTGAGTGTGCGGAAACCAGTCTGCAAAAGAATTATACAAACAAATCTATCTACATAAACTCTGACAGTCAAGCGGCACTACTAGCACTTAGGGCGTACTCCACAACGTCCAAGCTAGTAGAAGACTGCATGACTAGACTAAACCGCCTAGGTCAATGTAACAGAGTAACACTTAGATGGGTTCCGGGTCACGCGGGGATTGGAGGCAATGAGATTGCTGATGAGCTCGCGAGGGCAGGATCAGAGGGTATATTTTACGGCCCAGAACCATTCTGCGGCATACCCAAAAGTCTTGCCCGTCTGACACTGGAAAACATTTACACACACAAATCACACGAATCCTGGCTTAACACACCAGGATTAACCCACTCCAAGCTACTCATAAAGCCTTATAACCGCGGATCCTCCGTCGCGCTTCTTCGGCTAAGTAGGAACAGTATGCGCATCCTAGTGAGAGCTCTAACCGGCCACTGCTGCCTAACAAGCACATGGCCACCATGGGGACTGAGCGACACTAGAATCATGCAGGATGTGTAACGAGGCGGATGAAAACCCCTTTACACAGTACTCCCGAATGCGACCACTGATGCGTAAACGTAGCAATGCATCTGGGAAAGCACATTCTAAGCCCCAATGAAGCTAAGGATCCTCAGTCCCAAACAATTAATTCACTTCTTAAAAGTGCAGGATTTGAGACTGAAATGTTAGCATAGCGGCGATCACAATAGATCAAACTGGTCGCAGTGATACTGGTCTGAATAAGACCTGCATAGCCGCCCGCTTAAAATAAAAAAAAAAAAAAATCACGTTACAGTAGATATGTCGCAGCCGGATCGTATAATCCGCCGAATTACATCACGGCTAGCTGTTTTATAACACAGGGCCGTTTTGAAATGCGGCGGATCAACGATTAGCCGCATTGTCATTGAGATACGTTCTTCAATAAGGCAGGCGACGTTTAGCCACACCGTACTACAACTTATTACCTATTAGAAGTGTTGCCACAATACAAAATTAGCTTTACAAGGTTAGGTTAGGGTTATTTTTTTTTATGACCACCCAGAAATCTTGTGCTTTGGTGCCAACAAGGCACATCCTTAGCATTTGCTACAGCAGCTGCGGCTCTGATATTCAGGCTGAGCCTTGGGCGACGTAACTTGCATGTTGAAAAGAGAAAAAAAAAAGGAAAAAGAAGCCTTTTTTGACCTTACGACCCTCTCCCATCCTTTCCACGTGGTCAAGCCATCGGAGTCTGTAATCATCATCATCAGCAACCCACACTCGTCCACTGCTGGACATAGGTATCCCCAAAAGGTTGAACGATAACAATCTACAAAACGCAAACAGAATTTCCCGACAAAATGAAGAATCATCGGCCCACTTAATACAAACTTCTGCCTCTGGTTTTTCCCCTCATTAAAACCGAACTTTGGGAAGCTATCTCGAGTACTTTATGACCAGGGTAATTCAGGATCCCTTAAATTGTTATTTATAGTCTAAGATCCCGTAGAAACATCGACCTTCACCGAGCTGATAATCTGAATGAAATATCCTTTATGACAAATTTTATATACTAGAAAATATATTAAAAATAGGTTTGCTAAAAAAATCCTGGACAGACTATTTTTAATTAATTTTTTAAAAATAATATTTAACTAAATTTAATATTTAATAAAATTTTCATTCTTACTTAAAGTATAAAACGTATAGAATGTGCCGCCAATTTTTTTATTATCATTTCAAGTGAAGGTAAACTGCCATCGACATACCTGTTTATACCTGACAACCGAGTTCTCTGTCCAGGTAAATAATAGACAACCCAATGGCGGCACATTCTATACGTTTTATACTATAAGTAAGAATGAAAATTTTCTTATTATCTTAATGTTGCAAAATTTAGTTACATATTTATTTTTAAAAAATTAATTAAAAATAGTCTGTCCAGGATTTTTTTAGCAAACCTATTTTTAATATATTTTCTAGTATATAAAATTTGTCATAAAGGATATTTCATTCGATTATCAGCTCGGTGAAGGTCGATGTTCTACGGATCTTCTACTATTACACATTAAAATGAGTGTGCTCAAAGTCTGTTTGTAAAGGAAATAATTCCTTTTTTCCTTGTATATTTAAGGAATGGATTTGAGTTAGATTTTGTATTTGAATGAGAAATGGTTCATGATAAATTTGAATCAGTTTATGTATATGAAAGGTACTGGTATTTATTTTAATAAATTGGGAAACTTTTATCGTGGGAGAAACACGTTTCGGTACGAATGAGCCGGCTCGACCGGAGTGATACCACGGGCTCACAGAAGACCGGCGTGACCGCCGAGAGACCGCTGTGTTTTGTCGAGTGAGTCAGGGTACCGGGGGCCCAATGGGAGGAAAAGCGGGTTAAAGGTTGGCAGCGCACTTGTGACTACTGGTGTTGCAGATGTCTATGGGCGGCGACAATGGCTTACCATCAGGTGATCCATCTGCTTGTCTGCCACCTATCACATAAAAAAACTTATGAAGAGCCACGGTAGCTTACCTACTTGCAGCCTAAGGGACTTCCAGGTCTGCCACGGCTAATTGTGTCCCGGGGGTTGACTCTCGCATCTCTTACATTTCAAATCGATATACATCAGACCAGTTCAAACGAATCGATTTGAATAGATTGTAAGTTATGCACTAAAAATTCATCGTTTTGCGGATGCAAACATTGAACTAATATTACTAGCGTATAGAACCGCCGCAGTAAACTAGTTTTTTTTGCGCCATGAGTTGTTTTTGTTTGGCTTAGCTTTTCTATACGTAGTAGTTACAACTCACTGGATGCAAAACGCCAAATTGCAAAAGTTGTGAGTTTACAGTAAGTGGTACACATACTGAAACAAATACTTACAGGTATTTTGACTACCTATATCAGATGTGAGAAACATAACAGAATTAAACCTCCTGTAAAATTTCCGACGGATATTTACGTGGATTTTGCGAAGATTTTCCGCGCCTAGCCTAATCTGTAAGCTCGGGTTCCCGTTAAATAAATTTTAGCTGGCAGCAATAGGTACAGGTAAAATATTATCGATAGAGAGAAATATCACTTAAGGGAAAGCCATGCTTCGGCATGAATGGGACGGCTGGAGCGGAGTGATACGGCTTCGTACAGGACCGCCGTGAAGCTGAAAAATATCACTTAAGGGAGAGCCATGCTTCGGCATGAATGGGACGGCTGGAGCGGAGTGATACAACAGCCTCACATAGACCGCCGTGAAGCTGCGCCTGTGCTATGTTTCGTAGAGTGTGTGGGTTATCAGAGGCCCAAGTGGGGGAAAAGGGGTTAAATGTAGGCAGCGCATGTGTGTCTACTGGTGTTGCAGGTGTCTATGGGCGGCGCCCCAACTGCTTAGCATCAGGTGATCCGTCTGCTTGTCTGCCACCTATAACATAAAAATATTAATCGATGGGAAAGAAAAACTCGGTCGTTTAAAAGTATCAGCTATGGAGATCAAGTCATTGCTACTATAATGGGCTTAAATAATCATCAAGTATATTTAGTAAGTATGTTATTTTTTTATATTTATCATTCTGTTATTTTGGAAGTAAGAAAGGGTGGGAAAAGGGTGGGCCCCTCCCTTATCGTAAGAAAGGGTGGGAAAAGGGTGGGCCCCTCCCTTATCGTAAATTTTTGTATAATGTGACTATGGAGTTTCATTAAACTAAACTATTAACTATCTAGCCTTCTACTTCCGCGTTTATAACAGTGGTAAGATTTTTATCGATAAATATAACTTGCATGAATATCCAGATACAACACTGGTTGTGTAGAACACGCTATTTCGTGGCTCATTGGGTTTATTAGTAGATAGAAGAGAGTTTCATTTTTCGAGGTGATTGTAAAACAATATTATGGTTTCTATTATCGTTATACTTTGTCGCTTATAGATTTATAAAGCTTCAAGAATAACTGAGACGAAATCAGTAAAAAAAACAAATTTTGGTAAAAACACTTGGTAGTAAAATGTGTTTTGCGTCCGCGCTCCCTCGCTAACTTCTAAAATAAACAACATTTATTATGATACAGAACTGACAACCGTTGGAGCCGTAGTATCCTTGAGTGGAGACCGCGGCTCGGTAAGCGTAGTGTTGGACGCCCTGCGACAAGATGGAATGATGACATTCGAAGGCTGGCTGGTGTGGGCATGATGAGAGTGGCCGAAAATCGGGAGAGGTGGCGCCAAAAAGTCATAAAACAAATGTTGTTCAGAATGGTTGGTCGAACATATGGTTATAGGGATGTAAATGTTCACAAATATATCCTGTATAGATAAGGTACATTAAGTAAACTTCGTCGTCAAATCATGGATCGTAAAATTTCATTCATCGTAATCGGATCGTAAAAACATTAAACAAAAACATTTAATTGAAGCAAAAAAAATCCTTCGTGCGCGAGTCTTGCACATGCACGAAACCCGTGGATTGATTGTATTCTCACAGAACCATTTTGAGACATTAAGTACATATTACATTTCCATTATCTACTTTAGATTCCGAAGGCGATTGATTAGCTCGTTTCGCTGTAATCATGAAAGTGTTACAAGAGCGAAGAAATAATTCTTAACACGAACAGAAGTTGCGTGATTGGTGAAAAGTTTGGGTTTGGGTTTACTTAGTGGCAAGTTTGCGGGTTTGTTTCGGGTTCGTATTGTTTTCTTTTGCTCCATTATCCTAATAGCAATGATTTTAATCTTTATCTAATAGAAGATTGGAAGGAGTAAGACGTATTTTTGCTACAGTAATTTATTCTTAACCCTTCACCAGGCATTCCAGGCAACTAGAAATATATTTTTTTATTGGTTTTCAACCTTATCGTAACTGAATAAACTTCGAAATCTGGTGGTCCCGTATGGTACATAGCTACACGTCAGGTTACCACAGTCTGTCAAATTTCTCCAATTGATATTCAACCTAATTTGTTTTACAGTAAGATAAGAGTTGATTAAAGAAATTTGACAGTTTTTTATACTTTGATGTGTGGATGTACGTAAATAGGCTAGTTAAACATTAAGTAAATAACCCATTTAAAATATCATCAACCCACAACCTTTCACATACAGGGTGTCTGTCGAAAATTCGTCGGCTTAGTACGGGGTAATGTAAAGTGAACTAAATTTTCCGCACTTAGACACTTTCGGTTCGTTGTACGTGATACTTAGTACGGGGTTCGGTTAATTTAATTGGTAGAACAGCCAGCCTGTAAGGTTGTGGGTTCAAATCCCTTTGATAAATCTTTTAAGTGCGTTATTTACAGTAATTTCTTACAGCTTTTACTCCCCGAGTGGCCCTCCGGTGCCCTCACTTACCTACGAGTACTTTATACTCTTCACACATCGCAGATGCTGCTACAAACTGGTCTTCCATGAGGCAGTGATACCAGTTCCTATCGGCTAATTAATTTTTTTATATGATAGGTAGCAGACGGACAAGGCGGATCACCTGATGATAAGCAATTGTCGCCGCCCATGGACACCTGACACCGGTGACCACCACTCACTCACTCGGCAATACACAGCACAGGTGCTGCTTCACACCGGTTATTTGTGAGGCAGTGGTATCACTTCAGTTGAGCCGGGTCATTCATGCCAAAGCATCTCTCCCACGGTTATGAAGTCTCATACCTAGTTATTTACAGGTTTGCTACCAAGGCCTTATTGAGTTTCCGATATTCCACGGCCCTTTTGAGATAACTTTTAAACAGGCCTTTGATATCTCAGTGCTATCAATTGCCCCTTAGTTCAGGCCTCTTAGTATTCGTGGTGCAGACCTGCTTCAACCCGCTCTAATTTAGTTGTTGAGCTCAACTTGTATACTACAAAATTGAATAAGTTTGGCAATCGATACTTCAACTCGGTTATATCGAATAAGAACACCATTTGATAGGGAATGTTTCGGATAGTCCAATTTTGCGAAGGTATTACCGAATAGCTCTTTATCCGACAAAACCAGGAGGCCGCAGTCGAGGCAGGCCTCCCACCAGGTGGACCGCCGATCTGGTGAAGGTCGCGGGAGTCCCTTGGATGCGGGTGGCACAGGACCGATCTGTGTGGAGAACTTTGGGGGTGGCCTATGTCCAGCAGTGGACGTCTATTGGCTGAAATGATGATGATGATGATGATATTATCCGCAGAGGAGGAGCCCACTTTGGGCTGCCGTAACTAATTTTAACAAACAGGATGTATCGGTAAGCATTAACGTTATTTTAATCACATTTTTTATGAGCTAAGTGGCAGACGAGCAGACGGATTACCAGCAATATCGAGCGAAGTCCAATTCCGGGACCATCTAGAAGGCAAGGCTAAATTAGCCTCAAAGAAGCTTGGCGTGCTAAATAGATCGAGACGGTACTTCACTCCGGCTCATCGCCTTCAGCTATATAAGGCGCAAGTCCGGCCGCATATGGAGTACTGCTCTCATATTTGGGCAGGAGCACCTGCGTACCAGCTTCTTCCTCTAGACCGGATCCAGCGGAGAGCGTCTCGAATCGTCGATTGCCGGGATATTACTAGTCGGCTTGACCCCTTGGCGCTGCGGAGAGATGTTGCGTCTTTGTGCATTCTCTATCGCTTATACCATGGGGAGTGCTCCGAGGAAAAATCCGAAAAAAAAAATTGCTGTCACTCATAAATACCTGCAACACCAGTAGAATCGCAAGTGCACAGCCAACCTTTTTGATAAATCTCAATTAGGCCTCCGGTACCCTCATTCACGCTACGAAATACAGCTTAGGCGCTGCTTACCTACCAATAATTCTGTGCAATATAGTTCTATTACTTTTGAAGTTGCACAAAGAAACAACTTTCTTTACAAAGTCGGTCACGTGACTTGTTTATTTTTTATAGGGATATAAATTCTATAGAAAACAACAACACTTATAGGTAAACTGCTGCACGTACAAAGGACCGAAAGAGAGTCTAAGTGCGGAAAATGGAGTCCACTTTACATATGTAGGTAAACTCCAAAAATGATGTAGGTAATTAACGATGTCTGAGGGCGAATCACTAGTTAATAATGAAGTACTTCCCTTGTAAACAAACAAAATCTCCTGGTTAAAGACTGACAGCGTGACAGTTGACAAAACCACTGGGACTGTAGAAGCCGCAGAAAATATATTTCAATTCGTAATAAGTAAACAAATCAACCAGTGGCCTGACGTATTTTTCCTCAAGAGTTGACAATCGGTAAGGGGACTGTTTCGCGCATTTAAATAAATGATTCAGTAAAAGTATCAGCCCATACTTCTATACTGTCCCATTGCATGAGGCTTTTATCATAGAATTCAAGTCATCGCTACTATAATGGGATTAGGCTTAATCACCACGCTTGCCTAATGCAGATTGGTAATCATAAACCTGAGTTATGTTAAGCTAAGCTAAATGAGGGCGCTCTAGTGTATGAAAAACTAGTTCGTTCGTTTCAGAAATGTATTTTTCTAATAGTTCTCTAATCTTCGTCAATAGATGGCACTGGGTGTCGATTTCATCGCGCAAGTGTTTCACCTTTTCAGGTTACAAAAATATAAGCCTCGTAGTTTATAAATGGTATAGATTATGTTATATGTACCTACTTAGATTATCAAAACAAAATATTAAGTGATTTATAATGTTCTTTGAATTGCGTTGTCTTCCTACTATCTATTCATGTACTAAGCTACCACTTACCTACTTCAAGAACTAATAATAATACATCAACTTTTTGTGTTGCTCGTTTTTCCGTTTTTATTGGTGGAACGTTTTTTATAGTGTCTTAAAGCGATAAAGAAGTTTTTATTTTGTTCTATTTATTGGTAAACCCTGATATTTTTTAAAAACAGTTAAGTATTCTATCCGTTGTTTGAAACATTTTATTCTTAAGTTTTTTTTATTTGTTGGAACCTTCATACACTGCCAGTTAGTATTTTTTATGAGAAATGCAAAATTATAATGAAATTTAAAAAAAACTGATTAACGTCTATTTTAATGACCAATAGAATACGGTGTACGTACCTTAAAGAAGTATGTCTGACCATATCACCGCGGGTAGCAGTTATTATTATTTTCTAAAGTTCATAATACGGAACATTAGGTCATATTGGTGTCAGGGGTCGTTGAATAATCGGGAACGCAATCCAAGTTAGCACCGCGGGTGAGTCTTGCTAGTTAAACTGAGTTATAACACTAGTGATCTAATTATAATGTAGCGAGACTTTCTCTTATCTCACATCTTAGGGTGAGTTCCGTTATGTCTAAAGATCGCTTAAACCCAAAACTGGAATTCAAGCCAAAAAAAACTACGACAATGTTACTACTGCAATAAAATTATCGTACCAAGGTATAAGTAACCCCTTTTTTCTAAAAACACTCGCTGATGATATTTATTTATTGGTAATTTGGATTCTATAATTAAAAAAAAATGTTTTATTTTCTTTTTTTCACGTAAATACAAGACGCTTTTATAAAAACTTAATCATCCGTAATTTTAGTTTTCAAAGATAGAATTGCGCTTGTAACACTTCAGGTGTTAATAACCTTTGATACCTGCCTTCAACATTTTACCTTACATACTTATACAGACGCAAAATTAATGGAAACTTGACAGTTTAGTCTGCATAATAAGAAAAAGAATGCCAAAAAGGTTGGCGAAACCTGAAAAAAATTGAAAATGACATAAGTGACTTTAACAGATTTCACAGTGACGTGTCTGTCGTAGATTTTTTAGTCTTGAATTCTAGTTTTGAGTATAGGAGCCCCAAAAATCGCGCTTTTGTTTAAATGCGACAGGTATCTTATCATCCAATACGGGACTTCATTTTAAACCAACTAGGTAGAATCTCATGAGAGTCCTGTATTTTCAGTTATTTAACGTGTCAATATTGCAGATGATTGCTGTAAATTATTATTCATAATAACCTAAAGAAAACAAAGTTGCTTGTCTTGTTTAATTAATTGTTTGTAGTTATTAAAGGTCTGTTTGTTTTGTACTCATTTAAATAGTATTTCATGCGTGCAGCAATATTAAGATAAAATATTAACTTCGCTTATTTACTATTAAAGGTTTTGCTTATCACAAAATTTTAATTGAACGATGGTTCTTCAAGATCAAACCTTCTTGGCAGTCTTTAAATCCATTTTTTCCAAAAGTCATAGTGCACACACACACACATTCAACATGTACTTATGTAAATGTTAACAGATACAAACAACATCGGAATAAGTAGTTTATAACGGATTTGCTACCATGTATTTATGTATCAGACCAATATACTTAATGTCTGTTAGTAACAACTTTCCCGGAAAAGAAGGTTTATTAAACCATTGTTGGTGGCAACACAAAATTTAGTGATTTTTAGGTTGGCAACAATCGGTGACTTTCGGCCGAAGCCATTCTTTTCAAACCAACATTTTTTGCGCTATGTATATACAAATAACTGTTACTTAATTAATTACTGCGTAAAGCAAATAATTTCTTATAGTTTAATAATTCTGTAAAGTACAGACACCTAGCGTTAAATTAGTCTGTGCTTTATAATGATTCATTTATCTCGCTCTTAAAGGCCGGCAGCGCACCTGTGAAGCCCCTGGAGTTGCAGGTGTTCATGGGCGACGGTAATCGCTTAACATCAGGTGATCCGTATGCTCGTCTGCCCCCTATCCTATTAAAAAAAAAAAAAAATCATTATCAGTGGTCTGTTATCTGTCATCATCAGTTAAGTTAAGTAAAAATAAATGCCGCTTTAAATTACTTACAATAATATTTTATTTAAGAAGCCTAACATAATAATGTTACAAATTCTCTACTAAAAGAATAAATTTACAGTCCATTCAAACTATCTAAGACTTTTTTACTTGCCCCTTACAGTGGTCCTTCGAGCCGGATATGACCCAGTCGTTTGCTAAAGTGCCGACATATCGGACACTTATATTTTATAACTTAAACTTAACTTAAGAAAGAAGCATTTACAAAATACGTACTCATTGGTATGCACAATCCAGTTCATTGAAGTTGAAATGAGTAATAACTTAATTAACTTAAACTTGCACAAAACATTTGCATTCTGAGTCCCAAACAGCTGAATATATGCAGTTCCCAAGTTTACGGGTTTAGCGCTTGGATTTAAGTTAATTTAAGCAATTTGTTGAGTTGGTGCAATTTAAAAGATTATAGCAGGTAACGAGAGAGAACAAGCAATGTCAAACTAAAGCATAAACTAAGTTTATTGCATAGAATAGGGCGTTGGAAAGAATAGGGCGCGATAAATGCTTCACAATAATATTGATAATTAGTGTGTAATATTGATAACACTGGTCAACACAGGTTTTGTTTCCTTTAATTTTTTTTCTGTTATTAGTTATTTCTATGGCTCTGACTATGAAAAAAATACTGAGAGATTGCTAACAGCTTTACTTTTTAAAATATACAATTTTATTATTTTAACCAAAAAATACAAAAAAATTATACATTATGTAAACAAAATTTCTATCAAATGATCTTTTATAAGATTTTCTGGATTGAACGAGTTTATGTAGATATCGTTGCAAACTCCAGTAGTAGTCTGCCACCATATGCGAGTCCCACCGCCCCTGATAACGCTCTTTCATAGTTCGCAGATCTTGATGAAATCTTTCACCCTGCTCTTCACTAAAATCACCCAGATTTTGTGCAAATCGATCTAAATGAGAATGCAGGCAATGGATTTTTATGCTAATGTTACAATGTAGCTCATGCAAGTTCAATAGCATGCTTTCAGCAAGCTCTATATGGTGGTCAGATTTCTTTATACCTAAGAAATTACTCGCAACCAATACAAATGAATTCCAAGCTTTGGATTCGACCTCAGTCATTGATTAGACAAAATTATAATGTTTTACAAGTTGCCTAATCTTTGGCCCATCAAAAATACCAGCTTTAATTTTTTCTTAACCCAGGAAACTTGCATAAAAGGAAAATAAAACATTCGCTACTTTTGTCAAGCGCCTTCACAAACTGCTTCAAATGCCGAGTTTAATATGGAGTGGTGGAACTATGATGCGATCTAAAATAACTAAAGGCACATTAATAACATTTTTTGTACATCTATTAGGTCTTCCTGCGCTAGCCAAACTTTTTGCAGCCAATAATACTGTTTGTCACGACTGTCCCAGAGACAAATGAAACAAGGAAACTTTGTGGACCCCCCTTGTCGACCTAACAGAAAGTTGACCATTTTCAAATCAACACAAATGATCCATTGATGGTTTTGATACTTAATTTTTTTCATAACCTTAGAAATATTTGTGTATTTTAAAGTTTTGATGATATGCAGTTTTCATAAAGTCTGATATAGGTTTTCGATATTTTTTAAATATTTATTCACCACAAAATATAGCAAATACAATCGGGACTAAGCACACAACATCTTCTTGATGAAATCATATCGAAAATAACAACAAAATTGGTTTTAATTTCCAATAAAACATGAAAAACAGAACAAAAATAGCAAGTGAGGGTAATTAGCTATAACTCATAAACAAGAGCTGTTAGAGAAAAAGTGTTGCCATATTTATAAAATACGCGTTGATTTGAGATAGAAACATAAAAAAAACCACAGGAAACAAATAAGTTTATTTTTTTTGTTGACCAGTGTAATTAATGGAGTGAGCGGGATGAGAGTGGCTGAAAATCGGGAGCGGTGACGTGCATTGGGGGACGTGCATATGTCCAGCAGTGGACGAGCGTGGGTTGCTGATGATGAATATTGATAATTAACTTTTTTCATCGGGCAAGTAGTTAATTTTGCAAATATTTTGCGAAATACATAAACGTAAGTAAAACCGAAAAATTGCAGTTTCGGGGAAAAACTGACTTAGTATATTCTTATTCTTAGTAAGTCATCTTAAAATGCGATGCTTAACTCAGTGCATACGAAGAACGCGCTTTCCATACGGGAGGTTGGTCGTAGGTTCGAATTGCAGGCTTGCACCTCTGGACTTTTAAAATATAGATACATTATGTATAAGTATAAGAAAAATATTTACTGATTATATCTATTCATCGCTCATGTTTAAGCCATACACATCAGAGCGATGTAAAACGCGGCAAATTGCTAGACTCTCAGCTCTGCAAGAATCCGGCGCCTCTCAAACGAACTTACCCCTAGATGCAGTATTAAAAGAATCGGCGAGTTCCTCGAGTGGTCTTCTTGGGTTTAATTTAATCCGGGCGCCTTCTCTAATAGATGCGCCGGAGTTATTATGAAGGAAAGTTTGAGTGATAAAATATGCAGGAAGGTTTATAGAGCTCTTTCCCAAGTTTTTATAATGAGGAAGTCTATCAAGATACCTATTTCTTTGTTTATTTAAAATTAAAAACTAGTCTCGAGCTGAAGTTCTATTGTTTGCCAATAGATGGCGCTGGGCGTTGATTCCATTACGCATGTGTTTCGTCATTAAATAACACGAACAAAAATACATGTAGGTAGTCCTTTATTCATGATCAAATAACAATACTTCCTTACGTAATGTGTAATAAACAAATTCATAGTCATAGAAATCTTAAGTTTTGGATGATAATAATATATGCTAAATAAAATAAAATAAAAAAATTATATAATAAAATTGTGGGAGAGCCATGCTTCGGCATGAATGGGCCGGCTCGACCGGAGTGATACCACTGCCTCAAAGAAAACCGGCGTGAAGCAGCCCCTGTGCTGTGTTTCGCCGAGTGAGTGAGGGTACCGGAGGCCCAATCAGGGAGGGGAATGGGATAAAAGGTTGGCAGCGCACTTGTAACTCCACTGGTGTTGCAAGTGTCCATGGGCGGCGGCAATTGCTTACCATCAGGCGATCCGCCTGCTCGCCTGCTACCTATTACATAAAAAAAAAAAAAAATACAGCCCCTCCCCGATGATTACGCCTATGCGTACAAACACCATAATTAAAGGATTATAACTTAAAATCCATGTCATAACCCATGTAATATACTACTACTTAGCTATTATAAAAAATCATAAGAGTAAATACATCGATACTGTATTAACTCTGGTAGTTTCACTCGCAAATAAAGTCGTAAAAAAATAAAAAATAAAATGCAAAACGATTCTACAAACAACATCATTAGTACACACGCCCGTTTTATATTCGCAACCGTTTATTTCCGTTTTGTTTGAGAACGGTTGGAAACTTCGGAATTATAAATATCCTCTATTGAACTGTGTCAAACTGTGCATAGTTCCGGGAATAAATGTGTAATCCATAATAATATTTATTCCCGGTAATAGTTCCAACGCAATTTGTTTCAAGATTTTTTGTCTTTACAGAGATCGAAATGAGCAAAATTAAAGTATCAGCCTATGTACTGTCCCACAGCAGGGCAAAGGCTCCATCATAGAAATCAAGTTATCGCTACTATGATGGGATTAGTCTTAATCACCACGCTTGCCTAATGCGGATTAATGATCACAAACCCGAGCTATGTTCAAAAAATTCGAAACATACTTTTGGTCGACCCGGGAATCGAACCCGGGACCCCGAGATCACGGCCTGGTACTTAAACCACTAGACCAACGGGGCGTTCGTCGAAATGAGTACATACATACAATTCTCGATAGGACATAAAATGGAGATGTTATTACGTCCGATTTCGAATTTCCAAAAACTGATTCTAAATCTACTAAATACTATTGCTACGGATGGAAGTGTTTAAATTAATGACTTCACTGTAATGGACAGACTAAAATAAACAATTTGAGCTTCCCGGAATTTAGATTCAGCGGAATCATGTTAGTTAAATCTCAATGAGAATTCATTTTGGACTCTTTTTTTTCTTTTTTATATGCTCTCCCACGGTTCACGGCTCTTTTTCAAAAGTGCTGGCCAATAAAATGATTTTAAAACTAGCTGTTTAGAGCCATAGAATAGTCATCGTTTTATACATTGGATAAATTTCCAAAAGTGCAGATAAATTATAATATTAAAAAAGTCGAAATTACTTATAATATTGGGTGTACGAGCAACAAAAATCCGCAGGTCTTACATACAACTATCAAAATATACAATGAAATTATTTTTTAATTACATATAGGACCTAGGATAGGGAGGATAGGATAGGGCTTAGGGACCTTCAAGAAACGAGCGTACTCCTTCTTAAAAGGCCGGCAACGCATCAGCGACCTCTCTGATCTCGCAGATGTTCATGAGCAGCGGTGATTACTTAACAGCAGGTGACCCGCTTACTCGTTTGCCGCCTCTAGTATAAAAAAATAATTAAAAGAGGTGTCTACTAAAACTCAAAGCATTAGTGTTAATTCACTTACTCATTTAAAGTCTTCATATGATCTACAGTATAAAAGCTTTCAGAGAATCCTTAATATATCAGACTTAATTATTCACACACTTTACATACAGTACTTTTGATTAAAACAAAAGACCTAATTCCGAAGCGCACAGAACCGTATAAGTCAAAAGTCACAATTTTATGTTTATACGCGCTCTGTATTCTAATGATATTCTTATTTCAGCATTTATCCAGTATAATTTGAGCGAAATTTGTGCTTTGTATGGAACAAAAGACTCCTAACGACTAATGTTGGAATATAATGAGGTGAAAATTGTTATACCATCCCGAGGTAAGGCTTATAAGAATGCTGACTTCGTCTGTTAAGATTAACTTCATTGTGAAAATTGACATAGTTTAAGAAATGTGTTTTCTTGAGGTTCAGCTGTTTTCATTTTAACCACAGGCTTTTAGATTTTAGAAATCTTTACACCGTATTACTAATGACAAGTCCCAATAGAACCGGGTCGTGATATTGGGGTCCTGGGTTCGATTCCTGGGTCGAACAAAGAGTTTCGAATTTTTCGAACATAGCTCGGGTTTCATAGTAGCGATGACTTGATTTATATGATGGCGGCTTTTGACACACTTTTGATCTGCAGTGGGATAGTAAGTAAGTACCTGTATAAGCTGATGTTTTAATAAATCACTAGCGCCGATATCAGTTTTTTGTTTTTTATTGATTTTTTCCTCCAACGCTAGAACATATATGATTATTGTACCAAATTTTTGTGTTAAAAATGCAAGCATTCTGAGAGTTTTAAGGATCGTAATGGAAAATAAACCTAAAATATTTGAAAATTGTGTAGAGCCTAACGTAAGAAGAACACAATATTTATCATTAGACAAGTCATCCTTGACTAGTTATCACTAAAAACGAAGAGATTTTCCTTTTAAATATTTAATCCACAAGCAAGCCAGCCTATAAGCTACCAACGGATGTAATGCCGTGCGGTCGCGTCCGTTGTAATTGCAACGTGGGCTCTCCTTGTCCTTACCTTGCTAAGGTGAGCCAATCTAATCTGCCACTATAAATAATAACGACAGCGCTAGTTAGCCCAACATGTAACGTTGAGCATATTTAGAAGATTTTGTACGTACAATATCCAAGCTCGTATACAGCGATTCTCTTGGCATTTACGAAGAGTGTATATTTACTCCACAAGTTGGGGCAAACAGATGTATTTCATTATACACAGAGTTGCTCTTATATCAAAACTTATATCTCGCCCTCTGCCTCCATTTGTCACACTTTTTTGTCTACTTTGTATGTGAATAGTGTACTGACGCATAACAATTTGTCTATACTCTGATTTTTAATCATGTGGAGTAAGCAGACAGATGCAAATGTCAAGTTTCTATACATTTTGACATTTTGCATCTATCAAATTGTGTGTTAATGTATGGGGATGACACATTGACATCTGTCAGTTTATTCCACATGATTAAAAATTTGGGTTTAGTGTTTTTTTTTTCCGCATACCTCTTTCTATATTCACACTGTGAGTTTATTAATTATCTCTTATTATAAGACAGGTAATTCTACAAAGACTAATGAATCCGATACGAGAAAAGCCTTCATCGGACGGTTTATAAGTGAATTACAGACGTGGAGCTGTATCGACCAGCCACTAGTGATGTCCCGTTGATACCAAAATAATTTGGTATCGATAGTATTATAGTTCGAAAATATTTAATAACCTACGAAACCGGCGAAGAAGCTACGCTCTGCAATCGCCAATTCGGATGCAATGGCATTACCTCTATGGCAAGCCTCCTTCCTCCTCCTCCTTAGGTCGTAAACCCCATAACTGAGGGTCGTGATCCCCTTTTGAAATTATCTTTTCTTTGCTCATATTCTTCCATCGGCGTTTGTCTTTGGCGACATGAAGGGCATCGTGAAGTTTTGAGTCCAAGGGCGTAGCGATGGTCTGACCAGTAGGTCAGACCATCGCTACGCTATGGGCTTCTTCCTCTTGGTCGTTTGCCTTCGACTTTCCCGGTCACCATCAGCTATTCTAGGTTCTATGGCAAGCCACCACTATACCTACATATATACCTAGTATTTAAATATGTTTCTCTGTTTGATTTGTAATTGTACGAATTCATTTATGCTACGTGCGACCGCAATCCTGTCCATCAACAGCCACCATTCTGCCGAGTGACCGACTAAGAAAACAAAAGATAGTTCTCGATAAATAGCTTATCGATAGGATAACAGCCGGTAATTCGCCAACACTTGTGGGTAATGAAGTTACCCCCGTATTTAATGAATGGGCGATGAGCGGCTGCCACTCGCTCAGCTCATGCAAAATTTTGGATACCTACGTCTTTTATGATACATTGCGGCCCGCCCCGGCTTTGCAGGGGTACAATATTATGATTGGAGAAAATTGGCCCCTGGTCTTTGTATTGAATATATTATTTAAATTGTTATCTAGGCCGCGGACTAGGGGCCAGTTTCCTCCAAACCCACTTAAATTGAAAAGTAAATTACTTGACACTTTACTCAGAGGTGGTGAACGAGGCTCTAAATGTAAATATCAATCAAATTGTTTATTCGCAGAAATATCATCATTTCAGCCAATAGACGTCCACTGCTGGACATAGGCCTCCCCCAAAGTTCTCCACACAGATCGGTCCTGTGCTGCCCGACTCCAATGGGCTCCCGCGACCTTCACCATATCGTCGGTCCACCTGGTGGGAGGCCTGCCACGGCTGCGGCCTCCTGCGCGTGGCTTCCACTCAAGGACCTTTCCACCCCAACAGCCGTCTGTTCTCCTCGCAATGTGCCAATCGGGAATCACTCTATCTTATTTAAAAAAACCCTCATGAATTGGGGAGAAAGTGGGTTAAAGATTAGCAGCGCACTTGTGACTCTACTGGTGGTGCAGGTGTCTATGGGCGGCTGCCATCGCTTACCTACCATCAGGTTATCCATCTGCTCTTCTGCCACCTATCTTCTATACTATTTATAAAGAGATAACTTCTATAGACAACGACAAGGCTTATAGGTAAACCGAAAACACGAAACGCTTGCATGATGTAATTGAGCACAGCGCCATCTATTAGTTAATTTCTGAATTACGGTCCCGAAGCGAAGTGAGGGCGGGCCACTAGTAACATATAAAAGAAAAGTTATTAATCTAAATGTGCTTAGCTCGCACAGAATCGCTTGTTCTTCCATAAATGCGTCCAATTTCTTAGTGTCAGTTTGAAACTACACAAAGGAAAAGCCACAAAAGGAGCAAAACTGCGAGCCATTTCCAACTTTGTCTTCGATGTCCCCGACGAGTTCTGAAAGGTGAAACTTTGCGATCCGGGGAAAGTTGGCCGGTGCATTATCGATGGAGCATCAATGAAAATTGAAAAACGTCAGTGCTCTTAACTCGCTGGAAACTACCTTAGCCATATGTTTTTAAACTTTCGCGTTGCATTATACAAATACTTCATATAAACGGGACTAAACGCGACGAAAATTAATAAGTACATTCTAGCACTTACTGCTTGACGTTTCGACTGCGTTACGACAGCCGTGGTCACAAGCGAACTGGAGGCGCACGGCGTCGTCTGCTACGCCCGGCTTGTGCATCTTCGGATACCCTCTCGTTTTCTCTGTTTGGCTGTTGTAACGCAGTCGAAACGTCAAGCAGTAAGTGCTAGAATGTACTTATTAATTTTCGTCGCGTTTAGTCCCGTTTATATGAAGTATCTTAGCCATAGTTAATGCGTCACACAATATAATACACAGAAGAACGGTTTTATTTGACATGAATGAATGGGCCGGCTCGACCGGAGTGATACCACGGCCTCACGACCGGCGTGAAGCAGCGCCTGCGCTGTGTTTCGTCGAATGAGTGAGGGCACCGGAGGTCCAATTGGGGGAAAAGGGGTTATAGGTTGGCAGGGCACTTGTGACTCTTCTGGTGTTGCAGGTGTCTTTGGGCAGCAGACATCGCTTACTATCAGGTGATCCGTCTGCTCATCTGCCATCTGTCACATAAAAAATGATAGCATTTTGGACGCAATATAGGTTAAGCTAACCATTTCAAAAAACAGCTTTTTGTAGATATTAGAACAATGGTAATTTTTTTAACCATATTCTGTGCCATAAGCACAGAATACATAATAGTACCTACAAGTAGTTCAGATTAACTACTGATCAAAAAACCGGCCCTTAGATTGCAAGATCTACACAACTTTTCAATCTGAGTTTCCTGACTCGTAAAAAAAAGTTATCTATACTTAATAATATATTATAACTCACCGCGAAACTCTTTATAAAGTGCAGAATAGTTGAACATGAACATTACGAGCCCCTGCTTCAGAACTACCCTCAAATTGATGTATCACCCCCGCGGGCGTGATACACAATAGACAAAAATGAATCACTCCTTCCCGAGTCGTTTAAAACCCGGGAAAAGTTTTATTGAATAGGACAACTCTGGGACAAAAATATTTCTAGCTACTGCTCCCAGTTGTGGATACATCTTTTAAATTAAATAAATCCTACTACTATTATAAAGGCGAAAGTTTGTAAGTATGGATGTATGGATGTTTGTTACTCTTTCACGTAATAACTACTGAATGGATTTGAATGAAACTTTACCAAAATATAGCTTATACATCAGAATAACACATAAGTCCAAAATTTATAAAAATATATTGTGTGGATTTTCCATAATATGACGGTAAGTGTCAATAATTAACTCCACGCGTACGAAGTCGCGGGCGGCCGCTAGTATTTTATATATTTACTAGTGGCCCGCCCTCACTTCGCTTCGGAACCGTAATTCAGAAATGAACTAATAGATGGCGCTGTGCTATATTACATCGCGCAGGCGTTTCGTGTTTTCGGTTTACCTATAAGCCTTGTCGTTGTCTATAGAAGTTATCTCTTTATAAATAGTATAGATTTGGGAAACAAACAATTATAAACAACTCAAAATTTACTTTTGACTGGCCGACTAGCACATTTGGTAGTGGCCCTGCCTCATACCCCAAAGGTTAGATCCCCACCTTGAACCAACATTCGTGTGATGATGAACACTTGTATTTGTTCAGTGTCTTATTGTATTTTAACAGTAAAGTATCAGTCTAATAGGTACTGTCCCACTGCAGGGCAAAGGCCTCCATCATAGAAATCAAGTTATCGCTACTATGATGGGATTAGGCTTAATCACCACGCTTTCCTAATGCGGATTGGTGATCACAAACCCGAGCTATGTCCGAAAAATTTGAAACATACTTTTGCTCGACCCGGGAATCGAACCCGGGACCCCCAGATCACGGCCTGGTACTTAAACCACTAGACCAACGGGGCGTATTTTAACATGTATTTAAGTATTTAATAGTGTTTCCTCAGTTGCCTGGTATCTGTTACACAACTACTTAATACGGATTCAGGTCAATGTATGAGCTCTTGTGAGAACTAATAAATATGTAATTAGAACATTAATCACTGATGATTCCACATAAAAATATAATTAACAATTAATGTATTATGTGTAATCCCCAGTGAATGATATTTTGTACTCATAAATAACACTTTCCAAGCTATAATCATCGGATTACAAAGATGGTTCTGTCTCAAGATTAGAAATATAAAGTAGAGGTCTGATACCTTTTCTCATTAATGAAATAAATGAAAGCTCATTATCTTTAAATTGGAAACTACTACACACACATCGTTTTGGTACATTAGTTTCAAAAAGTATCAATAGTTGGCAGTAGCCGTTCATTACATCTCGCAAGGGTTTTGTTTTTTCGGTCTGCCTATAAACATAAGGCCTCTTTTCATTGCTTAAGTAGTAATAGACAGCGGACAAGGGGTCTACTCCGCCAAACGATATCGATTTCATTTCGATCACGATTGACAGTTCAGCATTTCCAGCTCATAAGAAAATCAAACATAATTTACGATTAAATACCTAGTTACATCGTATCAGAACTGCCAGTCACACGTTTCGATTAAAACAAGTTCGAAACAAATTACTCGTAAGTTGGCCAGCCCAAACAAAACTGCCATTTTAATAAACAGCCTTACTAACTCCTGATGAATGTACGTCGGGCCATTTTAATTAAACTCAAAAACTCCAATTGCGAAGCAAACTTCGCTTTTAAATACACGACATTGAGTTGAAACTCCCTTGCAACTACAAACTGCACTTTGTTGCAACCAAAAACTACATGGCTGCCCTACGGCGTATGAAACAGAGATGCGGCGAAAAATTTGACCGAATAACGAATATTCGGCGATGCTCTTGGCCGAAGCGCCAAATATTCGGGCCCCAGTACTTTCCTTGGTGAAATCTTTTTTTATGTGATAGGTGGTAGACGATCAGACGTATCTCCTGATGGTAGCCGCCTGATGGTATGCGATTGCCGTCGCCCATAGACATCTGCAACACCAGTAGAGCAGTAGAGTCACATGCGCACCACCAACCCTCAACCCATCTCTCCCCAATTGGGCCTACGGTATCCTCATTGCTTCTCGCCGGCTGTGGTCTTCAGTCAAGCCGGCCCATTCATGTCGAAGCGTGGTTCTCCCACAGTAAAAGTCAAACAAAATTCGGTCAATAAAATAACACAAAACAGTATCCAACCCTTTCGCAATTTACTAAGATTTATTTGTCATCTCTTAGTAGCAGTAATACAAATTTAACAAACAATTGTTTTTGGAATGCGATATAATTTAGGAGAAAACCGCAATAGTCCGCCATCGACAAACTGATGTTGAAATAAGATTCATTCGTCTTAATTTATAACCAATTACATTTAACATTATGTTGATTGGATAGTAATAATTGCATTAACACCCCGTTGGTCTAGCTAGTGGCTTAAGTAGCAAATGTTCTGTGATCACCAATCCGCAATAGGCAAGCGTGGTGAACTGGTGGTTAAGCCTAATTCCATCATAGTAGCGATGATTCAGCAGGCTTTCAGGGTGAGGATGACAGACAAAATAGATACTTACTTCTTTCTTTTGTGCCTGTCAACCTCATTTTTGGATCTCATTGCTGCTTACCATTAGGTGGAGTGAGGTCATCCGATTTTCCTCCATCCATATACAAGGTGAATTATTAAACACTATCCAAATTTTTAGATCGTTTTAGAATCTGTAAGTGAACAGCTTTTTCCTAACAACATGGGTCGAATTAAGTATGTCTTTTTTTTTACTTTTCATACAAACCAGACTGATCACGCGATCGATATACTTATGTAGTATGGGAAGTTCAAAATTTTTTGTCGTATTTCGACTAATGTTTCTTGGAGAGAGTTGTACACTAACAGATTCTGAGTTGATCTTAAAAATTTGGATAGTGTTTAAAAATTCACCTTGTAAAGAAAAAATTGTCACCGTTTGTGTTTTCAAAATGAACACTCGAAAGAATACCGAAAAAAAGTGGTCGAATAGCCGAATACCGAATATACATAGCAGCTCTAGTAGGTATGAACATGGTGATTTTGTTTGGGGATTTTTGGTACAAAGCTTTTGAACGCTGGGATTACTTTTATACAAATGTTGTTTGAGGTTTAAAAGCCATCAATGTTTTAAAACATCACGCATCGAGGGAAAGGAGGGATGGGGAATCCTATGTGCTATTGAAAGCCGTACCTCATACTTGTACTTAAAACTTGGTACTTAGAAGTAGGTACTTAAAAGTCAAAGTCTTCTAAAAGTAGGTAGACCAAATAGAACAAGTATGTTAAATGTATTTAGCACTATGTCACATTTACTGTTCTGATAATTTGTGTATCTTTTTCATTGTTTTGTTTATGGCTACTTAGGTATATAAATGCTTACTTACTTACTTACAAATAGATAGAAAATTCCCTGAGGAATAAGAGATGGTTTGCTGTAAGTGATATAGAGAGCTGATCTTTACCAATATAAAAGAACACACTTAAATGTACTGTCTAAACCAAGACAAATATATCTTTAGGGTGTGCTCAAGAATGTACAGGTTGTATCGAAACTGTCTTTAAAATCCTCGGGAGCTTAGTTTAAATCCGGCTCGGAGGACCTAAAACTGTACAGTGTTGTTATTGTAAGCGATTCTACATTGATGATCTATACCTACTCTCTATTTACTCTTTATAAAGGGATAGAGTTCACAGACATCGACAAACCTTAAATACAGATCGAAAAGGTGAAACACTAGCGGAATGCAATAAACGCCCAGCCATTATTCCTTGAAACAATGTAAAACATTCATGAAAAAAGTGATCTTCCTAGTTACATAAATAGTGTGTGGTTACGAAATCATAGACACAGTCTCAGAATTTACCTACATACAGAATATCTGCATTTGAAAGAAAGAAAGAAAATACATTTATTAAATTAAAACCAAAAAAAAAAACAAAAAATAAACTGTCCCTCCCCATTTTGTCCAGCAGTGCCGTGTATTTTATTATGCTGTGTTGTGTTGATGCATTCAATTGATCCATCCATCCATTTGAATGCGCATTTTCATAGTGTGAACGAAAAAAAATCTAGGCAAATTAATTTGATTCGTTTGCGACATTTATCATAATTTATATCGCGTTTTATATCAAATTCATAAAATCATCCATAGGAATATCTTTCTTTCATCCTTAGGGATAAAATAGAGAGTGGTAAAGATTTCAAATCAACCTGTATAATAGACACATCACAAAGCGGAGTGTAAAGGAAAATTCCTCAGCGAGATCGAATGTACAGCGAGAAAACAGTATAAAGCAATACGGTGAAGCCATCACATTGCGAACTGCCGAGACATGAGTCTTTAATTGGGTATCTTTAATCACTTGACAGTAGTAAAATTTCCTGCGTTCTGTCGACAATACAAGCCAATTAAAAAAAACTAAGTAATTTTTGCATAAAAGACAAATTAATATGGAATTCAAACGTTTCCTATATTTTACAGATTTAAAGTTTATAGAGAATAAACTGGGAGGGACAAAATAAAATTATGACTGGTTTCTGTTTCCTTCCTAGATCATGCTGAGACAGAATTGTTTTTAAATGAATAAACAAAACCACCTTTAGCACGCCAGTAAATTTTACTAAGGGATCTATTTTTTTTTTCAAACGTCCGGAAAACAAAAGCTAAAACCGTGATTTGTTACCGTGTCATGTATAAATGTCTTCAAAATGGTGAAAAAATATCATTTATTTGCGTGAAAGTGGTACATAAAAGATGTTACAAAATGATTTTGATCTCACATTTTACCAGAATCTGTCAAGAATTAAGAAGATTTAAAAATAAGAGTGAAAAAAGAAGAAGGTGTGTCAGCAGGCCTTTGCGGTGCATTAAGATCATCGATCGATCATCCATCGAAGATACATTGTTTGTTCTTTGGTGCCTCAACCTCATATTTGGATCTGACGGCCGCTTACCATCAGGCGAAGTGAAGTCATCTTGAATGACCTTAATTAAAAAAAACTTTCCTCACTGTATCAGCTCAACTGCATGTTCAGATGGAGGTTAGTACTGTAGGTAACGTCGCCAACAAAAGGTAATTTGCTACACGCTGTAGTTCCTGATCGTTAATCTTCACTGCTCCGACGGATTCAGTAGTTTTAACTCTGTCTTTATTTAAAGTCTAGTGACCCGCCCTCGCTTCGTTTTGCGTTAGTTCTACTCCTAACCGATAGATGGCGTTGGGTGTCGATTACATCGCGATTGCGTTTTGACTTTTCGGTCTAGCTATAAGCATTGTCGCTGTCTCACCTCGTTTCGGGACATTAGTTCCACTGTTTACCAATAGATTGCGCTGGGTTTCGATTATATCGCACAAACACCTTACAGATAGATGGCGCTTGGGTGTCGATTAGATCACGCAAGCGTTTTGCCTTGCCGGTCTTGCTATAAGCATTGTCGCTGTCTATAGATCTTACCTCTTTAAAGACTATATTTGAAGTGGACTCAGGGTTGCCAAATGGTCGGGAATGACGGAATCTTTCTAGTTTTTGTTATCCTTCCAACTCCCAACAAAATAA
The DNA here is from genome assembly GCA_014851415.1 of Cnaphalocrocis medinalis. Taxonomy (NCBI): domain Eukaryota; kingdom Metazoa; phylum Arthropoda; class Insecta; order Lepidoptera; family Crambidae; genus Cnaphalocrocis; species Cnaphalocrocis medinalis. Next base: position 8,632,333 of record CM026298.1, on the reverse strand, counting down.
GAAATCTACCGGAAAATAATTCCAACTTTTCCCGGGAGAGGGTTTCTCCACGGCAGAGAAGCCGACAAAATTTTCTTTCGCTGATTTAATTTCTCCATATAAAAGTATCCCAACTCAATAGTGAAAAATTGGTAAGTGCTTCTGATAATAGGAGAAGATTTTGATCTCTTTGGACGTCTATTGGCTGAAATAATGATCATGATGATCATCATTTCAGCCAATAGACGTCCACTGCTAGACATACCTCCTCCAATGTTCTCCACACAGATCGGTCCTGTGCCACCCGCATCCAAAGAATCACCGTGACCCTCACTAGAACTTCGGTCTACCCAGTGGAGGGCTGTCACGGCTGCGACATCCTTTAAGCGGCTTTCACTCAATGACCTTACCGCTCCAACGGCCGTCTGTTCTCCTCCCAATACGCCCTGCTCATTGCCACTTGAGCCACGCAATTCTTAGGGCCATGTCTGCTACTTTAGTTATTTTTTTTATATTATAGGAAAGCAAACGAGCAAGAATTGCGTGGCTGAAGTGGCAATGGGCAGGGCACATTGCGAGGAGAACAGACGGCCGTTGGGGTGGAAAGGTCCTTGAGTGGAGGCCACGCGCAGGAGGCCGCAGTCGTGGCAGGCCTCCCACCAGGTGGACCGACGATCTGGTAAAGGTCGCGGGAGTCCATTGGATGCGGGTGGCACAGGACCGATCTGTGTGGAGAACTTTGGGGGAGGCCTATGTCCAGCAGTGGACGTCTATTGGCTGAAAATGATGATGATGATGATGAAACGAGCAAGCGGGTCACCTGATGGTAAGTGACCACCGCCGCCCATGGACATCAGCTACACCAGAAGGAGTGCGGATGCGTTGCCGGCCTTTTAGGAAGGTATAGGTTAGTTCTTTTGCAGATCTCATCATTTCTGACACGATCCCGCAAGAAGATTCCGTGCATATTCCTCTCCATTGCCTTCTGAGTCTGAGATTTGATCTGGCAACCCTCAATTAACTACAACGCTCAGCACAAGATCCGATAAACCTCGGGTTCGACTCCCGTTTGCTCCCAGTTTTGTGAACACTTAATTGGTTTAAAGTTTAGATTCGGGGTTGAAACTTTGTTCGTGTTGTTTGTCGCTAATTAGACAGTAGCTTGTGGTTACTAAATAAGAGTTGAGTAGATTCCACCGAGAACTTTGTCGTTGATATTAACGAGCGTCTTCCTTAAGTAGGTACTGAAATAATGTGAATAAATAAATAATTCTCACATCTCATTATTTCACCTGACTCCGAACTAAGTGGCTTAAGCACTTGTGTTACGGATATCAGAAGAACAACGAAACACAAAATATAATACTTAAAAAGGAGAACGCTCTTTTTTGAAGAAAGGATTTTATATATCCAGGGGAAATCGTACAGATGTATCGACGACGTACTACGACGATTTGTATCGTACCTAGCGGCCGCCCGCGACTTCGTCCGCGTGGAAAAGTAATTTTTTACCCCACTTTTAACCCCTTACAACCCCTTTTTCGCAATAAAAAGTAGCCTAAAAAGCCATCTCGCCATCTATCGTACCTTCACTGCAGGGTAAAGACCTCCATTATAGATATCAAATCATCGCTACTATAATGACATTATGCTTATTCACCACGCTTGCCTAATGCGATTGGTGATCACAAACCCTATCTATGTTCGAAAAATTCGAAACATTTATTTATATGCTCGAAAAATATGTATACACTTTAGGACCTTGTCACAGTACATATGCACAAGAAAACGACTTCCACTTTCTTATAAATATGTATTGTGACAAGGTCCTAAAGTGTATACATATTTCTGAACTCGACTGTACGTGGTACCTCTCGCTGAAATAACGCTTTCTGTCAGATTTTTCATTCGTGAATAAAAGGTACCCTCATTATAGTAGTGTCAAATTTCTTGTCACCAGATAATATTTGAGGCTCAGTAATTTGATACGGGAGAAGAAATCTGACTCTGCAATAAACAACTCGAGTTTTCATTTTTAATTTACTTGGAAGATGTACCGGTAGAAAAATTATAGGGCTCTGTGGGAAATCTGTGGTAAGAACATTTTTTTTTTTTTTTTACATGATTATTGATTAAGCCTAATCCCATCATTATAGCGAAAACTTGATTTCTATGATGGAGGCCTTTGCCCTGCAGTGGGACAGTATATAGGCTGATACTTTACTTTACTTTACTATTGCCAGACGACCAGACGGATCACCCGATGGTAAGCGATTGCCGCCGCCCATAGACACCTGCAACAGCAGTAGAGTCACAAGTTCATTACCAACCTTTAACCCCTTTCCCCCAATTGGGCCTCCGGTAAACTCACTCATTCGACGAAACTCAGCGTTGATTCACGCGGGTCTTCTGTGGGGTCGTGGTATCACTCCGGTCAAGCCGGCTCATTCATACCGAAGCGTGGCTCTCCCATGGTTGAACTATCACATATGATTAAAAACGAATAAGTAACGGAAAATAGGTACTTTAAAGTAATATCCTCCTAACCAATATTTCAGCTATGGCAGCCAACGATCAGCCATCGACGCAGGACATTTATATTGCACAAGTCTGTGCGCAGACACAAGTCCACTCAGTTTTCCCTTACCCTCATATCTCGATGGGACACCTTTACTACTATATTTCGATGGGGCACCTTAAAATCTTATACGGTGCGGAACCAATGTCAGCTTTGTAACTCGTCCTTTTCAAACTTATTTCCCACTGAGATTCTAAAGAAATACTCGAGGAAAACGTAATGGAATGTAAATTGGCCAAATATTTGAGACTCGCAGAAATTATTTTTAAACAAAATGCAGGCGTTTCCGTCGAGGGGCGCACGGTTCAGTGCACCGCCAAGTTTGGTGTAAAGTACAGAACAAGAAAATAAACTACTGTTTTTACATTTTGAGCACAATTTTGAGTAAGTAATAGTAAAACAACGCCGATCGTAACAAACTTTTTTATTCTTTAATAAACAATAAAATGAGTGATGCCACGGCCTCCGGGCCATAAAGACGAGCCTGCGCTGTTTCGTCGAGTGAGTGAGGGTACCGGTAGCTCAATGGGGGGAAAGGGCATTCAAGATTGGCAGTGCAATTGTGACTCTGCTGGTGTTGAAAGGTGTCTATCATGTAATCGATAAACCGGTTTGCCAACTGTCACATAAAAAAAGAATATCACTTCAAATACCAAAATAAGGAATAGGGAGGCAGAAATGATAAACAGGCGGAACTGTTATCCTCAACACCGTCCATATGTAAAGATGAGGAAGAAACAAAATAAATCCCTACTCATCCCTTACTTTCTTACAAGCATACTATGATTCACGACAATTACTTACAGTCAACTTGCGATGCGCCCCCATTTGTATTCAGCAATGATAGCCAAGACAAAATGAAAAATCTCTGTCAGGATTTAGAAATGAACTGGATTTTCAGGTTAACCGCTTTTACTGAGATGTAAACATGGGTTATGAAATTTTTCGAGAAGTGTTTTTTATTTGCTTTTATGTTTGATATTGCAACTTGGCTGTGTATTGTGCATGGAAAGTTACATAAAAACATCCACGATGAATGACTGCCTCGGTGGCAAATTCAGAGTGGTTTCAGATTAGCGTATTTTTCTCGTCTCAACATACAAGCACAAAATAATTATTTTGTGATACAAGCTTGCGCTTTAAAAACGCGCTTCAAAAACCAGACGCGCGTATCTATATTACCTACTAGCAGCCGCCCGCGACTTCGTCCGCGTGGAAAAGTAACTTTTTACCCCCCCCCCCCTTTCAACCTTGTATACCAAACTAACTAAACTGTAACTGTCTGTATACCAAATTTCATTTAAATCCGTTGAGTAGTTTTGGCGTGAAAGAGTACAGACAGACAGACAGGACAGAGTTACTTTCGGCATTTGATAAATATAGTGTAGATATGATCGTATTTCTGCGACATACCGACGGAGACCAAGAAAGACATTTTGTTGTTATTATAGTTTAGAAGTGCTTCAACGCTCGTACGACTGCCAAACGCGATTTAAAATAATGAGCGCGTATACGTTTACGCGCGTATAAACCCGTTGAGTTGTACGCGCGTATAAATCATAGTCTGAAAACGCATTTCTTGTACCACGATAGCTGCGCATAGGGTAAATCCTAATCAGAAATGACGCAAGATAATTTAAAAATTTAATAATTCGAAATAACGTGCTCAATCCTGACCCAAAATTCGAACTAAAGAAAAAAAAACTTTTAACTAATTTATTACTTCAATTTATTTTCTTATTACCCCTCGATAGTTATCTCATTGATTTGTTTGTCCTAAACATTGGCAAATAGATTAAAATCACAAAGCCTGATACATCAATGCCACTAAAGGTAATGGGTTTGCTTATCTAGAGGGTATCCATCGAGATTTAGTTTAATCTGTATATAATTAAACTGATTCGCGCCGATACTCGGCAACAACTTGCCACAGAGATGCTTGCCAATAGATAGATAGATATTCTATATGGCACACAAATAAAATACATGAGTGAAACAGCAATACAAGAACAATAAGACGGTCTTATCGCATGTATACGATTTCTTTCAGTAAACCTTTAAGTAGAGGAAAGAAATACAGCGTGTTGGGACTTGGGAATGGGGTAAGGCAGTGCGATGAAATTGCTGAATTAAAATACATAGCCTGTCAAAATCATAACCCTCCTTTTGCTTTGCCGTAGTCGGGTAATTAGAGAACATTTTATTTTATTCTAGAGGCAGCAATACAGTGGAAGATCAATATAATAAAAAAATAAAGAAAGGCGGCAAACGAGCAAGTGGGTCACCTATTAATAAGCAATTACTGCCGCAAATTAACATCTGCGTAGTCAGAGAGGTCGCTGATGCGTTTCCGGCCTTTGGAAGTAGGTAGTAAGGTTCGTATTATTTTTTTAAATGGTATAAGTAGGGGGCAGAAAATCACCGGATCACCTGATAGTAAGCGATGAATTTCTGAAAAGAGTGTTTTTTTTTTACAACATTGGTTAATTTTCCATAAAACGGATCAATTTTGCACCCCGGCGATTTCTTTCTGAACAGATGACCGAAAAACGGGTCACAATAGTTTAGGCATGTAACACATTGTATACTCGCTATGTCGTACAACCCCCACCGTCTCGAAACAAGTGAATCGAATGGTTACACACATGTGTAAACCTGCTGAACGACTCGGCCGCAGCTGACCTGAATAAACGATTGACCTACTGCGACCCTCATTACCCGCATACCTAGTACAAGCCTTCATTGTATGAAGGCTTATGATTCTAGATGTGTCTTCGAAAAATGATTATTCAGTTAACTTCTATCCTATTTATAAAGAGGTAAATTCTACAGATATCGACAGATCTTAAATACTAATCGAAAAGGCGAAACGCTAGCGCTTTTCAATCGTCACTTAGCGCCATCTATTGGTAGGTAGTAGAACTAATGTCCTGACACGAAGTGAGGGCACTATACACTGTATAAAATACATATTCACACTACACGCATACGCTCACGCACACACATACCAGACCTAATGTTTAATACGTTTTTAAACTCAGTTATCTGCCAGTCCATCCGGGGGAGTACTGTCGAACCCGTGCTGTAAGCGGATCTCCGCCAGGGGAGGGACATGAAGATGGGACTCTTCAGTGGGTTCTCGTGTTATAAATATGGGGCTCCTCAGTCGGATCTCGTGTCTCCTCCCCACTCAGGCGTAGATGGAAGCACCCCTAGTGTTTTAGTGGGTATGCCCTGAGGCTTGATGAGGGCCCCCACATAACCCGTCCGCCCCCCAGCGGCGGGTACGCATAAGTTAGTCAGCTCATAACATCTCGCTGGCTGCATTTTACCAGGGAGATCAAAAAAAAGTTCTCAAAAATGTTAATAATCTGCCTAGGCTACATGCTCTTTCCATGACCTTTATCTCCGTGTAGCTGTGCCATAAAACCGATTCCCTTGTAATCTGGCTAATTTTTCCCACTCGACATTACTGGGGATGGTTAGTTTATCGACGTTTTGGCTACGTCACGTATCTTAACTTGAGTGGGATAGCTTTGTACGATCTTATTATAGGGCAATAAAAGCGAGATGTAATATAAATAGAACTAGTAATGATGAACGTGGTATTTATGCGTGATCTCTTATAGATAGAAGTAGTATTGGTATTTTGTGATTATAAGGCGAAATTAAAGAAACACATTTTACCTTTGTCATAATATGTTTACACTGAATGAATAGGTACATAAGTACTTTTCTATTTCTACATTTGTGGTGCAATGGCTGGTAAATAAATATGATGTTATTGCGTCGTCACACATACAAATATGTGGGAAAGAATATGACGCAGCATCGTGTGTACAAAAGTACTTCCAACGCCATATTGGTACTGGTCTAACTGCCGCACTTAGAAACATTAATTAAACCTTAATTGTCAACGAAGTAAAAATATTTACCTGTGATCTCCAATCCGCATTAAGCAAGCGTGGTGATTCAAAATAAGCGATTTCTATACTTTAATAGTGGAATCCTAATCCCATCATAGTAGCGATGACTTGATTTTTTAATGGAGGCTTTTCCCTGTAGTGTGACAGTATATAGGCTGACACTTTACTATACTTAATTTATAACCTAATCAAATTAACGTAAAACCTTCAAAATATTTTTTTAAGCCTTCTTTCATCTATGGATAGCCATCAGCTTATTGATGGATGACAATGCTACTGATTTCAGTGTAGACACCAGGACATACGCAATGCTAATTCTCCACAAAGAGAATGCACAAATAAAGGGACTTAGAGCAACTAACTTGCTAACAGTCACATCACAGTGGCTAAGGCCAGGGTACACAGGTTGTGTCAGGCCTTTGTGCTTTCCGTCCCTGAGTGTGAGGATTAACTGGAAACTAAGGGAAAATTGCTGAGGACGTTTAGATAGGTAGGCTCTAGGACATCGTTTCCCAATAGCCGGGTCGCGACCCGGTGCCGGGCCACCAAAACGAAATAACCGGGTCGCAACATTGTCGTCATATTTTAAAAACATGAAACGCATTTACATATACTGCGGCCCAGGCCCTAACTAGTGCTCACATTGTTTATGTGCCCTTTAACAGTAAAGTGTGACGACCGCTGCTCTAGGACATTGGTACTCAACCTTCACGGGTGTCACGGGCCACAAGCAAAAATAAAGGGTAAAAAAGTAAAGTATAAGCCTATACACCGTCCCACTGCAGGGCAAAGGTCTCCATCATAGAAATTAAGTTATCACTACTATGATGGGATTAGGCTTAATCACCACGCTTGCCTAATGCGGATTGGTGTTCACAAACCCGAGTTAGAAATTTTACTTTTGCTCAAGCAAAAATAATTTAACGATGAAAGAGATGTTTTTCAAAATTAGCGAATGAAACTAGCGCCGCCAACCTATTTACACTGATTGTGGCGAAAATATGATATTTTTGAAGAAAATCAAACATTACAGACTTAGATCCAAGTAAATTGGATTTTTCAAGATGCAATACAATATTTTATAACATGCGACAAGTAACAAACATCCATACATCCATACTTACAAACTTTCGCCTTTATAATAGTAGTAGGATAGTTTAAAAAACACAGGATATTTACAATACCTACTGGCCTGGCCGGATGGCGCATTTGGTAGTGACCCTGCCTCATACGCCAACGTTATTTATTATTTAGATATAGATGACTTTTGGCTTACTGATAGACAGTTCCACTGATTTCAGTATTATAGATACTATTATTATAGTTAGGTGCAATAGTACAAGTAAGACTAAGTAAGACTCATGTCTCACGCTAATAGATGTTTTATCTAACATATACTGTGTCTGAACAGTTAGTTATAGCCTAACCTAATTCTGGATTAACCGACTGACCGAGAAAAGTCAAGACCGCTGACCTACATAATCACTTAGCTCGGAGGTAACGAGAGGGATGTGACAAACTCGAGTCAACGAGTCATCCTATAACATCACTTATCACTTAAATATTGAGTGGTTAAAATTGGTGGTTCCCTAGGAAAGGAAATGTCCCTAATTGTATTAGGATAGGCTCGGCGCGAATCAACTGTACAACTGTAAAAGTCTACACCATTAAATTTTAGTCCTTTTCAATCCGAAATCCTTATACCTAATAGCTAACAGAAATAATAACCCACTCGCATGTTAGTTCATAAAAATAATAGTAGGGGAACCTGTTGTACCTTGACACCCTTTGTACCTAGAGCCCCCTACGTTTTTGAAATGTTTGCGCTCTTTTTAATGTCTCTTTGTCTATGATATAGTGAACTTTCACAAGACTAATCAACATGAAATTAGTTGCAGGCGGCCATTGTATCGAGTTTGCATGGGAGATCACTTTAACGTTTTCGCGGCATAAAAGTAAAATATTAAATATTTTTTATTTCTTTCATTACTTCTGTTATTTCCACATATTTTTTCAAAACCATTTGATTGAAACAAGTACTTTATCTAAGTTTATAATGTAGTATGCTTATTTGAGTTCGTCATAACCCCCAAATTTTTATGTGCGAATAAACATGAAAGGGTAGGGTGTTGTACCTTGATCATAGGAAAACAGTTGTACCTTGATCATATGGTCAAGGTACAAATGTACTATGTTAATTCTGTTTAGGAACGCACAAATTTATAATTTTGTTGTTTTTTGTACAGGTAAAATGTCTCGTAGCAAAAACAACATCAAACGAACCCCTGTTCCAAAAAACCGGCCAAGTGCGAGTCGGGCTCGCGCACAAAGGGTTCCGTAGCAGCAAATATAATGCCATCGTTTTCAGTGTAAGCACAATAACTTAACCAAAATTACAGTTAAATCAACCTATCTCAAAAACTATAAGAGATACTTTGATCAAACCAAAAATCGTTGAAAGAGTTAATTAGCATGCATCACCTCTATTTTTTTTAGAATTTTATACCCCGTAGTTATAAAAATAGAGGGGGGGGGACATACTTTTTACGACTTTGAGAGCTGATATCTCAAAAACCGTTCACTTTAAGAAAAATGTTTTTTAGAAAACTTTATATCATTTTAAAAGACCTTTCCATTGATACCCCACACGGGTATGTACATCGAAAAAAAAAAATTTCATCCCTCAGTTACATGTATGGGGGGCCCCACCCCCAATTCTTTTTTTTACTATTTAGTGTCATATTTTTGTAGCGGTTCATACAACACATATTCCCATCAAATTTCATCACTGTAGTACTTATAGTTTCCGAGTAAATCGGCTGTGACAGACGGACAGACGGACAGGACGGACAGACGGACAGACGGACATGACGAAACTATAAGGGTTCCGTTTTTGCCATTTTGGCTACGGAACCCTAAAACAGCACTTTCTAGTGCTATTAAATTAGTTAAGAAAAAAAATTATCATTAAGAGGGGCTGCCAAACATTTTGACTTGTCAAGATGTACTTTAAAAGAGGCAGTATGTACTTTAAAGTTTTTTAAAGACATGTTGAATCTGAAAATAATAAAAATATTTGCTATTTGTCGAGAAATATGGATTTTATTTGATGAGTTCTAGCTATGATCTAGGTACATCACCCCCGTTGTACCTTGATTCCACATTCCAATTTTTTTTCAGATTATGTAAAACCTATCAAAAACGATGATCTATGCTTGTATATAATTTATATTATGATCCACATTCGTTCTTCTAACAGCTAAAGTTGTTTTAATTGCTATAGTTACAACAGTTTTTTTTTTTAAAATCGTTGAATGAAAAAGTGACCGAGGTACAACAGGTTCCCTTAATGTAAAATCAACTGTTCCATACATGCGTCCACGGTTTGACTAAACACTTATGCAAGTAAGTATACTAGGTATTAGCGTCGCCCTCGTACGTAAACACATTTTTTTTTCATACTAGAGGCGGCAAACGAGCAAGCGGGTCACCTGCTGGTAAGTAATCATCACTGATCATGAACATCTGCGAGATCAGAGAGGTCGCTGATGCGTTGCCGGCCTTTTAAGAAGGAGTACGCTCGTCTCTTGAAGGTCCCTAAGTCATAGTAAATGCACTCTTTGTTCTTACCCTCTAATTCATTAATTTTATGGGACACCAGTGTGACACGACCGAAGAGAGATTGAGCCCAGGACCAACACACGAAAGCCGAAGAAGTAGGGCGAAGGACCCACGGGGGTACAAGATCACCAACTGCCAGACTTCGGACGGACACTAAGAATTTCTAATCTCGCAATTTGAGAATTTCGCATCACTAGTATAACAATGTCGAGACAAAACATATTAGATTGGGTCTTATTAGAGGTATCGTGTTTCTTCACCCGGAGTATTACGGTTCGTGACATCTTAGTTAGCAGTTCAGATGAAGGGGATAACATGTTTAGTAAGAAGCTGTTTTTGTGCGTAGATAGTTTGCGTTCTTGTTGTATACAACCCACTTACTTTTACTGTTGAGTCTGGACTGAAAACTAGGGTCTTGGTTGCCAATAAAACGGCTGATATCGGCAAATTAAAATATATTTTTTTGGGTCATGTTCACAAGCACGGGAAACCATAAATGAATATTATAATCTATCACACAATTTGTATGATTATAAAAACTTGTCGCGCGATTTACTTGTGTAAATAAAGTTGATGCAAACCACGCGACAAGTTTTTGTAAGATCATTTAAATTGTGTAATAATGAACGATGATGCTTAAATTTTCAAGAAAAAAAATTGAGTACCTACCTTTGTTTAAAAATGATTTTTGCTTTTATTTTTTTATTTTCAACCCTTATTTTTTATGATATAGGTGGCAGACGAGCCGACGGATCACCTGAAGGTAAGCGATGCAACACCAGTGGTGTCACAAGATATCCATAGTACCTAATTGGTTTTAAATTCAGAAAATGCCCAATAGCGCTCTTTTTCGTATGGAACCTTCATGCTCATGCACCTCTATAGACGGCGACATTTAAACCACAAAATATAAAGGACACAGAAAGTAGATTGCCCACTAAGAGCTAAAAACATGTCATGTACTCACGCATGCGCACTAACCGGCAAATACGCCTTTTCGACCACATTAATCCTAACTTATGACATAAGATTGTCGAAATGTCGAGGTCTGTAGTAGAGGCCGCGCGCTTATGTACTCAAGCCGGGCAACAACCCTAGCATATGTCAACGAACTCTTCTAAATTCAAAATTAAGGCTGAGTCTCCTTTCTGTGTCCTTGATATTTTGTGATTTAAACGCAGTAAAATGAAACCTGAAGTTTCCCGACAAATGTTTGTTTGTTGGTCACAAACTTTCAATCTACATATAGTTGTACATTGAAAATCCCTCACTAGCCCGTCAGCCGTCCCTCCCCCCCTCTCCCGTGGGAGAGGACCTTCTTAAATCCATTGTTAGACCAAATCGGCTAAATCCCTGTCATAAATAATATTATAATACGAAAATATTTTTGTTTCAGAATAGGGGATGAAGGTATAAACAGAAATAGAAAGATTTTTTATTCAACCACGGCGATTGGAGCCCAAAAAGAAGGGCAATGATTTTATATTTTTGCGTATTGGCACAGAATACTTAATAGTATTGGACAATAGGCAGTGTGCATTTTAATGAATATCTATTAAAACTTCAAAAAGTTGGTATTACCTCAGTACCCTATTACTTTACTTACGGTATTGCCTTAAAATTACCTAAAGGTAAAACATAAAGGCATCATTTACAAAAGAGCGCTATTTGGCATTCGGAATTTAAAACCAATAAATTGCTATGTTAAATACTTATCGAGCTCGACGGCATATTCGGAATTCAAAAATATCTACGATACGATCAACAACATAACATACCGTCATCTGTTGGAACTGCTTGGAACTAAGAGAAAAAAGGTATTTATGTACAGAAAGAAACAGAGCAGGCCGTTAGATATCAATAAACTTTTTTTAGGGTTCCGTACCTCAAAAGGAAAAAACGGAACCCTTATAGGATCACTTTGTGGTCCGTCCGTCCGTCCGTCCGTCTGTCAAGACCCTTTTTCTCAGGAACGCGTGGAGGTATGAAGCTGAAATTTATATCAATTACTCAGGTCTACGGTCCCTTGAAGCTGTGAAAAAATCAAACTTCTAAGCCAACGCAATCAAAAGATACAGCCGTTTATGTCGCAAATTTTCGACACTTGCAAGGGAATCAAAACCTACAGGGTGCTTTCCGTGAACTCAGAATCTTGAAATTTGGTACGAAGCAACGTCTTATAGCATAGATAAAGGAAAAATTACGAAAACCATAAATTTTTAGTTACATCACATAATATATATTTTTTAATAATTTTAAACTTACTACCCATTTCCTCATAAACGCGTAAATTGAAATTCATACCAAATACTCAGGTCTATAATACCTTTAAGCTGTAACAAAATTGAACTTCTATGTCAACGCAATCAAAAGAAACAGCAATTTAGGTAAGCTGCATATTTTTAAACTCGCAAGTACTCGCAAGGGAATCAAAACCTAAAGGGTACTTCCAGTCGACCTAGAATCTTGAAATTTGGCATGAAGCAACGTTTTTATGTGCTATAAAACGTTGCTTCATGCCAAATTTCAGCACACATAAAGGAAAAATTCCGAAAACCTTAAATTTTTAGTTACATTACAAAATATATATATAAAAAATAATCTATTCAAAACGTGCATGTTTCTTCGGAATATTTTCCCTCACCGTAGACCTAATGATGGCCATATGGATGGATGGATGGGGCATTTGCTAGTTTTTTAATAAATATAAACTTATTAAATTTATGCTCCTCCATCTTTCCCCATTGTAATGTTATGAATTTCATTTTGCAATAAAAATACCATAGTTATGACTCGATTGTCGTAATGAACGAACTTTGTAAACCTTGCAGGTTTGTACGGAACCCTCGGTGCGCAAGTCCGACTCGCACTTGGCCGGTTTTTTCTAAATTGGTTACTTCAATTCGATTTGTAGTGGTTAATTATTTATAATCATGCATTTGCATAGGTAGGTATTTCCTATTACGATTATATTGTACAAAGTCATCAATCATCTGATCAAAACTTCACTTTAAACTCTGATATCTCTACCTACATACATATTTCCAATTTTCATTTAAAAATTGCACCCTTTAAATTATTCTCGTACAAACTTCATGAGCGAATTTAAATTCAAAGCAAAGATCGTACGAATATGTTCTGCAAAGTGTGACCCGAATTAGGTATTGGGATGAGTCTTGCAATTTTGCGAGACTGGTTTTTTGCATGACTTAAGCAAGAATAATACCACAATTCGACTACGACTGGCCAGATGGCGCATTTAGTAGTGGCAAACATTCGAGTAATGAACACTTGTGTTTGTTTAGTGTCTAAGTGTTATAATTATATGTCTTATGTAAGTAGGTATTATTCTAGTATTAATTGTTAACACAAGTAATTAATCAATTATTCATATAAATAACAATTAATCTTTAACACAAGTGCTTAAGCTACTTAGTACGGAGTCAAGACAATATATAAGGTGTTGTGTAAAAAAAATACCACAACGCAGTCAGATGGTGTATTATGAAGACGTCACGTAAAGAATGAGAATATAGATACTAGTACATGTTGCATTCAAAAAGGGAGGTGAAATCCGATTTGGTCGTAACGCCCGCTTCAAATTAGACCATCAGGTCTCGGATGTCACGTATCAATAGCAAAACAGAAGAGGCAGCGGGCTGGTCATGTAGGCTGTCATGTAGGCTCTTGGTGTAGAATGCCTGAGCGGAGCGTGCCGCAGCGAGTCACCTTCGCTTCGACACTGTCGCTCAAACACTGGCACTGGTTTTGTATCGTGGTTCGAATACAACCAAGCACCACTTGATTTTTCAAATCTACGTGCGTTTACCTTCAGGTTGGAGGTAAGGAAAAATGTCGAGAGGGAACCTGCTCGCTCCGGATACTTTGCTTAGTTTCAAAGTTGGTCTGGTTCCCCCATTTAAAGGCTACGAAGGTTGGACGGCAACCGTTTGATTGTACCTAATTACCGAACTCCCCAAATCATGAATCATGGTCTTGCATCAAGAAAGTCATGAAATTAATTTGATGGCGCCATTCTAGCTTACGTCATAGAGTATGGCATCCCCAATGGTTGTAATACTACCTTATTTAACTCCATAATAATTCCAGAATAAATTTTACGCCTTTATTGACAGAGTACACCCCGGGTTCCAAAGCGACAGTTTTGTAAGCAACCGAAAGAGAGAAAAAAATCTTCTTTTGTCAACCTCATACTTGGATCTCACGGCCGCTCACCATCAGGCGGAAAGCGATTCAATACCTACTAGATCCATTTTCTGGTATTGCATTTGGCCAACACTACGTCAACAGTGTGAGTTTAATCAATTTGATCTGGTGTGTGCATAAGTAATAGGGAAGGAAGATGCAGACTCCGATAAATTGAATTTTTCTCATCGCCTGATTGCCGGCTGCAACTAAACGGTTTTTTTATTCCTTTCCACACCATTCATCGAGTCGACTCATTATATGTTGCTTGATATCGCTTGCTGAACAAATCCTGGAGCGGAGACCACGCGTGTCGGATATTTTTTTTTTTATGTGATAGGTAGCAGGCGAGCAGGCGGATCACCTGACGGTAAGCAATTGCCGCCGCCCATGGACACTTGCAACACCAGTGGAGTTACACTCACTCCCTCAGCGAAACACAGCACAGGGGCTGCTTCACGCCGGTTTTCTGTGAGGCAGTGGTATCACTCCGGTCGAGCCGGCCCATTAATGCCGAAGCGTGGCTCTCCCACAGTTTATTTGTGTAGGAGTCCAAATCAACCGTTTAAAACCTATTTACTTACCTACGTAACCTATGTACCTACGTTTCTCAATAAACTGTCTGCTTCGTATCACAAAACTATGGAATGTAGTACTATCACCTGTAGTATTTCCTTTTCCGATAAGATCTGCACTGCCTTACCCCTTGTTAACTTGCTGCATTATTCCTCTACCCAAAGGTTGTCTGGAAGAGATCGCTATTAGCGATAAGGCCGCCGATATTGTACTTGTTAATTACTATTGGCATTAAGTTCTGTAATGTGTTGTGCAATAAAGAGTATCTATCTATCTATCTATACCTTTGACCTTTTTTTTTTGAAGGCAAAAACGAGAGTATTCCATCTTAAAAGGTGGCAGCGCACTTGTGATTCCTTTGGTATTACGGATGTTCTTCAGGGGCGGCGGTAATCGCTTACCATCAGGTGATCCGTCTGCTCGTCAGCCACTTATCACATTAAAAAAATAACCGATTTAATGTCACATCGGATTCAAAGAATTTGAAATCCAAAGCTTAAAAACAGCTTTAAAAGCTTTTATCTCTTTAGAAAACGTTTTCGTTTTCCGACGCGTTGAATTCGTATGCAAATCCGTACATCCCTGCAACCACGAGCAAGGAATAAGGAAAACAAGAGTTCAAATGACCTAAATAGTTAAACTAAGCTGTATAACGGTAGATAGGTATCAATCTACCCAATTTAATACAAAAATAATTAAATTACAAAAATCATAGGGCTTCCTCCGAAGAACAAAGTCCGATCTTCTAAATCGTACTTTATTCTTTGGAGCAGTCGATAAATTATTATATAAAAGGCAGGATGAAAAAAAAAAATTAACACAATTAAGAAAAAAAACTGGAATCATATCTTACGGCCACCTAAGGCTGAGGCGCCGGCATGTCGGCGGTCTAGTTGGCGGCTTCACTTATTACAAGTCACTGCATGGGGAAAATTCTCGTCTCACTGGCTAGTATAGCGAGAGCAATACTAGCGAGTGATGAGGCCTGGAAGGCCTTTGCTGCCTTTTGCGAGCACGTGATGGCAGCGAAGGAGGCGGCGAAGCGCGAGCGAGAGGTGGATCCTCTCGCCCCCGCGCTCCGAAGGGCAAGGAGGGGGAGGAGACGACGCCAATATGTGCGTCTCCTACCTCTCCGTGGAGGGAGTCCGCTGGCGGGTGGCACGGGGGTACCACCGCCGGCATTGCATGGACGCCCTCCGCAGCCTGCTGGGGACGGCTCGACTCTATCGGCTGTCCCCTCCCACCCCACCGACCCCGGGGGGAGTTCCGCCGTGCAAGCGGGCCCCGTCCGGAAGATGTTGTGGTGCTAGGCTCCGTGCTTGGACCCAGGACATCTTCCAAATATGGACTATGAGGGAGAGTCCCAGGGGTTTTAGTCGGTAAACCCCCGCCTTCAGCGGGGGGAGTCCGACATAACCCGTCCACCCCCCGTTGGACGGGTATGCGTAACGCATTTCCCCTGGGTCAACAAAAAAAATGGGGTAATTCTCGTGCACTCGACATTAAAGTTGAATTTAGAGATTTCATACATTCGTCAGGGTACGCCAATGTCAGTGTGTATTGCTCTTTAAGTCGCAGGAAGGAGCTAAGCTAGCAATATGCAGGCCTGGCTAATCACAGCGCGACTGTGACATCTCCTCAGGAAATTATCCAGCAGGCTGGTTTAATTGCTTTCCAATAGCGATGCCTGCTCCTCCCGCCAGTGATGTTCATGCGATGCCACTGGTTAGTAATAAGTGCCATGTGAAATGGTAATAGATTGTTAAGAACTTTCAATCCCTCCAATTTTATTATTATGTAGGTAGGTTACCCGCGAGACGTGACATGGCGTCCGCGTGGAATCGTATCTTTGGGTAGTGTATAAAGCATGCAAGCAGGCGGTTTGTCATTATTCCGGTAGATGGCACTATGCATTTTTACACCGCGCAAGCATTGTGTGTCACCGGAATAATGACCCCAAGCCGCCTGCCTAGGGGTGGCAGTTTTAAAATAAACTCAGGACTAATCAGACGGAACTGGTGTTTCTATTCAACCGTCTCCCTGCCTGGACCTCGAGGGTGCCTTGTACAGGTAGCATTTTCAATTATTTATTAATTTTCACCCCCTCCCCCTTTTAACCCCTTTTCGCAATAAAAAGTAGCCTATGTTTTTTATTTTCAGGATCTAGACCATCTATATACCATCTGTATACCAAATTTCATTTAAATCCGTTCAGTAGTTTTGGCGTGAAAGAGTAACAACAGACAGACAGAGTTACTTTCGCATTTATAATATAAGTTAGGATTAAGTTAGCATGTACCTGTAGGTACACGCTAACTTAATGAAGTGAGGGCCGGTCGCTATTAAAAAAATAGTGCTACTGAAAGTGCTAACTTGGCAACACTGGCTCTCGGCAATATCCGACGAATTAGTTTATTTTTACAATATTGAGGGGCATTCCTTGTACCGCTGAAGAAATTCTTGTATGAAAATTTAATTAAGACCGACCCAACCGTAAAGTCAACAGACGGGAAGGAGACAGAAATTTTGACAAATTCAAAGGCAAAATCCGAAATAAGTACCTAGCCTACTCGTACTTTCGTCCAGTACCTACCAAATAGGTTGTTTTTTATGTGATAGGTAGCAGGCGTGCAGGCGGATCACCTGATGGTAACCTGATGGTAAGTGGTGATGGTTTATCGAAAGTCTCAAATTTATCACATTTAATTAAATTACCCTCGTGTTTAGTAAAGAAAAGATCAGCCTATACCACTGCAGAGCAAAAACCTCCATCATAGAAATCAAGTCATCGCTACTATGATGGGATAAGACTTAATCACCACGCTTGCCTAATGCGGATTGGTGATCACAAACCCGAGTTATGTTCGAAAAATTCGAAACATTTTTTTTGCTAGACCCCAGATCACGGCCCGGTTTTTAAACCACTTGACCAACGAGGCGTAAACCACAATACATGTATAAAATACTTCAATAATTTACCTACTTACTTGCCAAATTGATTCCCGCATTAACTCATTCATCAGATAGCCATCCCGATGATTACAAAACTGCAAACATTTGTTGGACGGTTTCCAATCAACTCCACTCCAAACACTAATACATTCCGCTTAATTACTATCTACACTACACTAGTTTGTTTAAAAAGCAATTTAAAAAAGTATCTATCTATCTAAGTATATCTTTTACTAGTGGCCCGCCTAACTTCGTTTCGGGGTTTGATTTAGTTTTACATACAGGGTGTATCTGTGAACATTTACATCCCTTTAACCACGTGGTTAAATTAAGACAAAATGTTGTGCAGAATTGTCGGTAGAACACGTGTGTGTCTGTCATTTTCTATGACTTTTGAAAATTCATATAAAATAAAACATCTTTCCATACAAAGTCAGTCACGTGACTTGGTCATTTTGTATGGGGAGTCGAAAAAATTTTGAATGAATTTCGAAAAGTTGTTGAACACATGTTGTTCAGAATGGGTGATAGAATATCTACGTGGTTAAAGGGATGTAAATATTCACAGATGCACGCTGTATAGAATAACTAACCGATTGAGAGCAATAGTAGCTCAGTGGAAAAGAACTTGCGCCTTAACGGTACTCATAGGTCGTAGGTTCGGATCTGAGTGTGGCATTGTTGATCCGCCGCATTTTAAAACGGCTGTTTTTGACAACAGCTACTTAGCCGTAATGTACAATCCGACTACGATATCAGACTGTGCATTTATTTCTTTATAATAGTTTTTTTTTTCGATTTATTTAGTTTCCTTTTATTTCTATCGTTAGCTCTGAAAACATCGTGAAAAAACCTAACGAAGCAGTTTTTTAATTTTGGTTGCCATCAGGATAAAATGTACCATAGTCGGGCAATCTTAAAGGTCATATTCTATTACAATGTAGGTCTTATCGCCATTAACGATTAGGTTCTAAGTTTTAACAATTCTGAGTTATTTGACGCCAAGACCGAAGTTTTCTCATAAAAGCCATACGCCTCAGTTTCCGAACTGCGCTCTGCCATCTGCTCAAAGAGAGGAAAGAACTATCGAGATGGCTATAAATAGATAAAACTTCGTTTTTATGCTTATCTTCTCTCATAACAATAATATAAGGGCGAAAGTTTGTGAGTATGTGGGCAAATTCTTCTCGGCTAAACTGCTTGAGCGATTTTAATAAAAATTGGTATGGTGTTACCGGACACTTTGGATTAGCATGTGGGTTAAAATGTATTTAACCTGTGGATTAAAATGTGATTAACGTCGTAAAGACCCAAAAGGCATAAATGGTTTGTCACGTGACTGATTCATATTGCATGGGGAGTCGAAAATCGTATGTACACATACCCACAGGGTGTATCTGCAAACATTTACATTCCTATAACCACATGTTCTGAACAAAACTTTTTCAACAACTTTTCGAAATTCATCGAAACAAAAATGACCATGTCACATGACCGACTTTGTATGAAAAGATGATTTTTAAATGCGATTTTTCAAAAGACAGAACAGATCAAATGTTGTTCAGAATTTATAGAAGAATACATTTTAAATGAATGAAAATGTTCTACAGATAAATCCTGTGTATAGGGAAAATTCTGAAAACCGTAGGTAGTTACAATAAATATCAATCTTTTCCACTTAATTTAGTATCTTTTTTTATTGTTTTCTGTTTATCTATCTGATATTTCTGAGGTATTTATTTATATACTTAGTGTGCCAATCTTCGATAAGTGCCTACTTATCCGTGACAATCCCTGGCCTTTCAATTAGGTAATCTGATTTAGCAGCCCTTTGGACCTTTTAAGGGATCTTGGCCCGTTTGCCAATTCTCTTTTTATAACAAAAGGTATGTCACTAATGCACGGCCTCGAGTTTTCTTAATGGAATGATTGGATTGGAGCTCTTGTCTATAATTGGAAGACAACAACACAGTTCTTAAGTAAATATTGCACTTAAAAAATTCATCGAAGGGTTCAGGTGGGACTCGAACCCACAACCTTCCACAGACTAGGCGGATGTGCTTCCAGTTTACACTATCCGAACCCTTACTAAGCTGACAAATTTCGTAAGTTTCGTTAGTATATTCTATTATTTCCGAACCAGTACGACATTCAAATCTTCAAGAAACGAGCCTATACCTTCCTAAAAGGCCGGCAACGCATCCGCACTCCTTCTGGTGTAGCTGATGTCCATGGGCGGCGGTGATCACTTACCATCAGGTGACCCGCTTGCTCGTTTGCCTTCCTATAATATATAAAAAAAAATATGTGTAAACTGGAAGCACATCCGCCTAGTCTGTGGAAGGTTGCGGGTTCGAGTCCCACCTGAACCCTTCGATGATTTCCTATAAGGCCGGCAACGCATCTGCACTCCTTCTGGTGTAGCTGATGTCTATGGGCGGCGGTGTTCGCTTGGCATCGGGTGACCCGCTTGCTCGTTTGCCTTCCTATACTATAAAAAAAATCTTAAAGAACCTTACATTCATCATCTATTAGTTAGCTTTTCTAATTAATACTTAGTTCCTGTACGAGTATTATAAGCTTTCCAAAGATCTCATGCGAAAATGTTAATTTCAGCACTAATTCCGATTTCCTATCGACGTTACCTAAGTAGGCCAGGAACTTTGCAGTTTTCAGCTAAAGCTGAAGTTACATTGATATGGAGCAATTTAATGCGGTTTTGTCTAGGGTTGCCTCCAGTTTAGTTTATACGAATTTGTTCTAATTAAAAAATAAGGCCGCGTACACGAAGTTGTAGCCGTCGCAGGCGTCCTAGTGGGTCGACAATCTAATGTAGGTCGCGGGAATTTCTTTCGATCTGTGTAGAGAACATTAGGGGAGACCTATGTCCAGAAGTGGACGTCTATTGGCTGAAATGATGATGATAAAAAGAAGGATTTTTTTTTATTAGATTCATTTATTTAAATATGATAATTTTTCAGTGTCATCCTAAGTGCATCAATCAGCTGACCACTTTAGTTTGAGTAGGCGTATTTTTTTTATTGTATTTTATTAAGTCTACTGTGATTATTAGGTATGGGGTCTTCTCCTAAACAAGATTTGTTTAGTTTTTTTTGTATATAATAAATGGGTTTGCACTTGATCTCATCTCAACTGATGGAGATTGACAATACGGTAAGTATATCGTGTTTTCCCAGGGGCTACTGTGTAGGTAGGTGATTTTTCTTTAAAGAAGCAACCCTATTCAACATGGCGTTCGGTGTTCGCGGTATCCACGGCAAGTTCCGACGTTATTCCATTAAAGTTCTGCCCCCCCCCCCCCCCCCCCCCCCACGCCAACTACAAACACCGGTATTAATTGGACGGCGAAAATGGCTTACAACTTCGTCACTTTTTGCCACACTTCTGTTCAAGGTATTTTTAGCTCGACATTTTTATCGGAGAAAGTTAAGTTGGTGTCAAAGTAGACATCTCGGGAGCCAGTAAGAATGAACGAAGAATTATTGCTCTATATTATGAAGAGGTTAGGGTGGGGAGAATAGGGTTGGAGCTATTCTGGCTCAATGGATAAGACCGTACTTACATACTTACTTACTCCGATGGCTCAACGACCAAAAATTAGTCTTTGCTTCCGATAATAGATGTCGCCATTTGTCTCGGTATTTTTGCTTGTCACCGATCTCCTGCTTCCAATTCTTGTAGGTCCGCGTTTAGGTACTACATCCCGCCAGCGTAACGTGGGTGCCCCACTGGCCAACTACCATTAAGTTGCCGAATGCCCAAGTCCCCAAGAGGCAACAAGAGGGCTTTGTGCCCCAATCTGATAATGGTATGCCCCGATCTGATAATGGTATGCCCCAATCTGATAATGGTATGCCCCGATCTGATACTCCGAATACTCCGATGGCACATAGAGACCTATCGGTGTCTATGTGCCTTCGTTTCTCCTAGGGTCCGCCATCAGTTCTTACATTTCACCATTATTTAGGATCCTCCAACTGCCATCTGCTTCTTGTAAGACCGAATTATCTACTATAGTCGGGCCGTTGTATCATGCCCGATTTGACAATACCTTTTTTTTAATTTTGCACTTATCCTTGTTATGAGGAACACATTTCACGAATCATAAAGAACTTTATGAATCATAAAGTTCTTTATGATTCGCGAAATGTGTTCCTCATAACAAGGATAAGTGCAAAATTAAAAAAAAGGTATTGTCAAATCGGGCATGATACAACGGCTCGACTATAGTTCGCTAAATTATCATACAAAAAAAACATTACAAACCTATTCGATCTAAACACTTTAACAAACTTCATTGTGTTCTAAGTGAGGAGAAATTCCCCATCCAGTCTCCCCACATTCCGAAGTTGGAGAGCAAACGAAACGGAAAATGCAAAGATAACGACCCACCTTTGACACTCGACTTTTACAAGCAAACTTCGAAGTCAAACTTAGGTATCTCAAAGCTACAAGTTAAGTACACAGAGACCACAAATTTTTGTACATTCGGGGAATAGGTTAGGACTTAGGTAGTTTCTCGAATTGGGGAAGTTAGGAAAACTAGATCATAACGTGGGCTGAGCCTTTTTATGTGATAAGTACCTAGAAGTCACATGGCAATACCAGTGGGGTCATAAGTGTGCAATGAAACTCTTCTCTCTCATCTTATCATCCATCTCAGCCCATTCCACCACCGGACGACAACAAGGCGCGGCGAGAGCTTTCACCCTTATGTGGTCGATTTACCCCCATTTTTAGGGTTCCGTAGTCTACTAGGAACCCTTGTAGTTTCGTCATGTCTGTCCGTCTGTCTGTCTGTCCTGTCTGTCGGTCCGTCTGTCTGTCGGTCTGTAATGTCTCTCTACATTAATGTTAATATTGTCTCTAAAATATGCACATAGAAAGTGATAGAAATGGTAATATAAATTGGGGGTAATAATTGTAATGTCATCTACATATAAATAGGAAATATCGCTCGGCATACGGATTAGCCCAACGATATTATTAGACCGACTTTTTCGTATTTTCCGAGATAAATAAATAATTCATCGAATCAATTTCTTGGATCTTGGTCCAATTTGTCATGAAATGTAATATGTCTTTATGAGATTTATCTCTTATTTGAGACAAAGAGGGTACGATTGTTATGAATTGTAGTTTAGAAACGATTTTCTCTGAAAGTTCCTTTATACATAAAAGGAACTTTCTCCATAAATGTTCCTTTTTATATAAAAGGAACTTTCTAGGGTTGCCAAATGACTGAGATTGGAGTATCCTCCTGAATTTTTGTGTGGTTCCTAACTCCCTTAATAAAACTCTTGAAAAGCAAACTATCGTACAAGTCACTTGAGGGCATTTATTATCTTCTTTCTTTCTTTTCGTTTTGGCTACTATTGCGTGTTGTAGCGCTTGAATTCGGCCAATGTCGAGTGAGTATAGTATTTCGAAGGTTTCACCGATAAGACGAAATGCGACAAGTCTATTTGGCACGTGAAAAAAAGGAACTAAACCTGTTTTCTTAAAAAGGCTCTAAGTGAAAGTGTCATTAGGTAGCTTTTTAGGTAGGGTTGACACCTGATAGTCACTGTAAGTAGGAGTTTTCATAACTATAACTATAGTTAATTTGGCAAGATTTATTTGTGGTGCGATGTACATCGTATTGTGGTTTATTGACGATAATAATATGAGCCTCTATCTAGGTTGGTCCTGCGTCCATCCCATCACCTGCCAGTCGCAAGCCTGAAGTCCGAGCATTTTTTTTTCAATTTTATCAAGTCAAGCAACATGTTTTTTAATATAGAAAAGCAAACGAAGGACATTAGCTACACCTGAAGGAGTGCGGATTCGTTGCCGGCCTTTTCTGAAAGTATAGACTCGTAACATAACGGATTTTCATTGCATAACCTCATTAAATTACCATCATCCAACATTTGCTCCCGCGCTCATAAAATAACGGTAAAAATTAACGCATGTTTAAAATTATTTGCAATTGAAGTAGATAGTAAACAGGTGCAACATTCAGAGGGCCTCGCAAACACTTCATTTTAATATCAATTTGGAATGACAGCGCATTTGCATCCAGCTCGTAGGTACGAAATGAAAATGTGCAATGGGCTGTGTACACAGCGGCGGATTATAAATGCTGTGGTGGCGATAATTAATTTTGTAAATTGTATCATGATTTTAATTTACATTAAGACGGGAATTAACGTGACGTTTATTGTGTTAAGTACGTACAGTCTATCATAAATGTATAAGTACCTATACAAAACAGTCAAATTTCTTTCAATCTACTCTAATCCAAGGGCGGATCCACCGTTGTGGGCACTGTGGGCATGCCCACAACCTTAAATTTACTTGAGACGTCGTACTTTCTTCTATCAACTTAGGATCAGCAGTTTCCAGTCTAGGAGAGGGGGAGGGGGGATTGGCGGGGGAGGGTTTACCCACAACTATCATATGGGCGTAGCTAGAGGGGACGAGCCCCTATGACCGCCGTTCGACGATGCCCCAAGTCGGAAAATCCTTAGATGCCCTCAATCACGGGCGTAGCTAGGAGGAACGAGCCGCAAGAACCCCCCCAGGGATTTAGTCTTTAATTTGACTGTTTAGTTCAGAATTCTGTACACAGCCCGAGGTGGCCCGAGCTGTGTTCAGCCGGAATGGTATCATTTTAAGATTAGTGCGCCAAGAAATTGGCGGGAAGCATCAGCGCTCAGCTGGTTGGCGGGCATAGGGGAAATCGATGTGAGCAGCCTTACTGCAAAATACAGCTTTCTAGTACAAATAGTATCGGAGTTAGGCTGCGAGGACTGCAGAACCCATCTATTCTATACATATAATAAAAATGTAAAAAAGCTGTGTCTGTACATTGAAGATATTTATCTCAAAATAACTTAGGACGACTAAAAAACAGTAACAGAACATGAATCAATGATTTTTAAAATTTTTGTCTGTCTGTTTGTCTGTTTATCTGTTTGTCTGTTTGTCTGTTTGTTCGCGCTAATCTCGGAAACTACTGAACCAATTCGAATGAAACTTTTTTATTGTATAGCTGTAATATCAGGGCAACTTATAGGATATATTACATTTTGAAGACCAGGCTCCGTGATGTAGAACCACAACAGCCCAGCTAAACTATAAGAGGTAGGTCAATGGCACCTTAACAAAAGTTGTTTAGATTGATGAGCAGTTTATGATGCCATGAAAAAAAATCACAGAAGAATGGAACATCTGGTTTGGACCTCTAAGAGCCCAGCTACATCTTTAAGTCAAGAGTCATAAAGTTCACGCAAACGAAGTTGCGGGCGGCCACTAGTAAAAAATAAAAAAGGCTTAATAACATCAAAAGTATGTTTCGAATTTTTCGAACATAGGTAGCTCGGGTTTGTGATCACTTATCCGCATTAGGCAAGCGTGGTGTTTAAGCCTAATCCCATCATAGTAGCGATGACTTGATTTCTATGGTGGAGGCCTTTGCCCTGCAGTGGGACAGTATATAGGCTGACTTTTTTTTACTTTTATAACATCGCTGGAACGCGTCCTAAACCGGAATTACATTTTAAGCGCACTACGTGGCGGTTATGAGGCGGATTCCGTTTATAGCACATCCTGTTATGTCACCATCGTCTGTGATTTCTATAATACGGCACGGATTGAAAATAAAATACATCTTTATGGTTAGTGACGATAACATTTTACGGGTCATCTCCCAAGTGGGATAGCGAGAGATATCTAAGAGTGACGTGAGCGACGAAGTTTCAGGCGTTGCGTCGACGCATCGCCCGAAAACATTGTCACAGAGAATATACAAGGTGTATTTTTAATCACCATCCAAATTCAAATTTTTAAGCTCGACTCAGAATTTGTAAGTGTACAACTCTCTCCAAGAAATATTAGTCGAAAAACCACAAAAAAAATTGAACTTCCCATACCTACAATATCTATCGCGTGATCAGTCTGATTTGCATGAAAAGTAAAAAAATTACATAATTAGACCCATGATTCTAGGAAAAAGCTATTAACTTACAGATTCAGAAGGCGAGCTTAAAAATTTGGATGGTGATTAAAACTTCACCATGTATGCTAGTATGGGGAGATCGCCTGCAAGACGCCAACTCAAAGGACAGGTGTGGAGACTTTCAGATTTAATGACTGCCACGAAAATTAAAGCTTGAAGAACGACCCTCTACCGTTTGGCTGAAATGATGATAATGATCAAGTTCAAAACTGTGATTTTCAAATCGTGATATCTCGGAAACTTTTTAAGATAAGTTATTTTTTTTTATGTGATAGGTAGCAGACGAGCAGGCGGATCACCTGATGGTAAGCAATTGCCGCCGCCCATAGACACCTGCAACACCAGTGGAGTTACAAGGGCGCCGCCAACCTTTTATCCCCTTCCCCCCGGGTGGGCCTCCGGTACCCTCACTCACTCGGTAAATATTGCACTTAAAAAAATCCTCAGAGGGTTCAGCTGGGACTCGAACCCACAACCTTCCACAGACCGGGCAGATATGCTATCCACTTTACACCATCCGAACCCCTTACTTAGCCGACAAATTTTGTAAATGCTTAACTCGCCATGAGCTGACGATAGTCTCATCAATATTGTAGGTATACATTACTACTTTTTAAGATATCAAAGTAAATATTTTACCAATGTTTTTGGGATTGAGGAATCTAACGATGGAATAACAAATCCATACTAATATTATAAATGCGAAAGTAACTCTGTCTGTCTGTCTGTTACTCTTTCACGCCAAAACTACTCAACGGATTCAAATGAAATTTGGTATGTTACAGATAATCTAGACCCTGAGAAAGGAAATAGGCTACTTTTTATTGCGAAAAGGTTGAAAGGGGGGTAAAAAGTTACTTTTCCACGCGGACGAAGTCGCGGGCGGCCGCTAGTTAAAAATAATTCGCCATGCCTATTATACAAGCTAAAACTGTTGTAACTGTCGGTAGGTACTGTGGTTTGTGTCATATAAAAAATTAAATATAGGTCAGTGATTGAAAATGCCGGTTAAACGTAAAGGTCACAGGTTCCGATCAACCGTTCTATTTCCTGTCGGTAATAAAGGTTCTCAATTTTGCAAAGATCCGTTAAAACGTTATTGAGCCAAAAAATCCCATACCTGGTGCCTTTAACGGCAAAAGAAACGGTACGGTTAGAAGAAATGTCGTTAAATTTGTATTTAATTTAAGACTTTATTGTTTGTAATTTTCTTCTATACCTACTATTTATAAAGAGGTAAGTTCTATAGAAAAGCACAAGGCTTATCATCATCATCATCAACATTTCAGCCAGTAGACGTCCACTGCTGGACATAGACCTCACCCAATGTTCTCTACACGGATCAGTCCTGTGCCACCCGCATCCAAAGAATTCCCGCGACCCTCACTAGACCGTCAGTCCACCTGGTGGAGGGCCTTCCACGTCTGTGACTTCATGTAACGAGGCCTAAAATCAAGGACCTTTCGGTCACCTTGTCGGCTAAAAATATAAAGATAGGTACAAGAAAAATAAAAAATTTAGGCCAAACATCAGATGCAAACGAATTCCATTTGCTGCACCATTCACTACGTATCCAGCAGGTTTGACTATGCACAAAGCATAAAAACCCCTTGCAACCTTTTGCTCCAAGTTCAAAAAGCTAAGAACACCTCATTTATTTGCAGACCCTCCAGGCGTTTGCCGTTCTGAAGCGAAATTATTCTGAAAACGATTCCATATTAGCGGCTTCACGGGCCACGGAGGCATTATGTGGCCCTAAGCTTATCGGTTCAGTACATTTCGTACTTATTTATAGTTTTTGGTCCTTGCCACAATTTTACACTCACTTGGTTTTAAGCACCTTGATCTTTAAGGCTGGATTCCCGGGTGGAGCAGAAAGCATGTTAGGTAATCGTTTTTTTTCAACATAGCTCTAGTTTGTGATGATCACCAATCCGCATTAGGCAAGCGTGGTCATACTAGCAATGACTTACTTTCTGTGTTGATATAGTCCGCGGCATCTAACAATAGCGATGACTGTTAGTTTGCGCACTTAGTTTGTAAAAAATAAGACTTTCTATCAAAATTGGTTTCTGGGCACTCAAGGTCATCGCTATTGTTTTAAGCTGTAGACTATTTATATACCCTACAGTGGGGTATTATGTTTTTTTATAATAATATAAACTTTTGGTCTGCCTTCCTACCGCTCTATGGTCTAGTGGTTTAAGTACGAACCGATCCGATCCTCGGGTCGAGTAAAAAGTGTGTGTCGATTTTTCAAACAAAGTTTTGGTTTGTGATCACCAGTCTGCATTATGCAAACGTGTGGTGATTAAGCCTAATCACAGACATTATCCCAATCCCGTCATATTAGCCATGAATTTGACCAGCAACACTGCAGGGCCACTTAGGACAGTAGGCATAAAGGCTGATACTTACTTTATAAACTTTTGTGCTGACAATATATAATATATAATATCTTATTTCTAAAACTTACACTAAGTAGTTATACTTTTTAACAAACTTCACATTGTATATTTTTATTTTAACTTTTATATTTTTTTAAGTCATTAAGGAACTCTAAAAAATAGTGGAATACAAAAGCCGTCACACCTCTTTGTAAAGGGGCAGTGTCGTTAGCGCTTTGGGCATTTTTCCTTTGGATTTTACAATACTTAGTCCTAGGTAAAGAAAAGGTAAAAATAAGGGGTAGCCGATAGCTTTCGATTTAATATTTACATACTAGGTTAATTCTTTTCACATGTCTAGATTACGTACCTACGAGTACCTTCACATGTCTAGATTACAGTCTAGATTACGTACTTACGAGTGCCTAAGCGTAACTACTTATTGACGCACTCAGAGATATTTATGAAACCTTAATTAAAAGTAGCCTATGTCATTTTTCAGGGTGTAGCTAGACTATCTGTACCGTTCAGTGGTTTTTGCGTGGAAGAGTACCCGACAGACGGACAGACAGACAGACTTTGGTATTTATACCTATTATTACTTATGATTAATTTGTAATAGATAGATGTCTGTTTGTATTGGTCTGGGTGTTATCTATGTATTATATGTATGTATTTACAAAAGAAAAGTATTATACGTATATATTTGTAATTCCACTGTTGGGTCTGATATCTGCAACACAGACCAGGTGCTTGAGCTACCTATCGCAGAGTCAGATCAATGTAGGTATGTGATGTAGTGAAATATTATATTATATTATATTATTAGTACAAGCAGATATCCAGGTAATAGTAATATTTAACTTTTAAAAGTAATCTAGTAACAGCTGCTAATTAAGTAAGCACACAACAAGTTGTGTTCTTGGTAGTTCCATTCATTAATTAAAGTGAAAACTTCTGACAACCTTCAGCCAAACTTAGGGTCTGTTACCACACAAACTTTTCTATTAAAGGAATGTTCGGCGATCGATTCACGGATAAACCATGTTCGTAGGTAAATATACATACGAGTATACCTTCTGACGACTTTGGTTAGGGGTTGTTTTTGAGTTCGATGAAATGCAGAAATAAAAAAGCCGCCTATTGTTAGTTAAACAAAAGCACGTGACACGGCTTATTTACAACCTTACTTAAGTATGTCGTGTGTTTGTAAAATATTTCAGCACTTGAAAGATTTGTTAGAGAACTTGTAACCATTAACTAACTGATGACACAAACAATAAGGGTAACAAAATTCACTATAAATAATCGCATTTCTTTGATTTTTTTAACTTTTTTCGACAAAATTTTGAAATTTTATGATTAAACAGATAAAACAAATATGTTTGAATCAAATAAGTACGTACATTTCAATAATAAAAATACAAAATACCCAAATAAATTCCCAACGGGTGGGTTTCATTGGGAATATTCCCAAACATTTTCCCATTTTGGGAATATACCCGGGTGGAATCCCATCACTACATGGCTATGCCAGGAGAGACGATTCCCCTTTGTGCTAAAATGTAACGGTGAAATGCGTGCGCAAATAACCCAGCAAGTTAACTATCTCGAGTGGGAAATGACAAGACCTTGAGCTAAAATTACAAGAAAATTTAGGTTAGTAGAGATCAAAGTTCCTCAGTTAATAACAATGTGAACTCAAGGACACATCCTGGTTATGTCACTTTCATAATTACGTCATCTCTTATTCATTACTTTGTAATTCGGCAGGATATTACATTTTCAAGGAACCCGTGTACGAAGTCTTCGTAGACTCTCCCTTTGAGGACTATTCAACATGAACAGTATTTAAGTTGGAAGGATTTGAGATATTAAATAAGTACTTCTACCTACCAACTTCAAATAGGCACGTAAATATTTGGAGGGAAATTAACCTTTGTCTTTGGTGTTAAAAAGTGCCGCACTCAGAGTCGCTAATTAGCTTTATATTGACACCTATTTTAATATTCTCGAGCATAATCTTTAGGATCATCATCATCACACCTCCTCACTGTGGAATCAACTTCCCGCAGCGGAACTTTTCAAATCTTCAAGAAACGAGCCTATACCTTCCTAAAAGGCCGGCAACGCATCCGCACTCCTTCTGGTGTAGCTGATGTCCATGGGCGGCGGTGATCACTTACCATCAGGTGACCCGCTTGCTCGTTTGCCTTCCTAAAATATAAACAATAAAAAAACATCGTCATATCAACCCACATCCACCCACTGCTGAGTACAGGTCTCTTCTCTATTAAGCCACTATCTACAGTCCCCCCAGCCTCATCCATTGTTTTCCCACTACCATTACAATATCGTCAGACGGGAGTTCGGTTTGAGCAGCCTTGGCGAACGCACGTGCGCACCATCCCTCGTCAAACTGGTCGGGGTCCAACCCTTAAGTCGGCGCAGGCGCAAGGCTTTGTTTTCGCGCGCGTATTTTGCTTATTTCTAACTATGTCTCACATAGTTTAATAAGTGATTTCTCCTAATTTAGAGCTTTATATAAATTAAGTGATTAAGTGACTTTTGTCCCTAAGAATGTGAAAAAAGTTTAAAGTGTTTGTGCATGTGCAAGTATTTGGCTAACAGCCAGACGAAATGGTTCGGATCCAATTAATAAAAGTGATCATTTATTACGTCAATTAATAGTAACTACATAAGTTAGTGTTTTTCCTCAAGTAACAAAAGGTTGCGCAATATCCTTATTGTTGACCTCCATCCCTCAGTAGCAGCAAGTCGCCGATAGCTGAACCCGGTGAGATAATTCCATTTTTTCACGCCCAGAATTGGCCCAGATTTGTATTTCTTTGCATTAGTACGTGCTACGTTTCTGCGATATAGAGGGAGGTCGAAATACTTAGTTTTTTAGATGTTTGGCTCTATGACGGCTAAGCATTTTTGTAAATGCCGGAGAATTTGCCAAAAAATTACCTTCTTCTCGTATATAATCACCGTGCTTTAATTATATGTCTTACAGAGCATCACACATATACGGAAAACACAACAAAACAGTCTTAGTGACTTTTTAGTTAAAAACACCCAAACAGCGTTCATTGCTCAAGCTAACATCTGACAGCAATAAAATATCCCAGACGTCCAAAACTTTCCGCCTTTTATCTCACTTATACTTAGGCGCAAATAATGGTACCCTTTTTTGTCACAAGTCTACCATCGTCCAACATGTGCAGAAAGGACCACAGCTACGTACTTAAGACAAAGGGGCAAAAAACACCATAAACTATCTCTACAAAGGAGTCTTTCGAAAAATGCTACAGTTCTTGGTATCTGTACGACTCACACAACATGTGCAATTTTTGAGAACGTTAAGCTTTTTGAGTATAGTCGTTAAAACAGCGTTTTATTTTCATCATATTTAAACAAACTAACCTTGTTTCAATTCACAGCCTAATCAATTCCCACAGCTAGTATTAAGCTCCATTCTACACTCCACAGAAAAACAGGTACTTAAAATTTGAAACCAGATAGATGGATACTGTCTATTTAGAGCTCAACCAAGGAAACTAGACTACAGGGCGGTTTAAAAACACCCGGCACGATATGTCGAGGATACACAAAAAAACACTGGAGTAACATAGAATACTTCATCTAGTGCCACCCATGATTACGATGGAAAATAGGGCACCAAAGTTCTGATAGATGCAGCAAGCAATCCTTTACATATCTAAGTTCATCAACACAACGTTTCGATGCTTGATATTTGATTCCAACAAGAAGATACCTAGTCTATCAATACAAAAAACGATGCTTGATATTTGATTCCAACAAGAAGATACCTAGTCTATCAATACAACGAAACGATGCTTGATATTTGATTCCAACAAGAAGATGCCTAGTCTATCAATACAACGAAACGATACTTGATACTTGATTCCAACAAGAAGATACCTAGTCTATCAATACAACGAAACGATGCTTGATATTTGATTCCAACAAGAAGATACCTAGTCTATCAATACAACGACGTTATTTGATTACAACAAGAAGACGCCATGGATAATTGAAATTATTTTATAATGGCTACCACTATGACAGTAAAACTACTCACCACAGGAAAAAAACCGGCTCACCGAGAAGTTTTAGTGACATCAACACACGGAGAAATACATTACACCAGCTTCGGCTCAACTGACTAAGTTCTGTATCGGATAGTACCAGTTAAAGTATAACAATAATAATAGGAGCTTAATCTCATCTGAAATACAAAACGGGCACGAAAACTGACAGCCAGAAGTGACAAGGCAGAACAACCAAATCAGAAGGGAAATGGCGGCACTAGCCGAAGAAAACAGTACGAGCATAATATGAGAGGAGCAAATAGTTGAAAACGTAGAGGTTGACAGTGAAACGGGCTACTTTATGGTCCGATGGAGGCTACTACAGTCGAAACAATAGAAAGGCGTGATAGTCAAAGAGAAAATCAGAGGAGAAAAAAGCAGCGAAGCCAATCTCTGAACTCGCAGAGGCGGACAGTGAAACGACTCCATGATGGAGGGTACTACGGTTGAATTTGAATTGAATGGCGTAATAGTCGAAAAAAGGAGTAGAATAAGAGGAACAGTGAGTACCTACTACCACCAAACCAGAACAGAATATCGTGACTGTTGAAGAGAAGAGAAGGGAAGCATATTTATAGAATATCAGAGGCGGATAAAGAAACTAGCTACTCCAGACCGAGGATCCTTCAACTAAACTAGAAGAAAATAGCGTGTAGCCGAAGAGAAAAGCAAAATACGAAGAGGAGCGAAATACCTAAATATTTGAAATAGAAACGAACAGCGAAACTGGCGACTCTACGATAGAACTCCACGATAGATACTACAGTTGAACCAGAAGGAAATAGCGTACCCGAAAAGAACAGCTGAATGAGAAGAACATCGAAACAAACTTTCAAAAAGTAGTGGCAAACTGTGAAACCGGCGACTCCACAACAGGGGGTTGATTCTTGACCGCAACAGGCCGAACAGTCGAAGAAGAGCAGCAAAGCAAACTTTTAAATCGCAGAGGCGGACAGTGAATTTGGTGACTCCTAGACAGAGGGTACTACAACTGCACGGAGCCAGCTTACCAACGTAAAGAAAATGGTGGGATAATCGAAAGAAATCAGAATAAGATAAACAACAAAGCGATTCTATGAGACCAGAGAGGCGGACAGTGAAACTGAGAGATAGTTAACGTCGATAAACTAACAACTCTACTTATGAAAAGATGTGAAACGAACTACATACTCAACCACACAAAAACCAATCCAAGAGACATTTCTACCATATCACAGGCTAAAACAATAAGTAAGTTATTGAGAATCTATCATTTTGATCATTTACCTTGAAGTACGGCTCTTGACGTTAACAAGCAGCAGCAGGCGCGAACATGCAACAGACTGAAATTACATGCCGGAGCCCGAGAAATATTAGACATCGCTGAAACTTATAGGACAACTACTTATAATGAAGAACGAAAATCCCACAAAGGCTGACAGCCCACCTCATCTCATCAACGCTCATCCTGACGCAGCAATCCCTCCTTTCCTAATTTCCTATACTGGTTGCAGCGGTGTACACCGGGCTGGTTGTGGTCGGCCGGTTGCGGCTAGCCGATCGTCCTTTCCCATCCCTGAGCGTGTCCCTCCTTGCCTCCTTCAAAACAGCGCCCCCTGGTGTGCCGGTTTGACCGGAATCAGGCATTGTGTCCTGGCTGGGTGTGGTGCCTAAAGTTCAAAGTTCAAAGTTCAAAGTACCATTACAATATCGTCAGACCAATCGTTAGATCTCTATGATACTTAATGTCATACTGAAAGCGTTTGAAAAAGTGAGGCTAGTAGTAGCATACCTACTTCAGAAACGCTTCTTTTTATATTTACCTATATAGTGGCCCGCCCTCACTTCGCTTCGGGACCGTAATTCAGAAATGAACTAATAGATGGCGCTGTGCTAAATTACATCGCGCAAGCGTTGTCGTTGTTTATAGAAGTTATCTCTTTATAAATGGTATAGAATATAGAAGATATAGATTTTGTACGTTAATTGAATCGATAGTGGATATATTGATATATCGTGATCGACTTTATCGAGATCGATAGCCATCAGTAGGGAGGACCATTTTTTTTAATGTCATAGCCCTTTCGCACCTGAGAACTTTTGTTTTCTAACGTTAGTTTATAATCCTAGCTAACTAATTTTGCAAAAAAACAGTGTAAAAACAAAAAAAAAAAACATCAAAATTGTAATATTACTTACGCCGTCCGGGTGCGGGGTCATGGAACGCGGCCATGTTGACGTTAGTCACGACGCAACTGATTCCTATTTGAACCACAGCGCGTTTCTATTGGTTGTTCGATGAACGCACGATCGACCGAGCTCGGTTTAGGCCGGATAAACAGATTTCGCGCCGTTAGACGAATTTTCAAAGTTGGACCTCACGATCGTATCAACCAGGTGCGAAAGGGATAGGTGGCAGACGAGCAGACGAGTCACCCGATGGTAAGCCATTGCCGCCCCCATAGACACCTGCAACACCAGTAGAGACTATGACCATAGTCCATGGACTATTAGCGGGACCAGTAGTCCACGGACTATTAGCGGGAATCTATCCATCTCTTTCGCGCTAATAGGAAGAATATTAGAAGCAAATGGTGACATTATGTTAAATTGTAAACAAACAATACATATAGGTCACACATCTGAAATTTTCAAGCAAAGTCATTTAGCCTGTCGCATGCCATAACTCGGTTGACAAAAGGCCTATTTATAACACCATGTTAACGCATTAGGGTATGACTGGCGAGAATGGACACATTACTGGCAAGGGTTGCCATGGTGTGGCATTTGCTATGTTTTGAGGAAACATGTTACATACACGAGAAAGAATAGGTATCGTAATTTAGAAAAAGTATTTGGTTTTTGCTACCAAGTGTACCTACAGGGTGTATCTGTGAACATTTACATCCCTTTAACCAAGTGTTTTACCAACCATTCTGAACAACATTTGTTCTATGACTTTTGAAAATTCGCATAACAAATTTCATCTTTCTATACAAAGTCGGTCACGTGACTTGGTCATTTTGTATGGGGTGTAGAAAAAATTTTCGAAGAATTTGGAAAAGTTGTTGAACAAATGTTAATTGTTCAGAATGGTTGATAGAACATGTGGTTAAAGGGATGTAAATGTTCACAATACACCCTGTATAATCTATCTTTCTATCTACTATCTATATTTATAAAGAGCTAAATTCAATAAACATCGACAAACGAAAAAAAACGAAACACTAGCGCGAAACAATCGACGCCCAGCGCCATCTATTGGTATACAGTGAAAATACGGAGTGAGGGCGGGCCACTATAGTGCGTCAATAAAGTCATGAAATTAATTAGTGACGCCATTGCTGCTTATGTTTAAGGTTTGCCGTTTATATTATTTTTAAGGAACTATAACTGAGTTCTTAGGGTTTACAACCAAATGGACCTACCTACCACACATTATGATGTAAGTGGCAGTGGCGACAGCAATTAATTTCTTAACTTTTGCTCTATTTGCATAGTTAATTGCAGATCGAAGCTGGCAACACCAGCCTTTTTGTCACAACTCATAAATTATGCCAGTCGCTTGTGTTTACCCTGCACGTTATGTTTCATTGTTCGAAAGAGTGCATGTAATGTTGGGATTAGCCTGCAAAGTTCTGATCATTCTACGAGTTCTAAACACTTTTATCGTGGAAGAGCCACGATTCGGCATGAATAGGCCGGCTTGACCTGAATGAAGCCACGGCCTCACAGAAGGCCAGCGTGAAGCAGCGCTTGCGCTATGTTTCGCCGAGTGAGTGAAGGTACCGGATTTTTTCTACGAGTACTACGGCGTAGCACGGCGTAGTACGTCGTAGCAAGTTGTAGCACTGATTGATGCTGAAAGAAATAATACTATTGTAAGTAGGTAGTATTTGCGGATGTCTAACAAGATTGCCAGCAGACAGTCACTGAAATTATCAGACGGTCTGCTGTCACAAAAAAAAGGATTCGTTTTCACATCCGAAGTTCTCAACTCATACCACCTCAAACGAAATCCACAATATTTAATATCAGACAATAGCTCAAACTGAGGGCGAATTATAGTTTAGCACCCAGACTAGTGATGTAAGGAACCGAGAGTGAACTACCGATTGTTTTAATGTGTAAATTTTATTTTAATAGAAACTATCGATACGCTTTGGTGGGTTGTAGATTTTGTTAATTTGAGAACGAGCTCATTCATATTGAAACTTTCGTAGCCTTATTGAGGACTACTTTAACTTATGCCTTACTAGCGGCCGCCCGCGACTTCGTCCGCGTGGAAAAGTAACTTTTTACCCCCCTTTTAACCCCGTACAACCCCCTTTTCGCAATAAAAAGTAGCCTATGTCCTTTCTCAGGGTCTCGACCATCTGTATACCAAATTTCATTTAAATCCGTTCAGTAGTTTTGGCGTGAAAGAGTAACAGACCTTTGAGTATATAGCCACTGGAGATGCCATACCGGGCGTTTCCCCTCCGGCAAAGTACATTGGTCAACTTTCGGAACTGGTCAACTAAGTTATACAAAACTACTTGGATGTCGCTACATCGCCATTTTGCATCGCTCCGTGTCGCGTGACGTTTCTCTTAAAATGGTGAATTGTGCAGTATTTTCATGTAAAAGGCGATCTGACAGCTAAAATTCGCAACAAGATCGCGTTTCCTATCATAAGTAATGACTTTTATTAATTATTAAATGTGTATTAAACTAGAAAATCTATTTTAATAAAAAACCGTTACGATACGTAAACGACAGAAAAATTTAATAATGATATCGTGGTATCGGTCCTAGTGATGGGACCAATTAAAATCAACTCGACATTTGAATGAATCATTCACTCACTGCAGTTAGTTTCAAAATCCGTTCTTTTCATTATATTTTGAATAAAATAGTATAGACGTATATTATAATATTAAAACATTGTAAAGTGAATTAGAGAAATTACTGTCCTTTCTTCTGGTCATACGATGTTGGAATTTATTCTAAAAATAAAAAGAATTGGTGGCTATAAAATATTTCGAGGTAAAAGGAATAAAATATGTGGTCCGGGAGTATCATGCATGATAACGGAGTAGATAGTAAACCATAATTGGAGCTCGCTAATTTTAATATAGAAAAGTATACTCGATGTTCGTTTATCCAATATTTCAAAAAAATTAGACCCCCAGAAATATATTCGACACGTGTACAATAAACTTATTCATTTTGAAAATCAATATAAATGCGTAATAAGGAATTTTTGTAATATTTCAATAAATCATTCTAATTAAAAATATATTGTTTCATTTACTCTCCCTTTGTTTGTCCAAATGTTTAACCCCAAACTAGCGCACATTTGTAATTTTTTACGTTTTAGTATGTATTGCACAACTTCACCATTTTTTAGGGTTCCGTAGTCTACTCGTAATGTCTGTCCGTCTGTCTGTCTGTCCTGGCTCGTTCTCCGCCGTTTCTGCACCGATTGCCACTGAAAATTGGTAAAGAGATGTATACTGATAATCCAAAAATTGGTTTTTAACATTATTGAAAAATAATTATTTTTCACCCCCCTTTCCATACAGCGAAAAGTTAATTCGAAAAATAAATTCGACTTACCCCATCGTCTGGTCGGTATCGTTAAAAAGGTATCTTTAAATACAACAAAAATTGCCTTGACATAATGTGGATCAAACCCCCCAGTTTCGAGATATATTAATACAAAGTTAAAATTAGAGCTTCCTCTCCCCCCCCCCCCCCCCCCCCCAACTTTTGAAATACTATTAAAATAATTCTGAAAAAAATATGCTCTATACCTCCAAGTAAGTACCTACGTACAGCCACACATCACAGTAAATACTGTCATACACATTAAGTTGAATATCAGTTGAGGAAATTTGACAGATTGTGGTAACCTGATGTGTGGCTGACTGTACTTTTAACGAAAACTTTAGCGGACTCTGTATCATACATAGTATTTTTAATACAACTTGACCAACTTATGACGTGCAGTTGCCCTAACTAAATGGTAATGTATGGAAATAACTACCTAACTTAACTATGAAAATAAGGTTTAAGGCCCATCTTTTGGATACGGAACACCTTCATGTGCGTGTCCGACACGCTCTTGGCCGGTTTTATTTTACAAACTGACTAAATAAATATTTATTTATCTTCAATGTGCAGAATTTTACACTTACAATTTTATATATAAGTTCATTCACCAAACTGATTTGACTCATTCTTTGTGTCCCATCACTGTCTTTTTCGTATGTATGCTGCATAGTTACGTGAAATCTTTATTTGTGAGCGTGTATTTTTTGATGTGTTAAATTTTTCTGTAGTGTGCGTTTATCGTGACAGCAAAATTTGTGACTGTTGAGTATTAAAATTTTTGGTGGTGTGCTGTACGTGTTTACCTCGTCCCCCGCAAAAAATGGTGAAAAAAATTGTTAGAAGCGCGGACGTTAGGGCATCTCCAGTGGCTGTCTGCTCTAAGTAACAGACAGACAGACAGACAGACAGACAGAGTTACTTTCGCATTTATAATATTAGTATGGATTGCAAGAACCTACTTACTCAAGTCACTTAGTTATATTTAGGTATTGTTTCTTACCACGCGTTAGCTACATACTAGTGATGCGCCGAATAGTGGTTTCACCGAATAACCGAATACCGAATAATATTCGGTTCAATCTTTACCGAACCGGATATTCGGCCGAATTATTCGGTCTACCATTTTCTTGTTTCTGATCTCTCATCTATTCTATTTATACTAGATACTAAGTCTAGGGTTAGGGGAAAACTCGCCCGAAACAAATTCGCCCGCGAATTTCAAACGGTGACCGAAAATAAATCATTTCGTACTGAGATATAACTTAAGTGTTTATTCCTTCCATGTCAGAAATTTTCTTAACGTATCTCTGTGTCTATTAGGTAAATAATACACTTAATAAAATCATCGCAGGGTTCAAGTGGGACTCGAACCCACAACCCTCCACATACCGGGTGGCTGTTCTGGTATGCGGTGGGTGGTGGTATGTGAAAGGTCGAGTACCACCTGGACTCTTCGATGATTTTTAAGAGCACCTACTTAAGAATAAATTGCAAAGAATATCAAAAAGTACCTAACAAAAATAAAATTATTTATTGTTGATTCATATTTTTATTTATAATAATTTGCCACATACGTTTTTATTAAAAAGTGTTTTTATTAAAAATTTAAAATTTTGATCAGAGTTTGAAAACAAAGCCTTATAATTATTGTTTAAAAAAGTCCAGATATTTTTAAGTATAAAAATAAATAGTAAAATTAAAATTGATTAATTGGATTATAAATAGTAAATAATGAATTAGGTATTTTTTTTAAGTTAATGTTAGCTACATACTATAGGGCAGGAAATAAATATGTGGTCTTTAGATGTCAAAATACATGTTGATTTCATGTTTAATTGCTTTCATTTATTAGTTTTTTAACACATTCCTCGTCAGTTTTATTTAATTTACTAAAACACACACTTGTCCTTTTAAATTCCATGTCATATAGCCAGGAAAATAGAAATACCCAAACCGAATATATTCGGCACTAAAACCGAATAATTCGGCCGAATACAAATAGTGAAAAAAGTGCCGAATATGCCGAATACCGAATACCAACCGAATATTCGGCGCATCTCTACTACATACCTACTTACTTAGTTACATACTTAAACTTATTTGTTTAATAAGTTTAAATACGTTTTTTTATTTAAGTAATTTCTTTGGCTATTGGTTTTAAAAAAGGGCTACCTACTTAGAATGCGTCAAGAGATTCATGAAAACGATATTTGGGGAACTAACAGAGTTCACCATGTTTTTAACCAAATGGGACTACTATATCCCATGTCATAAGTGGCAGTGGCGCCACCAAATAATTTCAGCACTATATTAACGCATTAGTAATGTGTGAACGATGTTTGTTAAAATTTTATTTAAAAAATTTGCTCAACATCAATTCGTCGCCTCCCCTCTACTCTCTAGTCCGACAGAACTCATTATGATACCGTAATGAAAAATAATTTAGAAATGCTGTCGATAACTAGGTACGAGTAAGTAGTGTGACAACACTAGCCCAGACACGGAGCGCTGTGTGCTCTTGGCTAATTAACATTGCATCGGCCGTACTCAGCAATTAGCCGGATGTGGAGTGGATGTAACTGGCAGCGCTGACTCGCTGATACAGCGGGCGTAAATGCGGAAGTGTGGGTATAGTGAGGTTACGCTGCGCTACGCGAGGAACCGAGGAAGTTGGCTTGGATAATCTTAAAGCACCCTAAACACCCTTTAATACTCTCTTGATGCCACCAGGGCCGCCGCATGCGGGCATGCAACCCCAGATAACAATTTAAACTTGAAACTGACTTGCGATAGGTTTGATGTATCAAACATGAAGCTTTGTCTCAAATTTGCCGTGGCAAGTGTATAAACTTGAGGCGAGGTTAAATCAAACTTTCTAGTTCCGAAGCAACAAACTTGCTAGAAAATTATTCTATAAAGTGTATGCAAGTTTGACATAACAAAGTTTGGAGGCCAATCGGGGGGGAAGGGGATAAAAGGTTAGCAGCGCACTTGTTGCATGTGTTCATCATGGACGGCGGCAATTGCTTACCACCAGGTGATCCGCCTGCTCGTCTGCTACCTATCATATATAAAAGCCTTGTCTCAGTTCCACACACTTTCCCAAGCAGGGCGCAGTGACAGACGTCCTCGAGTGACGCTCCACAACAGTCACGATTGCAATAAAGAATCCATGACTCAAGTAACATTCACAAATCTTCTGGTAGTCATTGTTTGGAAAAAAATCTCGTCATCGCGATTCGCGATGTAGAAAATAAACACGACAACCGCACAAATAACTTGGTAATCCAGTACAAATACATAGCATTACAAATTTTATATTTGCGGTTGTCGCCTTTCTTGAAGAACAACACGAGTATCTTTGAAGGACCACATCAGAAATGATGTAATCCGACAAAAAACCAGAGTCACCGACATAGCCCACCGAATTAGCAAACTGAAGTGGCAGTGGGCTGGTCACATTAGCCGCAGAACTGACAACCGTTGGAGCCATAAGGTCCTTGAGTGGAGACCGCGACTCGGCAAACGTAGTGTTGGACGCCCTGCTACAAGATGGGATGACGACATTCGAAGGCTGGCTGGAGTGAGCTGGATGAGAGTGGCCGAAAATCGGGAGCGGTGGCGTGCATTAGGGGAGACCTATATCCAGCAGTGGACGAACGTGGGTTGCTGATGATGATTTGCGGTTTGCTTTGCTAAACAAAATGCACAGAGTTCGTTTCGTTCCCTGAACCGCACAAATAACTTGGTAATCTAGTACAAATACATAGCATTACAATTTTATATTTGCGGTCGAACTTTGCTTCAAAATTATCAAAGCCTTGAAACATCATACCTTAATCAACAAGCTTACAGCAAATTTTGTCATAAACTTGATTTTTCATGTTTGACGTGACAATCTAAAAATCAAGTTTGCAGCAAGCTCGCTTGCTAGCGTACGTCGCACACGGGTGCAGTGGCACGCATAGAGTGACTTCTTAGCAGTAGCGCACTAGCGCAGCTAGTTGTAGAGAGACTAGGGCCCGTAATACCAGCAAATACGAAAACCATCCATTCGCAGCGCAGTACAAAGGCAGGCCTGTTTCTGCGCTGCTAAGATTCGTATTATGAGCCCATAAAAACTGAACGACTATTGCACTGCTAGGCATAAAGGTGAACGGTTTCCTTGTCTCTGGTCTGCTTACTGATTCAACCTAGAATCGTTCGGAAATCTTATGATATTTTTTTCCCGTTTTACCGGTTTTTTAGTTTTCGCTATATACTATCAATTGCTGACTAAAAGTACGTTTTTATGAATGTAATTTACTTAATCAGCATAACTTTCTTAATTCACTGTAGATTATAATAAAATAATGGAGTAATTCATAAATGGCGTGCGACTATTCTGTACTCTTCTTACCTACCTAGATTTTTGAACGATTCTTACTGGCAATGCTGTCAAATAATTGAAATTTATAACAATGTCAACATTGGTGGTTTTCTTTGGAAATATAATTAAAATTTCTATTAGCCGAGCATGTAAGAAATGTGGAAGAACTGCGACATAACGGCTAAAACTACTTAATACGAGCCCACGTAATTCGTCAGACGTCTGTGACACTAACACCATACAAAACCAGTTTTAACGTAAGTAATGTTTATATGTGATATATTTATCTGTTTGTTCAATCTGCAGTGACCTGTGATAATTCTTGTGAGAATCCTCAACTGTTCTCGAAATAACATTAGAGCCTCTAGTGAGAACTTGTTGAAAAATTCTGTAATTAAGGCTTTAGCATGTGTCTGGCCTGTCGATCTCATCCAGTGTTGCTTACTCTGTTTGATTGACCACTCTTTAGCAAGCGTATGCACCTGGGTATGCCCAGTACTAGTTCCGGGGATTGTACTTATTTTATTACATGTAAGTCATTTCCAATTTACTAATTGTTCTTATTATTTTTACAGATCTGTGTTGTCACTGGTGTAAAATGTGACTGTGTCTATATCAGAGCAGCAAGTGCAAGCATTTTAGTGCCTTAATATCCTATGTTAACACCACCTCCAGCTTGTCAAAGACCAGTAACAAACAACATTGGGGCAAACCTAGTATTCGGCAATTTGTTCATTATAAATGTTCTAAATTCTTCGAAGATATGGACTAATAAAGACTGATTCAATATTTACAAAACCTGTTTTTATTCACCAATTTTAACAATAACATACTATTATTTGTAGAGAATATTGGTGGTTGTATCGCAATCAACACTTCTGACAGTTGACCATCTGCATTTGTTTCCAATTTCTGCCGTTTTGTGCGCGGTTGTTATCTGTCCACCACTACCTACTCGCTTTGCACATAGCCAATCTCCCTAAACTATTGTAGATATTGTATATCTTGTATATTCTGTATTTTAGTGAGTTTTTAAGTATTTTATACTAGTTTTAAAATCCTAAACTCGAATTCTAAAGTCTTTTTTTAATTCTTTGGTCTAACTACTTGAGAAGTTTTTATTACTTGTCACAGACCAATAAGTGTTATTTTTCTGATATGAATACGTAGCAACAAGATGTTTCTTTAAACTTTACGAACTTCGCCGATACTTACTCTTGTAGGAAGTAGACATAGCTCGGGCTCGGCAGGGCAGCTAAATTTTTCGTGTTTGCAGTCTTCTTCATTTAAAATGTCGTAAGTATATAGCATTTTTTTCTTGTGTTTATAAATAACTTACTTACATCACATATAATGGACCGAAGAAGAGTCTAAGTGAGGAAAGTGGAGTCCACTTTACATTACAAATAACTTACTCGTACTTGCACTTTATGTAGGTATGTTAGTGGTAAATAGAATATTTACTATAGTGAAAACCAACAAACAAGACATCGTGTGAGATATACCCAACTGCTTGGGAGTTTTTGAATGATCCCAGAGAAAAAGCAGTAGATAACAAAATATACATTTCAAGAGGATGTGGAGTGCA
This sequence comes from Cnaphalocrocis medinalis, assembly GCA_014851415.1. Lineage (NCBI taxonomy): Eukaryota > Metazoa > Arthropoda > Insecta > Lepidoptera > Crambidae > Cnaphalocrocis > Cnaphalocrocis medinalis. Next base: position 8,588,433 of record CM026298.1, on the reverse strand, counting down.
GCGGGAGAAAGGCTGAAAGGCTCAACTCTTTTTTTAATGATTCATGTGGCAGACGAGTACACGGATCACCTGATGGTAAGCGATTACCGCCGCCCATGGACACCTATAGCACCAGTGGTGTCAAAAAGTGTGCTGCTTACATTTTAACCCCCCTTCCCCTGGATTGGGCCTCTGATACCCTCACACACACAGCGAAACACATCACATGCACTGCTTCACACCAGTTTTCTGTGGGGACGTGGTATTACTCCGGTCGAGTCGGGCCCATTCATGCCAAAGCTTGGCTCTCCCACTGTTAAAAAGTCTGCATCAGAATGGTCGAAAGTATGTCAGTATTTACTTAGTTACTACATAAGAGTGTAAGTGTAATTAAACTTAGAAATCACAAAAACAGTTTTTGGTTTCATAATATTACATTTATTAACAAATCTAATTGCATTTACAAAAACATAGATAAAGGTATGGAACTATAACATGAAGTTATTGTAATACAATTTTTTATATTTCCAGTACTGGGTAGACCTATAAAGACCAAAATAAAACGGAAAAATAGGCTCATCAATGATGCTCATAGAAGGACGGGACAAGAAAACTTTTTGTACGATTACATTGAACATTTGGGATCAGCGACCGAAATTCCTATGCGCGCCGATTGTTTGTTTACCATTTTAACTATAGGTAGTTCACCGTCGATTGTCACTGTGTGCACACATTATCAGAATAATTACAAGTCGAGATCAATCAAGGCTTTTCTTGCATCTACTATCAATGTATGAGTAATAAAGTGCTCCTACACTTTTAACTCCGGACCGGGGGACAAAAACACACTTAAACACAACCACAAAATAGGGAACACAGCGAAAAAATGCCACCATTTACAAGGCAAATCATTAACAATGTTGATAAAACTGCTCTAAAAGTAACTTTTTCAATAATGTTATTTGACGTTTATCACGCTCAAAAGACGCGCAGTTTGACAATTAATATGCGCTCATATTATGAAAAGTCCATACAAAAAAAAAGGTGAACGGTTTTCAAGACGTCAACATAAACTGCCCTGCCGCAGGCCTGCTACAGGCCTGCGTAAAGGACGTCATAGTACAAAATAACAAGGCAGTTCAAAAGCAGGCCTGCTTTAAGAGGTGGTAGTAAGGGTCTAGGGCGGCATAATCGGTATTGCACACGGGCGCCTGGTAGTGGCTAACAGCTGGTGGCGGGCCTGGAATATTTTTTAAGCCATGAGAAACTTTATTGTCCGTTTTATAATAAGAGGGCATACTTTTAAGTTTTGTAGTGCATTTGGCTTGGTGGTAAAATTACTTTTATTTGGTGAGTGGCTCTCAAAGCCGGACTCAAAGTTAAGAAGCGATCAGCACTGGTTCACAAAGTGAACTACGGCTATTTCAAAATTATAACTGCGTAGTTCGGAACGGAACAGTTTCAAATCTGTCACTGTCATCTTGTTCGGTCTGTCAACTGTCAACCAATTGTCAATGTCAGAGTCGCTATTGTGGTGGTCGGGTTATTTTATTTTTGCGGCGAGGAAAATTCCGTAATTATACGGCAATAAGAAAGAGTTTACTTCTCGAAACATTATCTTATTAAATAACCATTATGTCTTTCTTTGTAAGACAGCTTACTCGCAGGGTTAGTATCTCTTTTACTTTATGCATTTCACTTTCGTAGATTGCATAGGAATAAATTAGAATAATCGAATATGTTTAATTTATATTCCATAGGTATTGTCGCCGGCGTTCACAGCGATAAAACCAGCAAAATTCTCGACCAGTAAGTTGCCAAGTCAACGTATTTTCACAGATTTTTAAAGATTTAGTTACATAAGTTCTAACCTCTTCATTGGTGTAGTTTTAATTGTATTTATCTTTTCTATTTTAGCAAGTGCGGCCTTCACGCCTAGAGTTCAAAAACCAGCGCCAGACTTCTCAGCCACCGCTGTAGTCAACGGAGAGTTCAACAACCTCAAATTGGCAGACTTTTCTGGCAAAATATGTTATCCTGTTATTTTACCCATTAGATTTGTAAGTACCTTATTCCATTATGTGTTCAATCTATTAATGACATCTAGCTTTTTATTCACATAGGTATATTCTGGTTTTCGAAATTATGAATTTCTTATTTTTTTGGGGGGGAGAATGGAGGTTGAGGATTGGCAGCGCACTTGTGACTCTACTGGTGTTGCAGGTGTCTATGGACGGTGGCAATTGCTTACTATCGGCTGATCCATCTGCTCGTCTGCCACCAATCACATAAAAAAACTATCCTAAACTGAATATATTTTTTAAACGAATTACCTACTTACTTTTTAAAATATTTATGTGTTACATCTTTTTTACTGACTTAATGATCAAATATATTTTCCAGCACATTTGTCTGCCCAACGGAGCTAATTGCCTTCAGCGACAGAGCTAAGGACTTTGCCAACATCGGCTGCCAAGTGATTGGTGTCTCCACAGACTCTGAATTCAGTCATTTAGCTTGGATCAACACATCTAGAAAGGTAAGTACATGAAGTTTATGCTTAGGCTTAGTCACTTAAACTTAAAAGACCCTGTAGGTTTAGTCTGTAGACATTATTAGTTTTCGCCTGAGATACAGGAATTACCTAGTTCAGGCACCCAACTAAAAATTGCTTCTTAGTATTAGGTAGATTATAAGTATTCCTTGTAAAATGATTTTCAATAAATTTATTTATTATTTATTATTATTCATAAATGTTTGGTATGGAGTTAGAATGATATCAATAATTTTCTATTTCTTTGCTCCCCTGTCATGGGAGGCTGGATAAAAGGGAAGTGTGTTACAGATTCATGCAATATACCAATGAACCTAACTAAATTTGAGACTTACGAAGTAAAACTCTAAATATTGTTCTATCGCTTACAACATGGTTAAATATATCTCAAAGTTAGAAATATTGAAGTTGTATGTTTTATGCCCCATCATATGCTCGATTTGTTTTGCAAGAAAGGAAAAAATACTAATACAGCTATGTGATAGGGATAGAAAGAGTGTAGGTATTTGTAATTGCCTTTCTCGTTGCTTGTTGTTTGTCAAACAAAAGCAACCATCTTAGATTGGACATGACAGATATTACTACTTAAATTTTTTAAAATAATTATTTATATTGTACCTATTAACTGGACCTATTTTAAGAATTTCCATTACATGAATTTGGTGATAACTTTAATGAAGATTTTCACATGTTATTTCAGGATGGAGGTTTGGGAAAATTAGAAATCCCCCTTCTTGCAGATTACAAAAAGACAATCTCAGAAGACTATGGAGTACTTTTAGATGCAGGATTTGCTCTTCGCGGTAAGTAATTTTACATATTTATTATATTTTGTTTTCTAACTCCAACGAATATGCTAGGTATTAAAAAGCAAGAGGAAGGTAAGTACTTTTATCACTGATATCTAATGCCATTTATCTAATACAAAGTTTTATCATAATCTGTATTGATAGACTGCCCTAAATCTTTGGCAATAGCAATTACTGAAATCAGATAACGTAACTTTTTTTAAATTCCTTGGTGAAAATTGTTACTAGGTACTTTTCTCAATGACTTCTTAAAACTATAAACAGTGAATTCAAACTCCAGTTCAGTAATGTCCAAAATAATACATTATTTTCTATTACTATATTTTCTAGCATTTGACTACCATTCGCTAGCGGCGTTGTTATCAATGATAAACGCGAGGACATTTTTATTTTCTCACCTCTTTATACAGGGTGGTCTAACTAGTGACGTCAATAATTTTTTTTTAGATTCCTCACTCCTGGGGGTATCCAAAAATACCCCATTTAAAATTTTATTGATGTCACTAAAAAACCACCCTGTATAACAGAAAAGGAAAAAAAGATCATAGATCAGATACATCGTCTATGACACTATAAAATGTATTTAATCATGCTTAAATTTTCAGGTATGTTCATCATTGACAAGAATGGTATCTTGAGGCATATGTCCGTAAATGACTTGCCCGTTGGTAGATCTGTCGATGAGGCGTTAAGACTCGTCAAAGCATTCCAATTTGCAGACAAACATGGTGAAGGTATGTATTAAATACTTACATATTTTTAACATCATAGACAGTTAACTTAAACATAATATGAGAGCTTCCCTTGCGAACGGTACGACAGGCGTATCAAGAATACTCGATGAGAATATAGCACGATAAAATGACAAGCGTTGGGGTAGAAAAGTGCTGGAGTGGAAACCACGACTTGGAGGGACGATCTGCGAAAAGCTGCTGTTATAGGCTGGATGTGTCAAGCTAAATAAATGGTTAGATGGCCTATGTCCAACAGTTGACTAAGACAGGATAATGTACCATCTTGGTACAATAATATAACGCCATAGTTAAACGTTTGCGATAATAAGCGACGCATTAAATGGGTTTAGTTATTTCACGAACGGCCCGCCCTCACTTTGTTTCGGGATTTAGTTCCAATCTATGCCAACAGATGGCGCCATGTGTTGATTACATCGCGCAATGTTTCGTCTTTTCGGATTATATAACATGTTTGGTGGTCTATAAGAATTTACTTCTTTATAAATGGTATAGATTTGAAGTCAGGTTGATTTATGTGCTGTCTGATATATTGTTATTATTTATTTTTCTAGTGTGCCCTGCGAACTGGAATCCTGATACCAATGCCGACACTATCAAACCCAGCCCGAAGGAAAGCAGGGAATATTTCAAGAAGGCCAACTAAAAGTATCGAGATTTGAAATTACGCTAAACATCATTTTGTGGCTATTCAAGTGAGAGGAAAACCTGATTAAAACATGAAATAAGTTTGTGTTACAAGAAATCTCTAAGGTGAAAGTACATTTATGTTTGCTGTACAGGTAGGTGCCGGCAACTTGGATGGGAACTAATCTGACAAATGCAATTTCAAATTCCATAAATTTACATGTTATTTACTCCGATGGCTCAACGACCCAAAATGAGTCTTGGCCTACGATATGAGATGTCGCCATTTGTCTCGGTCTTGTGCAGCTTGTCGCCAATCTCCTGCTTCCAATTCTTGCAGGTCCGCGTTTACCACCGTGGGTACAATTTACACATGTTGCAACTGTCAAAATGTTTTTTTTTTCATAATGGCCTTAATCACGCGCATGGTGATAGCCGCATAACTTCAAAAGGAACAAAAATGTATGTGAATGACACATTGACATCTGTCAGTTTAGTTTGCATAGTTAAAAATCACATTTTTAAGTCTGTCTAAGAGTTTAATTAGACAATTTTGTATTCATCAATGTAACCAAAGGGCATTTATTATAAGGGAATAGTGCATAAATAACTTACCTATACTAGATGTTGAATTCTAAAGCCTAATTAAGTATTTTCCTGGCTATGTTTCCATTTAAGTTAATATACGTTTTTTATTCATTCTTGTTTCCTTATACTTCACGTAGTTAATAAAAGAAAATCTCAACTTTAAGTACATTTAATCACGAATATTACATTACCTTAACCAAAAATAGTTTACTTGACCAAATATTCAATAGTTGCCGAAATTCGTGTATTATATTCCTTACGTATCTCATAAATTAACTTATCTGCTGCTGCTGCGTTTATTGTACCGTTTTCAAGCGCCACAGTGAGAGAACTAGGGACTAATAAGTTGTCAAAAGTCTCCCAAAAGAATTAGTTCCTAATACTCCCACCATTACCTACTCTCGGTTGCAATCAGCGCCAAAATGGCAATCTTCAATCCAACGTACACAAGTACGTCCCCAAAAATACGTTTTCATGACTTTCTGGACGTATTATTTGTACCTATACTCCAAACTGGAATTCAAGACCAAAAAATCTACGACAGATACGTCACTGTCAAATCTGTTAATGTCACTTATGTCATTTTCAAGTGACGTTTTCAGGTTTCGCCAACCATTTTGGCATTATTTTTCTTAATATGCAGAATAAACTTCAAGTTTCCATACAAAATTAAAATGTTGTGGGTAGATACCAAATTTTATTAACACCTGAAGTGTTACAAGCGCAATACCATCTTTGAAAACTAAAATTACGGATGGTTAAGTTTTTATTAAAGTGTCTTGTATTTAAATGAAAAAAAGTTAATAATAATTTTTTTAAATTATAGAATCACAATGACCAATAAATAAATTACATCAGCGAGTGTTTTTAGAAAAAAGGGGTATACAATGGAACGGTCATTTTATTGCAGTAGCAACATTGTAGTAAATTTTTTGGTCTCGAATTCCAGTTTTGGGTATAATGTTAGCGTTAGCCTCTGAACACATTAATAGAATGGGAATATTATTAATTAAAACACAATATTTACCTTTTACAATATCCTTTTATTGCTGAAATACTGCTTTAACAATCTTAATCGTCGACCCCGATATTTCGTCTCTTGCCGCCATTTTTTTTTTTTAAAACCATGAGGAGTTTCCATGTTTTATATAACCAATATTACCATACTCTATAACATAAGCAGCAGTGGCGCCATCAATTAATTTCAAGACTTTATTGACGCATTTTATAATTCTAAGCTATTACCTCTGAGATTATTATGTGTTCAGTTATTATCTATTATTATAGTAATCCTGACCATGGCACTGAATTAAGTATTGCCATTACAAGAAATTAGTTCCTTTTCCGCAATATGGTTAGGTACAGTGCGGCAAAGCCGATTTAGCCCACGAAAAGAATCGAAACTGATGTCATATGGGTCATAGTGTCATTTTTTGACGGATTTCTATTTTTTAAATAAATAAATTGAGACAACATCACATACATTGTCCTGGTCCCAAACTAAGGTTTTCCCTTGTACTATGGAAACCAGAAACAACGAAGGAACTACAAACACCCAGACCCAACACAAATATCTGTTTCATCAACAAACATTTGTGTTGGTGCGGGAATCGAACCCGCGACCCTTGCGTCTCAACCGGCGTTCAAACCATTGCGCCAAATGGTTCGTCAAATTAAAAATTGTGACAAATTAAAAACATTTCTATTAAAAATTGGCTCCCCATGTCGATATAATTTTCCGCCAAAACAGCCTTGTCGCACTGTATTTTATACGTATAACCTAATCTGCTTAAAGTCAATAGACAAAGTGATCACGCAGTAAGAGTCCTCCTTTCAAAGGTTAGGTAGCAACCCTCAGTTGGCTTTAGGAAAAATCAAACGATAATATCAGATTCCTGTGGTCTGCTGTGACCTTGAAGTTACGGATTAGATGGGCCAAGGTTATCTTCAAGTAGTGAATTGCGTATAGTTTGCCTGGAAATAAAAAAAATACTAAGTAGTAGCAGTAAGTAGTAAGTATTGTGACACCACTGGTGTCGTAGGTGTCTATGGGCGGCGGCATCGGAGTCAGGTAAATATATGAGATGTGAGAATTTTTATGTATAGTTGGTAAAATAAAATAAAAAGTAAATTACCTATGCAAGATCGGCGTTCTGTGCTGAACCCTCTAGAAGCCAAAGCTAACTTGGGCTAGGGTGGTAGCATCTAAGCCACCTCTGCAGCGAAACACTTCTCTGTCCGGTCCCCCATGACTTATGGCGTCCGCCCCCCTGCAGGAATATCGTACAGCTACTTCCAGCTGGTACGGTGGTAGTTTTTCTAAAATTTATAAAACGTATTTGATGGCTATCAGTACCAAAGTGTGTAACCCACATTTTTGGTTGGATACAGTTTTGTTCATGTAAAATACATTTGTTACAGAATTCAATACCTAGTAAGCCACCTTTTGCTATCTATCAACATGCACAGCACACTCTGCTTTTGTTCACTTTCGTTTGGGGTGCTTTTGTTCGGGGGAAGGGGATAAGAGGTTGGCAGCGCACTTGTGACACCACTGGTGTCGCAGGTGTCTATGGGCGGCGGCATCGGCAATCGCTTACCATCAGGTGATCCACCTGCTCGTCTGCTACCTATCACATAAAAAAAATATAAAAAAAAAAAACTTTAAATTCAATTCCTAAAACATTTAATAAAATTTTAATTTCTCATTATCTCGTAGTCTGGAGTTACACCACTTTTGCGCTGATAGCCTCATTTTAGAACGGGGTAAAATAAAATACTTAGGAGTGACACTAACGTCTTTTGAGCGTATTCAAATAATGCTTTTAAAATTTAGATCTGCTTTCTTAGCAATGTCTCCATTCATCCCTATTAGGGTTACGAAGGTCAACGGCAGTCACTTCGGTGATCACTTACCATCAGGTGATCCACCTGCTCGTCTGCTACCTATCACATAAAGAAAAAAAAAAAGTATAGATATCAAATGGTATCTTTCTTCGGTCGTGTCACATAAGTGTCCCATCGAATGAGAGTGTTTGCGAATGAAAAATCCGCTAGATGGCGTTAGAAGACGGCTAGTCCAACAACGAGGGTATCTTGTCATAATTACGAAGTTACGTACAAAACGACCAGTGTCGTCAAAGTTGGACCTGACGTCAACGTAACGCCATCTATTGGATATTTTATTTGCAAAAACCCTCAAGGGTTAGCGTGCACCTGTGCAAAGACGTGTGTGTCAAGTCATCATCATCATCATTTCAGCCAATAGACGTCCACTGCTGGACATAGGCCTCCCCCAAAGTTCTCCACACAGATCGGTCCTGTGCCACCCACATCCAATAGGCTCCCGCGACCTTCACCAGATCGTCGGTCCACCTGGTGGAAGGCCTGCCACGGCTGCGGCCTCCTGCACGTGGTCCTCCTCCTTTCCACCCCAACGGCCGTCTGTTCTCCTCGCAATGTGCCCTGCCCACTGCCACTTCAGCCACGCAATCCTTTGGGCTATGTCCGTGACCTTAGATCTCCTGCGGATCTCATCATTTCTGACACGATTACGCAAGGAGATTGTGTGTGTCAAGTGAACACTATAATATACCTAGCCTGCGTTCGTGGCTGATCGTTAAGATTGCCGTAGCCGAATATCGCCTGGAGAATTATTTTATTTCCGCTCCAGAAAGAAACTTTCACCCTCTCTAGGCCAACGCTTGTCATCCTAGACCTCATCGTCACTTTCCGTCAAGGGCGATTGTCGGCAAGCGTTGGCCTAGAGTACTGGCTAGATGGCGCATTTGGTAGGGACTTTGTCTCATACGCCGAAGGTTGTGGATCCCCACTCTGGACAAACATTCGTGTGATGAACACTTGTGTTTGTTCAGTGACTGGGTGTAATATATGTGTTTAAGTATTATATATGTGTTCCCTCTGATATCTGTTATAACACAAGTGCTTAAGCTACTTAGTTCGAAGTCAGGTCAATGTATGAGATGTGAGAATTTTTATTTATAGTAGGTAAAATAAAATAAAAAGTAAATTACCTATGCAAGACCGCCGTCCTGTGCTGAACCCTCTAGAAGCCAAAGCTAACTTGGGTAGGGTGGTCGCATCCAGCCACCTCTCAGGGCGAAACACTTCTCTGTCCGGTCCCCATGACTTATGGCGACCGACCCCTGCCAGGAATATCGTACAGCTACTTCCAGCTGGTACGGTGTAGTTTTCTAAAATTTATAAAACGTACTTGAGGCTATCAGTGCCAAAGAGGTGTAACCCACATTTTTGGTTGGATACAGTTTTTTTCATGTAAAATACATTTGTTACAGAATTCAATACCTAGTAAGCCACCTTTTGCTATCTATCAACATGGCACAGCACACTCTGCTTTTGTTCACTTTAAATTCAATTCCTAAAACATTTAATAAAATTTTAATTTCTCATTATCTCGTAGTCTGGAGTTACACCACTTTTGCGCTGATAGCCTCATTTTAGAACGGGGTAGAAATAAAATAGGAGTGACACTAACGTCTTTTGAGCGTATTCAAATTAATGCTTTTAAAATTTAGATCTGCTTTTCTTAGCAATGTCTCCATTCATCCCTATTAGGGTTACGAAGGTCAGACGGCAGTCACTTCGGTGATCACTTACCATCAGGTGACACGCTTGCTCGTTTGCCTTCCGATAATATAAAAAAAAAACTTCATTGATAACCGTAACCGAAACCATCGCATATCCGATATTAAAAAATATCCGAAACCAAATCCGAATAAAAATGTCGTATAATATCGGATTAGAAGCGTAGTATTATAGAGACACGTCATAATAACTTATATAGTTGATTTATCATATCTCAAGTCTCTGCCAATTTCAAAAGTAAAATACATTGTTGTAATTTACTTTACTTGCTAATTTTAAATTACTGAGGTTCATACGTACTGAGTTTGATTTCTTGTTGTATGTAACGGCTGATGATTGGGAAGCTCGGGTACAACCGGCCAACCTCTTTAATAAACGCGTCTAAATATTCCAGTTTCCGAAGGTCTTCTCTTTTGAAGTCCCTGTCTTTATCCCCAAACGCATCCTGCAATCTATTCTCATTTTAAAAAAATACCCAGTAGCAGTATTTGCAAATCCAAAAGATTACGAATGATTGTGTATAGCGTCGTAAGGCCATACAACACACACAATAGGAAATAAATTGTTTTTGCCTTATAAAAGGCTTTTGGGCCCAAACAAAATTGTGCAAATATAGGCCTATGCCTATCCCCCTTGGGGAGATAAATATGATCAGAGACAAAGCTTCACTAATCTGTTGACACGTAGGACACCTCCGGCACAAAATAATTACACACAGACAATGACATTCCACCTACAATGGACTTCGCATCTGCGCCTTGTAAACGGAACTTGAAAATTATGCCTAGGCATACTTTTGATTAGTCGTGTGTCAATGATAACTATGGAGTCGCTCTTTTATTAGTTTTTTTCACCCGAGCGAGATTATGGCAGGTTACTAACTAATTTACGATAACTGTTTTTTTTAGCTTTCCACTACCTACTTCCATGAGATTATGAGAGAGAAGTGGCGCAAGTTAGTTGTAATGGAAAGTTTTCAGGTTCCAGTTTTTCCCATTGATATCATTAAAATAAAATTATTACGCAGAAAAAAAGTAATTTTATTTTATTTACCTATACAGGGTGTATCTGTGAACATTTACATCCCTTTAACCACGTGTTCTATCAACCATTCTGACATTTCAACATTTGTTCAACAACTTTTCCAAATTCTTCGAAAAATTTTTTGACTCCCCATACAAAATGACCAAGTCATGTGACCGACTTTGTATGGAAAGATGAAAAATTTTTATGCGAATTTTCAAAAGTCATAGCACAAATGTTGTTCAGAATGGTGGTAGAACACGTGGCTAAAGGGATGTAAACGTTCAAGATACAGCCTGTATTACATATAAAATATAATTAAATTCAATGAGTGCACGCAAACCGATAAAATACCTATAGTAGATGAAATAAATAATAAGCGTGTGCGACTCCGTGTATTCCTTGCTCTGAACTTTTCGGTAAATCACCTATGCAGCTTCGATTGACACGTAGTTATACATTACTGCTTTAACTGCAAGATGTTTACACATGCAGGTTTGTAAACAGCAGTGTATACACAGATTAGTTGAAGCATAATAAGTGAAATTTGGAGCATGTGCCATCTTCGCGCTTGGTTATTGTATGGCGCGCTATGTCCATTGTAGGTGGAATGTCATTTGCACACAGAAGTTAGATTTTGACCTGATTTTGAATTTAGAAGAGTTCTTTGACATATGCTAGGGTTGTTGCCCGGCATGAGTACATAAGCGCGCGGCCTCTACCACAGACCTCGACAGTTCGACAATCTTATGTCATAAGTTAGGATTAATGTGGTCGAAAAGGCGTATTTCCCCGTTAGTGCGCATGCGTGAATGAATACATGACACGTTTTTAGCTCTTAGTGGGCAGCCTACTTTGTGTGTAATTATTTTGTGGCCTCCGGTTTGTTCCATACTTGTAACACATGGTCAGTTAACATATAGTTGTTAACTGGCCACAAGTCTGAAAAAAACTGGTTCATGCTATCACAGCATTCACAGCCAGTTGAACAAAAATCTCAACATGTGTGCGTAGTCGTAGAAGAAATGTTCTTCAGAATGATTGGTACAAGACGTGGTTAAAGGGATGTAAACGTTCAAAGATACAGCCTGTATATACATATAAAAATATAATTAAATTCAAATGAGTGCACGCAAACCGATAAAATACCTAATAGTAGATGAAATAAATAATAAGCGTTGCGACTCCGTGTATTCCTTGCTCTGAACTTTTGCGTAAATCACCTTATGCAGCTTCGATTGACACGTAGTTATACATTACTGCTTTAACTGTCAAGATGTTTACACATGCAGGTTTGTAAACAGCAGTGTATACACAGATTAGTTGAAGCATAATAAGGTGAAATTTGGAGCATGTGCCATCTTCGCGCTTGGTTATTGTATGGCGCGCTATGTCCATTGTAGGTGGAATGTCATTGCACACAGAAGTTAGATTTTGACCTGATTTTGAATTTAGAAGAGTTCTTTGACATATGCTAGGGTTGTTGCCCGGCATGAGTACATAAGCGCGCGGCCTCTACCACAGACCTCGACAGTTCGACAATCTTATGTCATAAGTTAGGATTAATGTGGTCGAAAAGGCGTATTTGCCCGTTAGTGCGCATGCGTGAGTATGCACTAAGAGCTAAAAACATGACATGTTTTTAGCTCTTAGTGGACAGTCTTCTTTCTGTGCCCTTTATATTTTGTGCCACAAGTCTGAAAAAACTAGTTCACGCTGTCACAGCCAGTTGAACAAAAATCGTGGACGTGAAGACGTGGTTAAAGGGACAGACAGACATTACGTAATTTAGAAAGTACTCACTCCTTATGAACTTTATCCTGTACATCCGGATGGAACCCCAGCATGAAGCAGGATATAGTGACTGCGGACGCGATGGTGTCGAACCCCGCCACTATCATGGTGTCTACTTGGCACCTGATCTCCGAGTCGCTGAGGAGTCCCCCAGACGATAGTTCCAGAATCAAATCCATAAAACCTCTGTATCTTTTACCTACAAACATATTAAAGCGGCTGTAGTTAATCAAAACCTTAGGCGGGTAGCACACTGCCAGAGTCGAGGCGGAGTCAAGGCACAGTCGAGGCGGTGGTGTGATATAAGAGTCGAGGCGGAGGTGCAGAGCATCGTTTACACCATTCAATATGTCGTCGTCAGAAGACGATGACAAAATGGCGGCGGGGTCGGGGCGGCAGCGTGCCGTGCGCCCGCGCCGCATCGCCGACTCGACCCCTGCACCTCCGGCGCCGCCTCGACTGCGCCTCGACTGCGCCAGTACGACTCTGGCAGTATGCGTTGACATATTTGATTGTATAGAAAAGTCAAAGGCGGTGCGCCTCTTGAACGCTTCCGCCTCGACTCTTGAGTGTGTGTGCGACACGCCTAAGGCGTAAACGATGCTCTGCACCTCCGCCTCGACTCTTATATCACACCACCGACTCGACTGTGCCTTGACTCCGCCTCGACTCTGGCAGTGTGCTACCCGCCTTAAGAGCGGTGGTAGTTACTGAACTACCTACTACTACTGTAGTATGCCACTGGAATATGAACGCGCCGCACACAGGCACCAAGGCTAGAGGCGCCACGTGCCGACGCGACGCTAAAATGAAGATTCATGAAGAAAAAATAAGCACTAATAGTGAACCTCTGTAGGTGTCAACGTTTTCATAGAGGCCGTCAGACAATGTCAGTTGACATTAGGATTGACGTTCTGCTTTTTTCCTTGTTATTATTATGTATTTCGTTCTAAAACGCGCCTCATTATTTGCCTCCGAAACATTGGCGCCCAACATGGGGCTCCAATGTTCCGGAGGTTCACTATACACTTCATTAGTTACAGGCGTTGTAAGGAGCCGGTGCTTTCCTTTATGAACGGGCCTAACATACGGGGCTTTCTGGCTCGGATTTGAATCAGGGCTTCATGGCCATGAAGCCATGATTCAAATCCGAGCATGCCCCCTAGATTTTTCAAATATAAGTGCATATTATTGTATCAAACCTGCACGATTTGGATAGTTTTTGAAACGTGTAACTACGATTCAGTTGGTCTGGTTCCCCTGTTAGAGGATTGCAAAGGTCAAACGGCAGTCGCTTTATTGTAGTTACCAGATTCACCAAATCCCGAACAATGGTCTAAGCATACCCTGGGCTGTAAACTAAACACTATGATAAGAGAAAGTCTAAAATACTTAATTAGTGTAGGTAAGTATATTTTTGTGGACGGCTCTTACCACAACATGTCGCTTAGGCCGGTGTAGCGATACAATGTACTTATAACGTTTTATTATATAACGTAATGACTATCGACACACTAAACAGTTGTAGGCTATCTGTTAAGCCTAAACTTACCATTTTTGTACTTGATGATCATTGAAATTTTCTTTATTTTCGAACTCAGCCCTTTTTCTACTGATTAACTGAAAACCAATCACAGCAAATCACTTATTAATATCCTTTATAACCATAACCTGACTAAATGTAAAGAGCTTCAGCTATACTTTTCATTAGCAGTGCCTATAATGATGAACTTATGGCAAAATACAATACAAGATAGGTATAGTTAAAAATTTAAAACGCTTATGAGCAAAACATCCTGTTGACTATGTAAGTACTGTGCGACGCATATCAGCCGTAGGCACAGAATACATAGGTATAAATATACGGTTTAGTGGTATTATAGTCATATTTTAAGTATTTTAGACGTCCCGTCAACCCCATCATTTCACGGCGACCCTGCCAAGATTTTCAGCTAAACTTTGATGGGTCCAAATGTCTGCGAAACGTTTCAGAATCGCTAGTTTCTTACCTCATTTGATAAATCTCGAGAGAGTTTTAACGCTTCATTCAATTTCTTTCTCATCGTAGTTAAATTGAACGCAAAGTCGCTGTGCAACCAAAAACACAACGTTCTTTTTGTTAGTATCCGCTTTATACTCATAAACGCATCAATGTACGCCTGCATCTGGCTTACGGTGTTTTCGTTCCGCTCTAAACCAAAAGCTGTCACTGTAACAAAAATTAAAAAAACACTCAAAATGCCAAGGTCAAAGGGGTTAATGATAAATTTTAAATGTCTAATATTCACATAGAACAAGTCTGTCTTAGATAATATGACGATAAAGACACTCGACCAGCCAAAAAGGGCGAGTTGTCCCATAACCCCATTTAATACAGAATTTAATGGCGGCGGCCATCTTGGATGATTTATTTGACAAGCCGTTTTACTCGTACTTTGATAGCCATATCGTCGCGGTGGCTATAGGTGGCAAAACCTTGCTTTGATAAACAGCACAAACAAAGATTCAAATTGATGGTATCAGTTACTTAGTAGCAGCAACATCGATGTGCACATGCATCATCAGGTGATCCACGGCTCCAAACCGATTGTTTTGGACGCAACCGAGAATCACACGTTAAGATCCATCATCATCATCTTATCAGCCCACATCCACCCACTGCTGAGTATAACCCTCTTCTCTATCACGCCACACCTTTCGGTCCCCTGCCAGCCTAATCCATTGTTTCCCCGCTACCATAACGATATCAGCGCGTACCCAACGATGAAATCCGAAGGAGAGGCAAGTAGAGAGTGTGTGAGCTAAAGTGGAGTGGGCAAGACACCTGGCAAGGATGATAGGTGGACTATAAAGCTTACCGAATGGCAGCCAAGATTGGGACGACGTCCTGTGGGTAAACCACCCGTGCCCGTTGGTCCGATGACGCTAAGATTAGAGAGACAAAATATCGTCTGTTCTTGCTTACAAAAGTTAGTCTCCAACGCCGACTGGGAAATGTAGTCCCCGGGCTCGATGGGGCCCTTCTTCAGCTTTTCTCCCAACGTAGCCACCAGACGCCTAGCTTGGCTGTTGACGACCCCGGTGAACCCATCCGTCACGGTCTGGCTGAACGCTGGGAGGAGCAGCTTCTGATGCCGTCTCCATACAGATGCTGACCAAAACCAAATTCAACTATTTTACACGAGTAATAAAGAACATAATAGTAGAATCATCGAAGGGTTCAGGTGAGACTTGAACCCACAACCTTCCAAACAAAGTAACAGAAAATGGTTTGTAAACAAGAGTGCTAACCTGGAGCTGTCACTAGTCCCTCGCCAACCCACTCCTTTGTATACTTGATTTGGAAATCTGATTTATTTAAACATGACTCTGCAATAGTCACGTAATCGTCAGGATCAGCAATCACTGTAACCCAGTAAAGAACAAGGTAAATATTATATAAGACTTTAAATTAGCTACTCTATAATCTTCTTCTATATCTTCTATACTATTTATAAAGAGGTAAATTCTATAGACAACGGTAAGGCTTTTATTTATACCGAAAAAGTAAAACATATTCGCGATGTATTCGACACCCAGCGCCATCTATGGGTTGCATGGGAAACTAATGTCCCGAAAAGAAGGGAGGGCTGGCCACTATAATAGGTGTAGTATACTATACAGGGCGTCCCACGGCTAGGCCACATGGAGGGAAAGAACCTTTAATATTGTAGATAGAACATTTTACTGAAAGAAGACCTTATTTTAATTTCAAAAACTAATTGGTTCCAACTAATACTTACTATAAAGCAATTGCGGCCCTATGAATATGTGACTAACGCCTTCATTTTCCAAACAGTGCTTTGTCATTTCCTCTAACTTACTCCATAAACCTGGAATAAAAATAATCATCATCATCATCAGCCCGGCAGTACTGTTGAGCATAGGCCTCCTTTCTTTTCCGCCAAAGTTCCCGGTCCTGAGCTGCTCGGATCCAAGTAGGACCTCCTATTTTGGTGATATCATCGTTAAAGATTGGGAGCGCACTCGTGGCTCTACTAGTGTTGTAGTGTCTATGGGCGGCGGTAATCGCTTACTATCAGGTGATCCATCTGCTCGTTGCCCACTTATCACTTAAAAAAGTAAGTAGGGTAGAGCGGGGCTGAAAGTGCCGATTTTGACAAACCCTTTTTACGATTCGGATAAAACAAGTACTATGACTGAAAGTAGTTTCATCCTAAGCCAAATTTAATCTATTTTACGAATTTAACAACAGATTTTGCACACTTTTAATAGTTTTAGAAAAAAAATGATTAAAAATACTTACGTTTTCCATCCCCTCTTGATAAAATATGTCCATGCCCAATGAAAGGTAAAGCACCTGGGAACTTAGGTGGGAGATCTTTCAATGAAGCACGGGTCCGCCACCACGAAAACAACCAAACGCACAAAAGACCTACTATTATAATTAACATGTTTTTATTATATCGCACGAAAAAAAAAACCAGAAAAAAACTTCCTTACAGATAAGATTAGGTAGGTACTTAGTAAAATAAAATGAGTAAATGATTGTCTTAGTGTTTCATTAACGAGTGGTCCTACCTCATAAACCTAGCAGTCTTAAGTACCAGTCAACTCACTATTATAGACTTTAATGACGTGTTTAAGTAAGTATTTAATTATTTTGTGGTATAAACTAATAATTTTTAATGTTTATTTTTAATTATTTGTGGTGTAACAATACTAACAATAACTGAACAAAGAAGTAAAATAATACCTAGTCGTAACTTCTTC
Organism: Cnaphalocrocis medinalis; assembly: GCA_014851415.1. NCBI lineage: Eukaryota > Metazoa > Arthropoda > Insecta > Lepidoptera > Crambidae > Cnaphalocrocis > Cnaphalocrocis medinalis. The sequence goes on along the minus strand of CM026298.1, from coordinate 8,570,908 downwards.
AATAGGTAGTTATAGGTATACTTAACTAAACGTTATACGTTACTTAATAAATCATGACAAATTACCTGCATGAAACCGTTCGTTTATAGGTAAAAGTTGTTTTTAACTTTATTAATAAACAAACATAATTAGAAGCCTAATAAAATGTTTGTTATTAATATACCGTGTTATTATTTACTATGTAGGTACCGTCAGCCACACATCAGGTTACCACAACCTGTCAAATTTCCTCAGTTGATTTTAAACCTAATGTGTGTGACAGTAAGATGAGAGTCGGTTGAAGAAATTTGACAGTTTGTATACTCGTACTTTGATGCGTGGCTGTACGTACCTACCTAATGTATGTACTTACTTATTTTTCAGGATTAGATCGACTTTTTTATAGAAAACTGATGATGTTTTAAAATAGTGTTAAAAATAGGCAGACTCCATTATTTTTTTATCATAAAAATAATTAAAACTAAATAATACAAAAATCCAAAAAGGTTTGTTAAAAGTTATAAATGCTAAATAAAGAGGTGGTATACTTAGAACTCTGGCAGTTTTCGTCCCGGAAATTGAGAAGATGCCATTTACTTGGTAAAAAATATACCTACATTTGACATAAAAAATGTTCTCTATGTAACGGTTTACAATAATTTTCTTGTGTTCAATGCCAGTAACAAAGATTTAAAGCCAGTAAAATATTATTTTTGACTCGCAAAGGAGTTCCAGCGAAGAAACTTATAATAGAAGTAGTACTCAGATCATAGTAGTCACTCAGATCATAGAATAATAAAGAGAGATGTAGGTACTCTCTTTATTATTCTATGATCTGAGTGAGTTACGTAATAGGTAATAATGTTCTGAGGCAAGACAGCTTAGGGCAGTTAATACCAGAGGTAAAGATTTTCTAGAAAATTTTTTTATTGAATACCTACATGTAGCCTATTACTAGCCCAAATGCATTGAAAGAAATGCAGTTGGTAGGAAGATACGCTACGAGCAAGAAGATGCGGTCAAAGTAAAAAACCAATACTTAAGTAAGTACCTACTTATTTAATTTTTTCCTTTGTAAAAACAAATCTTACATACTTATACCTACTATGTACAAGCTTATAATCCAATGTAAAATTAAGGACCTATTATGTTTTATTAATCCTGGTTTTTACACTAAAAGTGTTTTTATCATTTCCTTTTTATGTGATAGATGTATGAACTGATGGCTGATGACTTCTATAAAAATGTATCAGTTCAATTGATAATTTGATTTTCCATTTGTTTCTAAATCCTTCTCTCTAAGGCAATATGATAAAGTAATGCTGGAGTCAGCAACAATTTTTGATGCACGACCATTTTTGTATGGTCGGATGTTACTTTGAACTCCCGTATAAGATGGACCAAGATGATCTTCATTGTATTCAAAGCAAGGTTTTTACCTGAAAATAATGAAAAAAAATTACTTAGTGTGTCTGATGGCGCATACACGCATATAGCCAATGTAGCACGTTAGTTCATCAAAATAAACTAATCAAAGGAAAGGCCTTTACATTCCTTTAACCACGTGTCTATCAACCATTCTAAACAACATTTGTTCTATGACTTTTGAAAATTTGCATAAAAAAATTCCATTCTTCCATACAAAGTCGGTCACGTGACTTGGTCATTTTGTATGGCAAGTCGAAAAATGTTTAGATGAATTTCGAAAAGTTGTTGAACAAATGTTGTTCAGAATGGTTGATAGAACACGTGGTTAAAGGGATGTAAATATTCACAAATACACCCTATGAATTCGTCCGCCCCGGGCGTTACCCACGCTCATCATCAGTCCCAATGCCGGACGAAGGCCTCTCCAAATGCTCGCTACTTTGATCGATCTTCGCCTCTCAGCTCCAGCCAGCCCTCTAGCGCAGATCGTCGCTCCATCTGGCCTGAGGCCGTCCTACACTACGTTTACCAAGACGCAGTCTCCACTCCAGAACTCGTCCCACGCTACGCCACGCATTATCAGTCACAAAAAACAGTTCCATTAAGAAACATATTGTTCAATAAAATGTAAACTATTTTGTATTTTGAAAATATTGTATCAACAAATAATTATAAAACTAACCTATGACATTTCTACGCCTAATATGGCAAAATATGCTGACCATTGTATTTTACCCTAACACCATTTCTGTATTACCATGTTTTAAAGAAATAAACTATTCTATTCTAAACTTACCAATGCATACCCGCCTCCCCATGCCAAAGGTTCCGCAGACTCGGTCTTCGGACTGTTCCAGCCATCTCTCTGGCCTAAAAGTATCCTTGTCCTTGCCCCATGCTGGGTGGCGATTCATTTCGTATATGAAGAGAAGGCATTGTGCTCCAGGATCCATGGTATATTTTTCTAAAAATAATTTTCTTATTTATAATCAAACCCCTAGATACTTATTTTCGATATACGAGTACCTAGTAGCCACCTAGTGGTCCACGGTAACCAAGGACTTAATTTTTTTTTATAGTATAGGAAGGCAAACGAGCAAGCGGGTCATCTGATGGTAAGTGAACACCGCCGCCGCGTTGCCGGCCTTTTAGGAAGGTATAGGCTCGTTTCTTAAAGATTTGGATAATGTGAAAAACCCATGCTACTACTTTGACAACCCATGCCAGACTGCCCTGGCGTCGCAGAACGAGGAGAGCCGACCCCAAAATAGTGGGAAAGGGCTACGACAAAAAAGACTTCATGATATCCCGGCGGAATTGAACTAGAATATGTGGCAAAAAGCAGACGGATCACCTGAGGGTAAGCGATTATCACCGCCCATGAACATTCTTGAACGATCGCGACACCAACAACTCCCTTTTCTCCCGGAAAACCTCACTCACTCAGCGAAACACAGCTCATGCGCTGCTTCACACCGGTCTTTGAGGCCGTCTTATCACTCCAGTCGAGCCAGCCCATTCATGCCGAAGCGTAGGTCTCCCACGGTAAAGACTTAATGGTTTACTTACTGATGTCCATAGAACTGTCGACCACCCTGGTGATGGTCGTGATAGGGGGGTACAGTCTCAGTGCCTCCAAGACCACTGCTTCCAGGTAACACAGTTTTGAAAAATCTTCGGTATCCACATCATGTTTCGTTTTACTAATATTTTCAATCCTGCAAATCAATCTTAATTTTTGACGACCCATTAGGCGCAATGGTTTGAACGCCGGTTGAGACGCAAGGGTCGCGGGTTCGATTCCCGCACCAACACAAATTTTTGTTGATGAAACAGATATTTGTGTTGGGTCTGGGTGTTATTAGTGCCTTCGTTGTTTCCATAGTACAAGGGAAAACCTTAGTTTGGGACCAGGACAATGTCTGTTGTTATGATATTGTCTCAATTTATTATATAACAGCAAACTCTCCTTAAAATGTTTTTTTTATAATGAGGACAATCAAGATGACCTCAGTGAGGACTCCGCCTGATGGTAAGCGGCCGTGAGATCCAAATATGAGGTTGACAGGCACAAAAGATCAAACAGTCTGTCATGTCTATTGAGTCTGTCTTGTATTAGTATTTTGTAATAGGTCTATGTGTTTGTAGTTGCTTCGTAGTTAGTGATTTCCATAAGACATAGGAAAACCGTAGTTTGGGACCATACAATGTTTGTGCTGTTGTCTTAATCCTACTACTATTATAAAGGCGAAAGTTTGTAAGTATGGATATATGGATGTTTGTTACTCTTTCACGTAAAAACTACTGAATGGATTTGAATGAAACTTTACCACAATATAGCCTATACATCAGAATAACACATAACTACAATTTATAAAAATATATTGTGTGGATTGTCCAAAATATGACGGTAAGTGTCAATAATTAACTCCACGCGTACGAAGTCGCGGGTATGTAAATATGTAGGTATTTGTAATAGGCGCTAGTATGTAAATATATAGGTATTTATTTAATACTTACTCCAAGTAAACTTTCTCCTGTACTTCAAGATGAGACCCCAGCAGGACCAGTGAAAACGTCAGAGAGTTCACAATCGGTTCGTAACCGTTCAGTATGAAGGTGGTGACTTCGTCTTCCACTTGCTTCTCGGAGTACGACCCTCGGGACTCTAATAGCATTAAGGCTTCTAATAAACAAGGTGTGGGGTCTGAAAAAAGTGTTAATTTTTAATTCAGTTCCCTTATAAATACAATTACCGAAATCTAGTCGAAGAGAAATTAAATCGTCGGTGTCTTCCCCCCCCCCCCCCCCCCCCCCCCCCCCTTCTCTCTCTCTCTCTCTTGTGCAGATCATTGTGCACCTAATAATATGTAATGTTAATGTTTATTAGTAAAAATCATTACGAACCACAATTATTATTGGTGATACAATCGATTTTGGGTTTGTTTATCTCAGCTTTTTTCATAGTAATAATCTGAAACACAAAATTCTATTCTTAGTGCTAACACAGAATATTTAAAAGTACAAGGTGTGCTAGTCACCCTTCTGCCTGCGGTCCGCTGCTGGCGACCTATCCTAGAGCGAGCGGGCTAAATAGTCTTCCACCCTGGGTTGCCGTTACCCACACTAAACCACTCTCGTCACTCCATCTGCCCTGAAGGTCTACACTATGGTTCTATTTATTTATTTATTTATTTATTCAATTGCACCATGTTACATAGCTGTCTTAAAACTAAAGCAGTGTTTACAATTAGTACCGACTAGCATGTATATGTCGGTAACATGGACCCTGTAAGGGTGTAGCAATGGCACTACTTACAGTAGATACATACTTATGTGGTAATGGATGGCACTGTTTTATTTTATTATTTTAAAGCTTTACTTACTATTAAAGAAGGTAAGTAATTTTAAAATTGAAATCAAAAAAATATTAGTTGCAACCAATCTGTAACACACTGGTGGCCACGTCAAGGACCAAGGTAAAAGAAGCCGAGGACGCCCATTAAAGATGGGCTGATGATTTGAACAGGGTGGCGGGAAAGACCTGGATGAGGCGGGCACATGACCTTTGTTAATGGCGAGCACAGGCTCCTCCTCAGGGATCAAGATACAGGCTAACCAGGGGCGTAGCTACTGCCGTATCAATTATATGGGGTCCGGGTCCCCCGTGTGTAAGCAAAAAAAATAAAAACTTTCTAATTTATTTTATTTTAGAAATGACAAAATTCTATAAAGCAATTATTTATTTATTTAAACTTTATTGCACAAAATTTGTAACAATAGGCGAACTTAATGCCCAGGGGCATTCTCTACCAGTTAATTACTTTTTTTCCCGCCTTAAGCGTGCGTTCAAAAGTTGGCAACATTTACATCGTTATGGCGGGGCGCGGGACTTTCCCGCCCGGGGCCTCCATCCAATTTTTTTATACGAGGCCCCAATAAGGCACGCTACGCCACTGACGCTAAAATGATGATGATAATGATTAGATACACACCTCTTTGGTTATATTTTTGATGGTAGTCAAACATTCTTCTTGCACCCTCTTTATTCTTGAGCAGTTGAAGATCAAGTTTTTGTGCTTGAAAAACGAATTGTGTCTCTCAAATAGGGCTTTTGATATTTTATGCATAGCAATCTGGTATGTTTCAATGTGATTACGCTGGGATAAAGATAACTCTTCATTTATTCCAAAAACTGCCGCTGAAATATACAATGAAGCAGATTACATAATAGGTAAATCAATTGAGAATGAGATGGAAAGAGACGCTGAGGTTTTGTGTTCCGGGAGCGATTCTCTCTTGTTCTCTGCTTCCACGATGGCGCTTAGGTTGAGTTTTGTTTTATGATTTTACGGGGAATAAATTGAAGATTTAAATGCAAACCGGCCGCTCATTTATCTGTTCTACATAGGTACGTTGTGGTTTTTTTTTTATGTGATAGGTAGCAGGTGGATCACCTGATGGTAAGCAATTGCCGCCGCCCATGGACACTTGCAACACCAGTGGAGTTACAAGTGCGCTGCCAACCTTTTATCCCCTTCCCCCCGAGTGGGCCTTTGGTACCCTCACTCACTCGGCGAAACACAGCACAGGGGCTGCTTCACGCCGGTTTTCTGTGAGGCAGTGGTATCACTCCGGTCGAGCCGTCCCATTCATGCCGAAGCGTGGCTCTCCCACAGTTAAAAGGTCCAAGAAAAGGTGAAGGACCATTCCTACCTACCGAGTCGGTAGGTCGGTAGTACCGACCTACCAAAATAAAAATGTCATCGTCACGCGTCAATCTAACATAAGTTCCATGCATAGGCCCTCCTTAAATTAACATGAACCAAACTAACTCTGTGAGTGGCGAGTCTTAACAGAAGTACACAGCTAGGCACTCCCCTGCGGGTACATTTTTTGTCACTACTCGTAACTACACTTTCTTTCCTCAAAAATACATTGGCACGACACATTCACGCACGCATTTTAGCGATATCACTAGTGCTAAGTATCCTAAGATAGCACGACGAAAATCCATCTTAGCCACACGTTCACACATTCTTAGTTAGGTAGGTACACACGTCTTTTTTCGCCTTTAAGACCGACTGATTGCTGTCGCCCATTGACACACGTAATACCAATGGAGTTACAATTGCGCTGCCAACCTTTAAGGTACCTTTAACTAAGGTTAAAGGTAGAAAACTAGTCATAGTATGACTAGTTTTCTAGATAGGATATGTAGACTCACAGAACAAAATATTCATAGTAGCCTGCCGCAAATATGGAGTTTGATCAAACGGTCCCTTGTCTGATCTTTCATTGATTCGTTCAACTAAATTCTTGGCCTGATGATTGATTGCTTCCAAGCGGGAACAGAGCTGTTCAAAAACTGGTATCAGAAGCTGGCGATGGTTCTCCCATACTGAAACTTTATAGAAATACTAGTTTATTTGGCCTCTCGTATACTATTTTTAAAGAGGTTAATCTCATGTTCAACGCCAGGGTTTATAGGTAAACCGAAAACACGAAACGTTTGTGCCCAGCGCCATCTATTGGCAGACAGTGGAACTATTGTCCCGAAACGAATTGCGGCCGGGCGGGCGGGCCACTAGTTATAATATAAACGAAGTGAGGGCGGGCCACTAGTAATATCATAAACGAAGTGAGGGCGGGCCACAAGTATTTTACAGTTTTATCTGAGTTAACGAGAGCTTTAAACGAATTAGTGAACATTGTCCATTACCAGAAGAGGTAGCCAGCCCTTCGCCAGTAACAGCCCTGTAGAAGTCGTTAGAAAGCAATGCTTTCTGATTGCATGCATTAGCCACATTGCTACAGGCTTCAGGATCACATAGACCTGAAACGATAGATGTTATAAATATTAGTCATGACAATAATCGATTGAGTTAAGTTAAGTTAAAATTCAGGAGTAAGACCGCCTTATTGTACTGTCTATAGCTGTTGTTTCACTCATGTATTCTATTTCTGTGCAATAAAGAATATATTCTATCTATCTATCAGTTCTAGAACAGGCTATCTGTAGGTACAATTAGATAGACTTATTTATAGCTACTAACCATAGTAGGTATAGGCTGAATTTGTTCCTGAATATGAATAGGTCACCCCACCTTTCTCCGTACAGTCTTTCTGCAGTTCCAATAGTCGACTCCAGAATACTGGAAAGGGGAAGAAAAATATAGGTACTTGAGTACAATTTGATTAAATATTCATCTTTGTTTCAAAATAATAAGGAATTTCCTGTACCTACCCTACTATGTGTACAGTCAGCCACACCATGGTACCACAACCTGCCAAATTTCCTTGATTGATATTCAACCTAATGTGTATGATGTAACATGAGAGACGATTAAAAAAAAATACAGTTTGTATGGGTACACCAAGGATGTCTCCCAGCACACTCAGAACCATATTTAGAAAAAGTTTGTTTCCTTTTAACCGTCTGGGAATCGAACCCAGTTGTACGTACCTACCTTTTACTCACTTATACCACCATAGTCAATGCGCCGGCGAGGCGTAAGCGTTTTTGTTTGCATTATCTAGTAAATAAGATATTATTACTTACGTCCTTTTATCCATAAATGGAGATGTCCAACCACAGGCCACGCCCCTTCACAATATGGCGGCAACTTTCCCTGTAGATATTTCTGTCTTCTTATCCAAGCGTAAACAAAACATAAGATACAGGGAACTATTACCAAGAATATCATTTTCTATGGGTTTGTTAGTCAAGTTGGTTTAAAACATCCAAAAGTAGGTAGATACGTCCAGTTTAATGTTTTTGCTGTCTGTACTAGATTGACAAATAAGTCCCATTTACAAAGAATGAATTAGCACGGAGAAAAATCTTCGTTCTATTAATTTCTCACTTATAGATTGGTTTGTATGTAGGTACTCCAATATTTTAGAATTTCACAGTCAACCTTCATCATGCACTAAATTCAAAATTAAAGTTCACAAGAACAAAATGGCGCACTTTGCATTTGCGCCAAAAATCACTTAACTAGACTGATCCATATGCCGAATACTGAGATCAAGATCGCAATGCGTAAAAAAGACAAAGGGTCCTACATAATGTACGATCCATCGTTACGACTGATCGCATCGTAGAGGTAGATGATGCAATTATCCTCGAAACAAGATTGGTCGTTAATGACCAATCGAATACACGTAAGTAAACATTGATTTAGACCGGTCAATGCGATACATTCAAATCGTTGATCGTAAAGAACTACGTACTATCGATTATCGTATCACCGACCACCGTAAGTAAGTAGTTAAGGTAGGTATTCATGATTGCATGTGGATCTCTGATATCGTCAAGGGCGGCTTTACCTATAGTGCACGGGGTGCGGTGCACCATCGAGAGCCGCTCCCCCCCTTTAAAATCCACAACTGAATAAGGTCGTTCCTAGTGGCCACCAATTGGTGGGTGTACATGGGCTAGAGACGCCTATCGCCTCTAGCTCATGAAGCGCCCGGGATGTATCGGGGTACCCAAGAAATCAGAACAATAAAAAGGCATGAAGCAGTGCATGCGATGTGTGTCGCTGCGTGAGTGAGGGTACCGGAGGCCCAATCCAGGGGAAAGGGTTAAAAGTGGTGGCACAGTGCGCTCCTTACAACGCACTTGTGGCACCACTGGTGTTGCAGGTGTCCATGGGCGGCGGTAATCGCCTACCCTCAGGTGATCCGTGGGCTCGTCTGCCACCTATATTATAAATAAAAATAAGATCGTATCATATGAGGCCCTTTAATAAAGACGCGATTAGTAGGCAAATTACTTTGAGTGCGTGTTGGCTATCAACGGACTTCCTTTATTATAAAATACGTTAGATAATGAAGTTAAACAGACATAGTATTGCATGTCTTCACGGTTATGCATTTTTCGATGTGTTTAACAGAACAATTCATAATGCGATTACCTACCTACTGGATAGGCCTCAAAAAAAATTGTTTGTAGGTAAAATTGTGTGATCAAATCTAAATCCTGTAAGTTTCCTGTAAGTCCTTTGAGGCGGAGCGGAGTGAAATCCACCAATTTACTGCCCCACACATTAGGTTGAATATCAATTGAGATTTGACAGATTGTGGTAACCTGATGTATGGCTGACTGTACCTAAATCTGTCCCACTAAATTATCCAGAAACTGACTGTACATCACAATCCTAATTCCTAACTATATTATAAATAAAAATAAGATCGTATCATATGAGGCCCTTTAATAAAGACGCGATTAGTAGGCAAATTACTTTGAGTGCGTGTTGGCTATCAACGGACTTCCTTTATTATAAAATACGTTAGATAATGAAGTTAAACAGACATAGTATTGCATGTCTTCACGGTTATGCATTTTTCGATGTGTTTAACAGAACAATTCATAATGCGATTACCTACCTACTGGATAGGCCTCAAAAAAAATTGTTTGTAGGTAAAATTGTGTGATCAAATCTAAATCCTGTAAGTTTCCTGTAAGTCCTTTGAGGCGGAGCGGAGTGAGTTCCACCAATTTACTGCCCCACACATTAGGTTGAATATCAATTGAGATTTGACAGATTGTGGTAACCTGATGTATGGCTGACTGTACCTAAATCTGTCCCACTAAATTATCCAGAAACTGACTGTACATCACAATCCTAATTCCTAACTATATTATAAATAAAAATAAGATCGTATCATATGAGGCCCTTTAATAAAGACGCGATTAGTAGGCAATTACTTTGAGTGCGTGTTGGCTATCAACGGACTTCCTTTATTATAAAATACGTTAGATAATGAAGTTAAACAGACATAGTATTGCATGTCTTCACGGTTATGCATTTTTCGATGTGTTTAACAGAACAATTCATAATGCGATTACCTACCTACTGGATAGGCCTCATAAAAAAGTAGGTAAAATGTTTGTGGGTAAAATTGTGTGATCAAATCTAAATCCTGTAAGTTTCCTGTAAGTCCTTTGAGGCGGAGCGGAGTGAGTTCCACCAATTTACTGCCCCACAACATTAGGTTGAATATCAATTGAGATTTGACAGATTGTGGTAACCTGATGTATGGCTGACTGTACCTAAATCTGTCCCACTAAATTATCCAGAAACTGACTGTACATCACAATCCATACTTCCATACTATCCATACTAATATTATAAATGCGAAAGTAACTCTGTCTGTCTGTTACTCTTTCACGCCAAAACTACTCAACGGATTTAAATCGTATACAGATAATCTAGACCCTGAGAAAGAACATAGGCTACTTTTTATTGCGAAAAGGGGGTTTACTTTTTATGGCGAAAAGGGGGGGGGGGGTTTGTAAGGGGTTGAAAGGGGGGTAAAAAGTTACTTTTCCACGCGGACGAAGTCGCGGGCGGCCGCTAGTGGAGATATATAAAAGATGTGCACCATAAGTGCCCATAACTATAAAAATAAAACAAATTAATAATATAGTAGTGTAGATTATACACTTAATTTAATTATTCTAAAACATTGCATTTTAAAATGGTATAAGTACAGTAGGTAAATAGGAGTGCATGCAGTAATAGTTCATTGCATTTAGTGCCACTGAATATTCTAACATTGAGATTTTTATAATGTGGTATTAATAATAAATTTGATATACATAGTTTAACATCAATTTTGTTTTCTTTGTTTCCCAGCAGGACATGCCATGATAAATAGGAAAGCTTTTGAGTGAGAGGCAGGGGTCTTCTAAAGTGATCATCACAGCCCAAGAACATCTACGAGTTAAGAAGAGTCGCTGATGCGTTGCCTGTAGAATCGAACAATTAAGTCTACGCCAGAATACGATGACAATGGATGCACGGCGAAGGTTATTAACGACTAATGGGTTTTCGATGGGTCACAAACTACCTACTAATCCTAATGCTTTAACGTCGTAAGGCCCAGATAGCAGACACAATAGAAAATAAATTATTTTTGCCTCGTATGAGAACATTTGGGTCTTACGACGTTAATGGTTGATAAATAAATGAACGATCGATTGATCTTGAAATATGTTCGTTCGTCGATTCTGTGATGAGTAGTGGAACAAATCGCATCGCATCGCATTACTTGACTTTTGATGGAACGGTATACCCGTAAGATCGACCGTATAATCGATTGGTAGTTAGATCTAGTCTAAAAACGAATTCATGATCGAATATGCAATCAACAAGAGACGCACATCATCTGTGATAGATAAGAATGGGGACTTCGGTTGTTAATTTGTTAAAAAGTAGGCCGTCTGGTAACATGTCTCCAATTATGCCTATCCAAATCTTTAGTAATGTCATAAAGTGAGGGAAGAATTTATACAAGTGCACTATGTAACACTTTTTATTAAGTGTTAGTACATCATCTATCACTAACTGCTATACTAATGAGAATTTGAATTGTGGATGCTTTACTAATTTTATGATAGTAAAGTTTATAAATTTAAACTGCACAAAAAAATGAAAATGTAATGGTAACCGTAATTACCAATTTATAGGAAGGAGTGACTTCTCTATTTATTGACTTAATGAACTACTGGGAATCCTAGTGATAAAATTCTACTTGTGTTATAATTTGTAACATGATTTATAATATTTTAAATTGCACATAAAGTTATCACTGAGTCCATAGTTTATTTTAAAAGGCTCGTCTGTTTCCGCATCACACAAAAACCTGCTAAATGGATATCAAGCTGTTGTTTCTATTGCATGTCTTCTAACTCCTCAGAATTTTATGTAGTAGGATAATATTTCTGACATATCAGCATACCATTGTCCATAACACTGATCGGAATTTGAAATCCCATTCAATAAAAGTATTATGAAAATATTGTATATCCATGCAATAGCAAAGTGATAAATGTGAAACCAAAAAATGTTCAGCAAGCATAAACCACTCCCAAATTCCGATCCATGTTTTGTTCATTCTTATCCTATTCAGTCTTCATTTTAAGCGGAAACAATTTACAAGCCTTTAGCCGACAACTAGGTGCCGTACATGTCTTGTCACAATGGATCATCGTCAGAGTCCAAGTCGTCCGAAGAATCATCTGATGAATCGCTGCTAGAATCTGATGATGTTGACTCATATTCATCGCTATCTTCAACAAATACTGGATTCTTCTTTAGACCTGGCAGAAGAGACATGGATGCCATTCTAAGCGCCATTTCATTCTCCATTATTTCAGTTTCTTCTTGTTGAACTAATTCTGCTGCTGCTTCCAATTCATCTAATTCTAAATCCAGATCATTTTTTGTAATTTCAATATTAGCTAAATTGTTGTATAGCTCATCGATTCCCTCATTCCTACATTTTTGTAAGAAAACCAAGTAATCTTTTATGTATAACTGGTTCAAAATATACCTTGCATCATTGCTTGTATTGAACATATTGTGTATTTCAATAAAACATTTTATAATAAACTTTTTTCCTTTTCTAAGTATTGACAATACATCACTTTTGACTTTCTCGCACAGCTCAAATCTTCTGAATATAGGATAGACTAATGCTCTTCTGTAGCAAGCAATTAAGACTTCTTTCATGTCATTAAAGACACAAAACCAGCTCAATGTAGATGACAACTTATTTATCGTCCAACTGGACTCAACGGTACTCTCATTCAAAGTTGTTCTTTTATCGTAACAGAAACCATAGAGGATATCAATGAGTCCAAGCATAATCTGCCTCTTTTCAGTTTTGCTAAGCAAGTAATGTTTATTAGGTAAATCTTTCAATATTGCTACATCATCCACTGAAAACTCGACATTGTTATCTGTACTTTCCCAGTATGGAGCGGTTGACAAATAGGGAGCTATGAGTTCGTCATCATACAGATCAGCTAAATAATGATCTGAAGAAAATTTATCATTTTCATACTGCATTCTCAAATGGTTGCGTTCATGAATAGCGACGTTTTCAGGAGTCTTTAATTCAAAAATCTGAGGAAATTCGCTACCGATGTCGTTAAACTCTGTAGTTATCTTGTTTGCAAAGCCAAATGAGAACTTATTTCCATTGTCCTCTTCCTGCACATCGTCGAATGTGATACCATCCTCGTCAAGCAATTCAACAAGGCTAGGGTTGATGTCTGGAATGTCCCGTGGGGCTAGTAAACTGGTAATCATGTCCAAGTTTTCGAAGTATTCACCGGGCGTTTCTTTGTCAAAAGTAAGACTGAAATCGCCAGAGTCGCAGGTGTAGGACCCTTTAGAGCTATCATTGTCAACGATCCTGCCTGGTAGCCTCAACCGTAAGAAGTACGGACTGGATACGAAAAGAAAATTTTCACCATCAACATCGATTTCGGTATCCCCGATGTTCGTGTAGGGAGCATGGACGACAATAAACACGTGATTCTCGTCTTGAGAAAGTTTGAACCTTGGTGTTAACATTTTGAACACATTCAGAGTAACATTTAATTCATAAATCACTAATGCGCAGTACCAAAATAAAACAATGGAAGGATCGATCGATCGCCGCGCACATGCACTTTTCACACACGCTCTTAAAAAACATTGCATGAGAGGGCTGTCAAATTGACATTTGTACGCCAAACGTTCCGTTTCTATAAACAAAAAATACAAAGCATTTTCAACTGGGTGTTCTACATATTCCCAACATCTTATATACAAAGTTTACCAAAAATACTGCTTAAAACTGTAAACTGCGTTCACTCCGAATCTTTATGGATTTTTGTTATTTCCAAATCCGAATAAAAACGTAGTTTATTCGGATGAGAAAGCGTGTAACTGAAATATGCGCGTTTTGTTATTTCTCCTCAACTCAACTTCGATAGGTATTTTTGTTATAGAAAGCAAAATAAACAAATAATAAAAAAACTGTGTTTGACAAATCACACTCGTACTTTTTGTTTAGAAGTTTTTTCCCTAATCCAACTGGTAACTATTAATAGCTTGTAATGACCCCCCACATACAATCTATTTTAAATTAAGAATGCATCAACAGAAAATCAGAATAATGCGTGGGTGCAAGTATTATGTAGGCGTAAAGTTTGGAAGTATGTCTAACGTGTTGTAATAATTCATTCGCTTTCACTTGCTGGAGTAATAAAAGACTTTTAATCAAAATTACGGGTATTTCATTAGGTGATAAAAGTTTCTTAGCCAACTTGCGTTTCGTTAGGCCAAACATTGGCAAATTGTCAGATTGATTGATCAAATTGACAATTCGAAAATTCGCGAGTTCTTGGAGAAATCAAAACAGACTAAAGAATTAAAAATAATATTTTATTTACCGCATGTTTTGTAAAACAAACGTGAGTTTTTTATAACAACGTCCAAGCTATTATGCCGGTTGGTAGGAAACGTTGGAATCTTCATGGTAAGTGTAATATTTACTCTTATTTATGTGCATACTGTTCATGGATCTCCACATGAACAATTGCTCTATTTACATAAAATTTGCTTTTAATAATGAGATTTGTTGAAGCGAGGTTCATAATGGGCATCACAATAGAGATTTAATTGAATAATAAAAGCCTACTATAGACAGAACATTCTATTGTACTAAGGAGTAGGTAACTTTTGCTATAACACATTTTTTTTTGTTTATCTACTTGTTTTTATTATGGCCCTGATTAGATGAGCTCAAATCTCTAACACACATAATTAAAATACCTACATATTGCTATGATAGTAACTTTCACTTCATAAGTTCCTAATGAGTGTCCAAAGTTGTGGATTTTGAAATTAATCTCCCAATATTAAATTCTACAGCATTATTATACATTTATTCATCACAGTTTCCAGAAATCGGCATGGTAAATTATTGTTTTATCAATAATAATTGTATTCGTACATGCATGTAGGGCACATCTGTTTTATGCATGTTATGTAAACATTAAATTTAACTTATTGAAAACGAATAGTCATAATTTTAATTACAAAAAATTGGGAGTATATTTTTTCTTAACAATATTAGATAGTAATAAATGGTTTTAGTGAAACTTTGCAGTAGTTTTAAGTAAATATTTTATTATTTGGAAATTTTCTATTAAGTTTATTTTTACTTTTTCC
The DNA here is from genome assembly GCA_014851415.1 of Cnaphalocrocis medinalis. Taxonomy (NCBI): domain Eukaryota; kingdom Metazoa; phylum Arthropoda; class Insecta; order Lepidoptera; family Crambidae; genus Cnaphalocrocis; species Cnaphalocrocis medinalis. The sequence continues at coordinate 8,555,483 of CM026298.1, read as the reverse complement.
GATCAGGTAGAAATTCAAAGGGCTATTTTATACCAATTCTATATTTTTATTTCTATATTATCTCCATTACACTGAAGGTAGTTTAAATAGTAATAATATTCCAATACTTTTGATTCCACTCTTACTTCAGATGGACCACAAGGGTCTCTGCGGAGGCTGCGTAACCAGCTTGCTGAAGACGGCTGTGCAGAGTCGCAAGTGGTGCTTGCGAAACAGCTGCTAGAAGAAAAGTGTGGTATGTGTCTTTATCGGCAGAAATCAAAATAGATAATAGTTTATCTATTCTGATTTCTGCTGTTTTATTAACTAATAATTTTTATTACCAAGAATTTCAGGCAAATACGTATAGTCACCTATTTGCCTAAAGTTCTTGGCAATATATAACATGGAGCATGTTAATACCATCGAATTTGAATTAAACGCAAAGATAACTCTGTAGGCGATGCTGACCTTCTGTTTCTATGTTATTTCGAGCCCAGGTTTAGGTTGTACCTAGACTCAAAAAAATAACATTGATATCAAAGAGTTTGTTGAGCTACGCACTAGACAATATATCGTAAGATGTAACGCACGCAGCGTATGTATGTATGAATGTGTGCGTAGCCTGTTTAGTCAACTCGGTCAATGCGATGTAGGTTGGAGGCTATCTGTGTCTATAAATATGTGACTGGGGCCTAACAACCCATAAAATAAAAAAAGATCAAACTCCTATTAGTCATGTATAGAGTATTGTATATTCAAGTTTGTTCTCATGAACTGATTTCCCACGTAAAAGCTTACTGGCAGCTATTATAGCAATCGATAGTGATATCTCTATTCACTGATAAGAATATCATTAAACATTATGACAGGGGATTCCCTAAAGTACGTATGTATGATAAAATGCAATGTTTACAGAGCTTGAAGCCGACAAGATATCGAACTTCAAACAGGCGCTAGAATGGCTCATTTGCGCCACTGAGCAAGCACACCCTGAAGCTAGAAGAATGTTGAGAAGGTAAGCAAGTTTTTCCACCATCTCTCTCACGAGTGTGGTAATAATAAAGTAGTAGTTCATAATTTACGGGGCTTTTGAGTGAAGACCGTGTACAGGAAATCGCAGCCATTGCATGGCTGGCCCCTGTCAAGTTGGACCGATCTGGTGAAGGTCGCGGGAATTCCTTGGATGCAGGCACACGACCGATATGTGTGGAAAACATTGGGTGTGGCCTATGTCTAGCAGTGGACGTCTATTTGCTGAAATAAGGATGATGACTTTACGTCAATATACTGTCGATATTTTAAATTACGTAATCTTTCTTTTGACTCTCTCGTCGTCGGTTAAAAGGAGTGGAAATGGCACCGTCTCGTCATAAGTGTTCACCCTGGGTGTCAACCCTGCTATTTACGTTATCCTCCATTCAGGAATACGTTCCCCGCGTAAAGCTACGTTTCCTGAGTGAAAACCAGCCAATAGAAGAAGCTTGGTCGTTTAGAAGCGGAGTATTTATGCAAATCAATTGGTGGATTTCATTCCGTTTCGCTCCGCTCTGCTTCAATAGAAACGCAGCCGTAGGCTGCCTGTCCATCGAAGCGGAGCGGAGTAAAATCCGCCAATAGAATGGCATAAAAACTACGCTATTCGACAAACAAACTTCTTCTATTGGTGGATTGGATTTCACTCCTCTCCGCTGCAATGGAAACGCAGCCTTACATACAGGAAGGAACGCCTTATGTAATAATTCCTTTTTTCAAAATACATTAATCCTCCACACTGACCACGAATGAAAACAACACCCCTGTCAAACAAAACAAGCTTGTCAGTGTCAAACAAGGCTGCACTTCGGAAAATATCTAAACAAAACGGAATAACTGCGTAAAGTCAACAACGATGATGATATGAGGTAACTATGTGTAGAATTACTGCCATTCTTCGGTGAGGTAAACATAAACACGAGCGTTTTCTGTCGATACCTACGTTAGTCCGGACGCAAGGCTCTGTAGGGTCGTGTGGTTTACCTACTGTGATGAATGGGCAGCTGCACGATTTTGCGCTTTGGAAGATACGATGGGATCGGGTGCGTGATGAACTGCGGAAGTCGATGTAAGAGATTTCGTCTTATTTTTGTGATTATGTTTAAACTAGCGGCCCGCCCTCACTTCGCTTCGGGACCGTAATTCAGAAATGAAGTAATAGATGGCGCTGTGCTCAATTACGTGATGTAGTGAAATATTATTATTAAACCACGATTCGGATAGTTTCCGAAACGTGTATCCATGATTCAGCTAGCCTGGTTTGAAGGTTTGCGAAGATCAGACGGCAGTCGCTTCATTTTTTGACTAGCCGGATGGCGCATTTGGTGGCATACGCCAAAGGTCGTGGATTCGATCCCCATATCCTGGATAAACATTCGTGTGATGGATACTTGTGTTTGTTCAGTGTCTGGGTGTTATATATGTCTTTAAGTATTTTTTATTCTCTGTTGTATGAAATCTGTAACACAAGTTGTTCAGTGTTTGGGTGTTAACCCTTAACCAGGCCGAAGACATATTTTTTTTCATTGGTTTTCAACCTTATCATAACTGCATAAAGTTCAAAATCTAGTGGTCTCATATGGTACATAGCCTGGTTAAAGGTTAAATGGTATGTGTTTAATTATTATATTTGTGATCGTCTGATATTTGTAACACAAGTGCTTAAGCTACTTATTACCGGAGTGTGGCTAATTTATGAGATGTTGTGTTAATTTATTAATATTATTATTGTTATTACCAAACTTCCGTATTTGAATCATGGCCTTAAACAACTTCCTCAATCATAATCTTCAGAAATTAAAATTTTTAGAGTCTGTTACATTGATTAATCGAAAATAAAATACCTACCTACTTTTGTATCGATTTATAGTATGAAATGTATTACCAAACCATTGCATAAACTTATAGGTTCAGAACTGGGCATGTTTGTACGAAAAAATAGTCTTAAGTCGATTTGGTTGCTCGCTAGTGTATTGTAACGATTGTAAACTGGCCATTGGCCTATTATTTAAAAAATGAGTAGGTAAAACTTCTAAGTTTAAAAAAGGATCTCGAGAAGAATGTTGTTTGAAAATTTACGTTGCGTACATTAAGTAAAAGTATCTTGCATCTCTCTTAGGTGTATCCGCAGCGGTGTGATAGACGAGGACAGCGCGGCCATCGTCCGCGCGAAGTCGTGTCTCGCCGCCAGCAGACAGGAGACAGTTGCCAGGAAGGCGGCTAGAGATCTGTTCGCCAGGTATGTCTTTCGTCTTCTTCAAATGTCTACCTGTAGGCCTAACATGCGTACCGCGACAAAGTTTTGTCGACACTCGTATTGTGTCGGCGCAAGTTGCTTCTCGCTCACCTGACTGAGCAATGAGCGGGATAGAAGGAGACGCTCTCGCGAGCGAGAGTCGACAAAATTTTGTCGCAGAACGCATGTTAGGTCTACAGGACTTTTTGTCTCCGCGGTGAAATGCAGGCGGCCCGATTCAAGTATTTATTTACCGATTTGATGTTATGGGTCGATTGCCTTATGCATACCCGCCGCTCGGGTGCTTATGGGAGTTATGTGGGGCTCTCCTCTAGCCGTGGCCTGAGGCATACCCACTAAACCTGAGTGGGAATGTCTACCAGGACTGCCTTAATGAAAGCTTCAATTTTTTTTAATGTGATAGGTGTTAGGCGAGCAAAAGGATCACCTAATGGTAAGCGACTCCCTCCCCCATACTACGAGCCCTGGGCCCGTTTTGAGCCTAAATAGAGCACTAATTGTTATGGGCAGTAAAAAAAAGTATTATCAGCAAAATGAGTTAATGGGTCAGCAAAATGAGTTATTGGTCAGCACAATCAGTTATTGGTCAGCAAAATGACTTATTAGGTAAGCAAAATGAGTTATTTTATTTTATGTTATACTAGTGGCCCGCCCTCACTTCGCTTCGGGACCGTAATTCAGAAATGAACCAATAGATGGCGCTGTGCTCAATTACATCGCGCAAGCGTTTCGTGTTTTTGGTTTACAAGCCTTGTCGTTGTCTATAGAAGTTATCTCTTTTTATATAGTATAGATTTATTATCTCATAAAAGCAACAATTTGGTTCGATAGCTTATCGAACGGCGAGCAGTACATAACCACAGCGCAACTGGAGCGGCGGATCCGCGAGATCTGCAACACCACCCTGCGGAAGCAGCCCGACGACCAGGACTCGCCCGATGATGACTCGCCAGGTAAGTCCTAGCAGGTGTTCCATTATACAGGGTGTAACAAAAAGGGGGTATCATCCTAAAGTGAACCGATTCTGACACAGTTTACAAATCTCATTTAAGAGTATTTAACCTGCTAAGTTAATATTACGATTAGTAATATTTAATTGAAATCCGATTTTTCGTGAAATCCATTTCAATTCGCACATCACTAATGAGCAATCAGCTGATAGGGATATTAACCTTTGACCGCTCCTTTTTGAATAGTTACCACCTCTTGCATTCCTGACAATAGGCTTGTTTCCAAGGTTAGAGATTGGAAGATTTTTTGTATAAAATGGAGAAATAACGGTAAAAAAAAACTATATACAAGAATTTAGTTTGATATTTTTTGTCATCAGTCAATTAAAGTTAGATCTAAATTTGATACGTAACTTGATTTTAAAAGTATTACATTTACTAAATAATTATATACAATTAGATAATTCATGCAATTTTGAGCAACTTTTCTTTTGAAACCATTTTCATAAACGCATTATTTAATATAGCTATCGAACAAAGGTCTCCCGTGATGAACACAAACTAGCACCGTGTGACGTCACAGCGTGGCAGGGCCGTTGTATGGAGCGTTTTGACAAGGTTTATTTTATGTGATCTTTGAATGGTGATATCTCGGAGAATATTCATGCTAACAGAGTAATCTTTTGCCGATGTTTCTACTCTGGAGAGCTTCTTTGATTACTAATCAGAAAAAAAAATTGGAAACAGGCCTATTGTTTGCATACAAAATTTTGTAAATGAATTACGGGAAGATTGTTTATCTTTTTTTTTAAATTATTTTTATTAATTTGAAACTTTGCATATAGAACCTACACAAGGTACACATTATTTCCCTTTATGGTTGATACCCCCTTTTTGTTCCACCCTGTATACCACTAAACGTGTAACAGAATATATTTTTATCTAGCTTTTGCCCGCGGCATCGCTCGTGCCCCCTACTTTCCTAAAATGGGGGGTTAGAAAGGGGCAAAAAGTAGCCTATGTTATTCTCCATCCCTTCAACTATCTCCACTTTATGAAATCACGTCAATTCGTCGCTCCGTTTTGCCGTGAAAGAAAGACAAACAAACAAACAGACAGACAGACGGACAGACAAACTGAGTGACACATTTCTCATTTATAATATTAGTATGGATAAAATTTAAAAAATATAAAAACTCAAACTGACAAGTTGCCATTATATACTTTTATTTGATACCTATATTACAGGAATCAAGTGTAAATATGTAATTCATCATTTTGTTGTGACCGCCATCTTAAGTTGGCGGCTATCTAATCCAGTTTCTTTCTTTTGTCTTTTTTGTCTATGGGAAAATTTATTTATTTATAGTATAGGAAGGCAAACGAGCAAGCGGGTCACCTGATGGTAAGTGAACACCGCCGCCCATGGACATCAGCTACACCAGAAGGATTGCGGATGCGATGCCGGCCTTTTAGGAAGGTATAGGCTCGTTTCTTGAAGATTTGGATGTCGTACCGGTTCGGAAATACCGCTGCGGGAAGTTGATTCCACAATGAGGAGGTGCGCGGCAGAAAGTGTCGTGTAAAGCGCATGGTAGAGGATGAAATGTGTTGTAATCAATGAATGTTTTCATACTCTTGCGTAGATGACGAAGCCCGCGCCCTCGGCGCTGAGAACGCGCTGGAGCCGTCGCTGCTGCAGGCCGGCGACCAGGTGCACACCAATGGCACCCTGCGGCCCACGCACACCACTCACGACGGTAAACTAATATTTACTAGACTTAGTTCGCTTGGACTTTAGGTTTTACGACCTCACATTAGAAACCTCAAAAATTGTAGCCTATGTGTTATTCTGATGTATAAGCTATATTGTGGTAAAGTTTCATTCAAATCCATTCAGTAGTTTTTACGTGAAAGAGTATCAAACATCCATCCTACTACTATTATAAAGGCGAAAGTTTGTATGGATGTATGGATGTTTGTAATAGGTTGGTGGCGCTAGTTTCATTCGTAAAGCCCCTTAACGTTTAGTAACAACTTTTTTCTTTCCCCAGATTACCCGGACCCTTGCAGCCCAAACGACGACATCCGCAACCTAACCGTCGACAACCTTGTCTCCGCCGCCGTCGACTACTGCCAGGGGGAGCTGCCGCTCGTCAGCTACGACCTGACACTCACCGACCCCGGCCTCAAAGCCCTCGACCACGTGCCACTACTCCACCAGGCCTTCCTCCACCCCATAGTCTTCATACAACTCCTATACCTCAAACTTCTATACTACTTCGCAACATTCTCCTTCAGACTCTCCAACATCGAACTGGCACTTCTTCTCATAGCATACTTATCAGTCAGCGCCGACTCCTTGTACCACTTAGTCCCACTAGTCTTGTACTACGTGAGCTTCGTCGCAATGGTGATATGCACTTTCAAAATGTTACACGCCAAACGACAGTTTATAGACTTCAGGAAATGGTCCGGATTGTTCCTGAGGTATTCCGACGGGAATCTCCAACCGGACGAGTCGGAAAATCTCTTCGTTAGAAATAATCTTGGACCGTTCCTTCAGTTTTTCCTAGCGTTATTCATAAATTTGTTTTTATACCCTTTTATAGCAACGCAATGGGTGCCGTTCTCAGAATTCTGCGTTCTATCCTTCTTTCTCATGTTTTTGACTCTATTCTCATTTGGAACAAATGGTAATCCGTATCCAGACGTATTAGCGCTCATTTCATTCGGAATCAACGTTCTAGCGAAGTACCCCTACGAAAAGGATACAGTCGTCCATCAAGGGTGGAGGTTCCTAGATTTGCACATATCGAATTATCCGTCTTATATACTCGGGAATAGCATTGAGTTTTGCTTGAACGCTCGCGTGTTCTTCTCGCTGTTGATTCCTGTGATTTTGATCCTTATGGCTAAGAGGAGTGAGTGGCAAGGGTTTTTCAAGTTTGCGTTGCCTCACTGCGTGACGTTGAGTTGGTTGCAGATGTTTATAATGTGTTCGCACGGGTGTACGACGTATGGGTTGATAAGGGGGACGTTGGCGTTGGTCTGTTCGTTTCTGTTCTTGCCTCTGATTGGCGTGGTGACTATGACGTTGCCGGTATTTCGCATTCCTGCAGTATATAACTCTGTCGAGGGTTCTGTACACGGTGTCTATGGTGGTAGGGTTTGGGGCTAGCTTGTTTGTGACGTGTTTGCTGGCGAAGTCTGAAGCTACGAAGAAGTTCGTCACACCCTTCCAGGTGAGAAGTTTTTATTGATAAAACTAATATTTTTGTTTTTAAAATGTTATTTAACATAATCTTAGAGTTCAACTAGTATTGAATACTGTTACCGACGTGGCAGGCAAAGTCTATAGTTTTATACAATTATAGTGGCCCTTCCTCACTTTGTTTCGAGACATAGTTTTGTTATTTTCGTAGTTCGAATCTTTAGCAATAGATGGCGCTGGGTGATATAATTATCGCGCCAGTGTTTCGTCTTCTCGGGGTTGCATATAAGCCTTGTTGTTTTCCTCCGGAGCTATCTTTATAAATAGTATAGATTTGAAAATAAGAAGAGGTTCGTTTCATTTATGGATACACTCAATTTAGAAGTCTTAACGATTAATTCATTTTATCTTTATTCCAGCTCGCAGTCGGCCTGCTAACCTTAATCTACTTCGGCAACCAATTCATATCCAACGTACAAGACGACGGTCTCCCATCCGGCCTCATAGAACTCATAGGCGACGAGAAATCCAGCATCAAAAACCTTTTAAAGAACGACTTCTTAAACGATTACGACGATAATACATACCACATCAACTGGGACGATTATTATACGCAATGCAGTACGCCATCTTGGATGGAATACAACATGGCGGAGACTCAAGTCAAGTGTGCGGTGCTAGATGGCGCTAATGTCAATTGGGAGGGATATATTAAGGATGTCAAGTTGAAGACTGTGGTGAATAGGTGGAACGCTTTTTCGGAATATTTGCCTGGATTTTTGAGGGAATATTTTAGGTGAGTGAACGTTCAATTGAGAACGAAGTTTCGTTTCTGTTCGGTAGGGTTTCTAAAAGTGAACGCAATGTAAAAAGATTTAGAGTTCAAAGTTCTTAAGCGTCAAAAATACAGGGTGTAACTGTCACGTTTTTTAACAAGCAATCTGAGCAACAAATTTAGTTCTATGACTTTTGGTTGATTTGCATAAAAAAAAACAAATTTTCATACAAAGTCATTCACTGTTCGTTTTATTATTTTTTAATCTCTATATAAATACGTTTTCTGTCTTGTTTAGGTGCTATTACGGTGAAGAATATTCAACCTTATGCCGGGAGACCGAAGGCCCGAATTCGATAAAAGAGTGCGAGTTTGTGAGGAGCGTGGCGAGGCAAAGCGGGAAGAGTTGTCATCTCAATAATTTGAATGAGTAAGTAACTATTACATTTCGTTCAGTAGTTTTGACGAGAAAGAATAACAGACAGACCGAGTTACTTTCGCATTTATAATATTATTTAGGATAATAATTATTGTGAATAGCTATACATACTCCAAACTGGAATTCAAGACCAAAAAATCTACGACAGATACGTCACTGTGAAATCTGTTAATGTCACTGATGTCATTTTCAAGTGACGTTTTCAGGTTTCGCCAACCTTTTTGTCATTATTTTTCTTATTATGCAGACTAAACTGTCAGGTTTCCATACATTGTTTAAGTGTTGTGGGTAGATACCAAATGTTATTAACACCTGAAGTGTTACAAGCGCAATACCATCTTTGAAAACTAAAATTACGGATGGTTAAGTTTTTATTAAAGTGAAAAATTATATTTTTAATATTATTGAATCACAATTACCAATAAATAAATTACATCAGCGAGTGTTTTTAGAAAAAAGGGGTATACTATGGTTCGATAATTTTATTGCAGTAGCAACAGTGTAGTAGATTTTTTAGTCTTGAATTCCAGTTTTGCGTATAAAGTTAGTTGTTAAAGTTATAGCAAATTTTTCTTTCTTTCTTATTTTTTATTGTCTACACGTCTGTCTGTCTGTCTACACGTGAAAAATCTGTTTGATGCCGTATCTCACTTGGGTTAAGGACAGGTTGTCTAAAACTGCGTCACATACTAGTATTTATAGTTTTTTCTCTTCCATCAGATACACGTACGAAGTCAGACTCCTAATGGAAGCGGGCGGAGGGATACTGAAGCGAAGATCGGAGATATCAGTCATCTTCGACCATTACTTCAGCAACTTCACGCGGTCGCTGCGAGTCGACGACAAAGTCCGCTTCAAGGGCTCGCTTCATAACGAACAGGGTAAGTGCTACATAGTACTTTAAATGCCGCACTTAGAGACGTTAATTAAACCTTAATTGTCACATAAGTAAAAATATTGACTTTTATTTTAATAGACATAAAGACTATTTATAATTAAGATAATGAGCATTAAGGTTATATGACGTCTCTTAGTGAGGCACTTTGAACCCTTCCCATTCATCGTGGGAGAGCCACGCTTCGGCTTTAATGCTCGGACACGGTCACACAGTAGATCAGCGTAAAGTAATAATAAAAGACCCGATTGGGGGAAGGGGGGAGGGAGTTAATCCTTTAATAGGGCTCTGTCGATATGTAAGACACCATATTTTGAAACTTGTGTTAGAAATAGGGCCAATAACCAATGAATTGTATTTACCTACCCCCATTAAGGGGTTAAAAGGTTGGCAACGCACTTGTTACTCCACTGGTGCTGTAAGTGTCTATGTACGGCGGCAATCGCTTACCATCATGTGATCTGTCTGGTCGTCTGCCACCTATCACAAAAAAGATCCTCCAAAAAGTAACGAATACTCCTCAGATATCCACGGATACGGATATCCGGCACATCACTAATTTAGGACAGTGAATGTCAGAATCACCGAACAACTAAAAAAAAATAATTAAACATTTTTTTTCGCAGGTACATACAACATCGGTACCAAAGACCTAGTGATATACGGCCACGAGATATACTGCATAGAGTGCAAAGACGCCCGTGGAACCATCAGCTCCAAACATCCCCCAACATCAAAATTCTCGGATCTCTTCAAGACCATCGTAAACGACTGCGTGGTCTCCACTAAGTATATACTCAACTTCCTACTCAATCCGGTGATAGTACTCAAATAGAGTTACGAAACAGACTGACAGGTGACAGTTGACAGGTGACTTTTTTTTTGTTCCTATTTGACATACGTCCACGTTTAAGGCGGGTCCAGACGAGTGTAACGTGTAATGTAATCCACCGTGTAGTAGCTCAACAAAAGAGAAATTTAATGATGAGGGTTTTTGCAAATGAAATAAAGTCCCAATTGCGTTTTTATATCGTCATTTTGATATAATATGTTTTGTAATTTGACCTGACATCTACAACCGACATAACACCATTATTTAAAGAAACTTTCATTGAAGCGTTACCTTACCCCTAATAATTATAAAATAACTAGCGACATCGAGTATAAACTAACATCCACCGAAATATATTTTTATTCAATAAACAATAAAAAATAAAAACATTATTTATTACCTACAATCTCTTACCAATATGGCGTCATTAATTTATTTACAGACTTGTGACGTCATCTTATACAAATCTTATTATTGAATTATGTATACTCATCATTAAATGTTTTAGATTAATTTTGGTATTTTTTAACCTGTCAAATGTTATGATGTAGTATTTTTTGATTTATAATATTATTTATCTCATATTGGTGTTTCAAATAGGCACAAAAATAAATTAAACTTATATGGCCAGTCTACCTAGTGTATCAGTAAATGATTCCACGCAAAAACGCCTAAGGCAACAAGCAGGTCTCCGTGTTTTATGATTAAAAGAACTCGTTAGAAACAGATGTCGTTCCCAAAGAGTACCTTTTGAAAACAGAAACCCCCCTTTGAGACCAACAACACTCTTTGGTAATAAATAATAATGGATACTATTTGGAAATAAAGGCACTCATTGGAAACAAAGTCAATTTGGGAATAAACTATTTGATGTACAGTCACTATTTGGGACAAATAGAGTGCATTTCCATGCATCCTGGGAACAAACGCACTCTTTGAAAATAGAGGCACTGTTTGGAAACAAAGGGACTCTTTGTAAACAAAGTCACTCTTTGAAAACAAAGGCACTCTTTGGAAACAAAGGCACTCTTTGGAAACAAAGGCACTCTTTGGAAATAGATGCACTCTGAGTATAAAGATTTTTGCTCGGATCCTGTATACAAAAATCTTTATACTCCTATACCTACCAGGCGACCTATAGGTCGGTTTGTATTTGTAACTATGTGCAATGTACAGACAGCCACACATCAGGTTACCACGACCTGTCAAATTTCCTCAATTGATACTCAAACTTATGTGTATGACAGTAAGATGACAGTCGATTGAAGAAATTTGACAGTTTCGTATACTTTGATGTATGCCTGGACGATCCTAACACATTCGCACACATTATTCAATATTAGTTGATCTCTTAACCCTTGGCATGCCTGGTGGGCATAAGTTACACGCTATGCCTGGTGGGTCTCTCAGACCCTGATTTCAAAATAGCATTTTTTTCTGTAAATTTTATTATGTAAGGTGATTTAATGATTCAAGACTCATGTTTAAAGGGCAAAAAAGAGATAGTAAAAAAATCACATTAGAATTTAATCAACTTCATTAAAATATTTGAAATTAAACTTTCACTCATATTTTTAAGCAACATTACGTGACTATAACTTTGTTGTCATATAATTAGTATCAAAAGTAATGAGATCATAGTCAGACTTTAATCCAGTGTAAGGCACTATCATATACCTTAATCTAAATAACAAAATAATTACTTTTTATCACTTGCATTTACATTTTGTAAAGCTTTAGTTTGGTAACACTCTGCGCATTGAAAAATCAAGTGGTTAAGACAAATGTGACAACTACATGTCTCACAAATGTACGGTTTCGGTCGGTTTTACCGACCTTTTTTCGCGGGACAAACATGGCATCTTCGCTTTATTCTAGGAGTTGATTTTTTCAACGGTGGGCAACCATGATCACCTGTGCGTTACATACAAAATAAAGTCACGCCGTATGCCTGGTGGGGTCCGTGGGACCCGCACGCACTTTACGCACGTCAATTTACGCTCGTAGCTCGCCGTGGACTGAGGAATCGGGCGGAGGACCTTCCTTGGTTAGTAACGGCCAGCTACTGAAAACGGTGAGGCGCAAAATTCAAATTTTAACGAACTACACAGTTCGCGCGTTGGTGTGGGTCTGACAGACCCTACCAGGCATGCCAAGGGTTAAAGCGCCTATGTATTTATATTACGGTTGTTTAATCGCTGTTAATCTATAAAAAGTATACAACATGTTTTCACAAAAATGTTTATTGTAAAATAACCAATGAAAATTGACTTTGTAAAGTGTAACTTGTAAATAATATGCAATAAGAATTGATAATATTTCCAAAACTATCATGAATGTTGTGTCGTTCTACTTTCCCGATGTGACTCGAGTAAACTGACTTTGTCACTCGAATTATGATATCGAATATTTTTATGGCATAGACAAGTTATATTTAAACAATACTGGCATATGAAATCATGTGCTTGTAGATGAGTAAAAGTGAGGCGACCGTGGTGGCTTAGGGAGGAATATCTGGTTCATTTTCCCTTTCTCGACAAGGAGAATATTTTCCCCTTAGTATTTCGTATAAGTCAATGGGTACCTAATAAAATCATTATCAGACTACATAACGAATTTTACTTACTATGCTGGCTCAGCGTTTCAAAATGGATATCTATTGGCTTTCGACATCTTCTATACTATTAATAAAGAGGTTAATCTCATATTCCACGCCAGGGCTTATAGATAAACCTAAAACATGAAACACTTGCGTGATACAATCAACGTCCAGCGCCATCTATTAGTAGACAGTGAAACTACTGTCTCGAACGAAGTGAGGACGGGTCACTATTATAAATAAATAGAGGAAAATATTTCCCTTATCACGACAAGGGTTAAAAGCTACGCTTTAAACGCATTTTTATATTACAACGCTTATTAACAAAAACTTGCCTTTCTATACAATTTCTTTTGTTATTTCATATTATTTTATTTTATCGTTATTATGAAGGTTATTTTACGTAAACAGAATTGTATTCGAAGTTAAATAATGGAGTTTTAGCTTCCTTTTGCCATTTTCAAATGTTATTTGTTGTAACATTAAACGTACCTTGAACATCAAGCTGTCCCTTTCTGACTTTGACAGGTGAACAGCAACTTATTTGAGAGGATCTCAAAATTAAACATCATTAGGTTTTGTAAATATAGTAGCGAACATCATTTGGAAGATTCTAAAGCAATAAAAAACAAATAATAAATATTTGCTAGCTTATCAACTGTGCTCGAATTATCTCAAAAATGTTCGCCATTCTCCAGTGTTGCTAAGTGCAATAATTTGACTGCTCTGTCTACAAAATGTTGACCATTAGTCTATTGTTATGTAAACAAAATTGTATAACTCATTTGCTTTACAAAAATCTACCTTATGTCTGAAATCTTGGTGATAACGGTGATCAAGTTTGTTTTTTGAATTTTAATGCTGTCAATATTCTGTAATGCCTATAAATAGCATAATTAATGTGTTATTGTTATTTATTATTATTGTCACGTCAATCACCTCATAATGTTAAATTACGTTATTTGTGCTATACTATAATGTGTTTATGTGTATGATTTCCAGCGTTGCCAGTCGACCCGTTTTTATCGATTTGTAATATTTTTTATGGCAATATTTTGTAATAATATTTTGGCCCGAAATTTAACAGCCACAGCCCCAGTCTCGCTTTTCGAAGATTTGAGTTGTGGCCTTTTTTTAGGGACAGTAAAATGACTTATGAAGACCCATTCTTGGCGACAAAATAGGACAGGTGTTGTTTGGAACTTTCGAGTTTTTAGATTAAATGATATAACTGTTTGGTTCCGATATCGACCAATAAAAGGGATTTTATTGGTCGAAATAAAGTGACTAAAGTGGGAACTTTGTCTAATAAATCTGGCAACGCTGATATATTCAGACTCTGTGACTATGTTGAATGTATGTGTGTTACGTATGATTCTTATCCTTATGATTGTATGACGTTTTAAGCATTTGGATATTATTCATTCGATGGTATTTTCTATAATGATGTAGCTGATTCAATTTTTTTTTCTATTAATTCCTAATTTTGAAATCTAATTAAACGGAGAATTTAAAATTTTAGTTATATAATATATCTGTGAAGTAAAATGAATACTTGTGCGAATGGAAAGTCGTATAAATGTCATATGTATGTATATGGATTTGGTTATTTTGTACAGTCGAGGAAATTTAATTAAATAAATTTTGACATGTCATTTCAAAAATAACACAATCGAATCGGACCACATTACGTCATCTAAACGATTTTCCATTCGCCGTAAACCACCTTCTTAACCTAATCTTGTTATGTAATACAAATTCTAACTTTGTTATACATAGTAACTATAGTTATAAACGGTTTGTTGCAACCAAACGCTTACTCTCATTGAAATAGGGTTGATATTTGTATGCATATTGTCGCTATTGATCTTATAAATAGCATTTAGTATTGACGAAAGGAATGTAAACACAAATATGATTAAAATTGACTTATGTAAACTAAAGATCTTGAAAATGTTAGCCAATGAAAAAATCTATACTATTATATAATTGTTTGTAAAATAATTATTATATGAAATGATATTGTAATGTAAATAATTATTATATTGGAATATTTGACTTAATTGATAAAAATCTGTATTAAAATGTATTTTTGAAATAATGTAATTGGCAATTGACATGGTAAAGGGAAAACTTCAAAAACAAAAGAATAAAAAATATTTTTGCCGTGCAGTACCTTAAATAAAAAAAAAATCTTAGGAATGGTACACACGGCGTATGTGGAGTTCACCCTTTTTGGACCTTGAACCGTTCTTATATCTGAGGACACAAGTGCTATTTTTGCACTGCGATATAATGATTTCTGTGACCCCTTGCCAGCTCAGGTATAGCGCTGCTCCTGCTATACCAAACTTTTTTTGAAGTTTTCGCTTTGACCAAGTTTGGTATTATGTGATGTAACGTTAGGCCTTGCTCGCTGTAGAGCGGAAGGGTATTGTCATATTGTGTTTTACGACAATAGATTATGAAATGTCAGTGTTAAAGGAATAAAGAAATATTTTGACTGAAACATTTTGTTGTTATCTCGTAGATTTACCAAATTCAATATTTTTAAGACAGATTTTTTTGATGGCAACCTTACTTTGCCATACTGTGTTTAATAGCTTTATCGCGTGTGTAAAGTCCTCTAGATGGCTGTAACTCTTGGACCGAGATCAAACTCAACGTCATCGGTTGTTCAAGCGACATTTTGACAGATCGCATCAAAAATGGTGATCAATCATCAAGCGTGGAGATTAAGCCTAACCCCATCATAGTAGCGATAACTTGATTTCTATCATGAGAGACCTTTGCCCCGCAGTGGGACAGTGTGTATATAGGCTGATTATTTACATCAAAAATACACGGTGTAGATGGACTTCAGTTCTATAGTTAATGCCATCTACTGGATTTTTTCACACGCGACAACTCCCATTGCGTAGATACAATATTACTTGGACGATAGTGTTAAGCGATTTAGTAAACCTATTAACATTCTCCATTACGCAATTAAGTGACAACTTATTTGTTCCGATCATTAGGTGCTATCTAATAAACAAGGCACAAGTCCGATTTGTACTTGCTCCATCAAATTGTTGTTTGCCATGTCAATAATTGTCAAAAGACCTGTATAAAACCTAAGGGTTTATCTTATTCGCCACAGTATTCCCTTTTGGTGTTTAGTGTAGAGGACCACAACAGGCGAAAAACAGTAAGTTTAGTTAGATTTCTTACTATATTTGGGATAAAAAAAATATTTTTATCTTCGTACAAAGGGCAGCCGTGGCAGGCCTCCCACCAGGTGGACCGACGATCTGGTGAAGGTCGCGGGAGTCCCTTGGATGCGGGTGGCACAGGACCGATCTGTGTGGAGAACTTTAGGGGAGGCCTATGTCCAGCAGTGGACGTCTATTGGCTGAAATGATGATGATGATGACAAAAAGCGTCAGATATCGATCTTTTAGTTAGCTTAGGGTCAAAAATATAGCTAGAGTGAATACGTAAACCTGACGCCGTGTGTACGGTGAATCTAATTGTATTATATTGACTTTGGGAGAACCACGCTCCGCCATGAATGGGCCGGCTCGGCCGGAGTGATACCACGGCCAAACAGAAAACCAAAGCGAAGCGGTCAACCAGCCTCGGCTCTTTTGCCGAGTGAGATGACCGGTTGGGCCAATATAAGTGGATTTAAAGGTCAGCAGCGCACTTGTGACTAAGTATATTGGTGTTGCGGGTGTCTAAGGGCGGCGGTATTCGCTTATCATCAGGTGATCCGTCTGCTCGTCTGTCAAAATAAAAAATACTATATTGTGGGCAAAATACAAGCTGTCCCTCGTTGGTTGAAAATGAGCTACAAGTAACTTATTGATATTGTTTTTACAGTAAGCAACATGAGCAGACCACTACCAAAAGGGTTGAAGTTGGGCGTGTCTGCACCAGCCTTCCAAGTAGATGGCCTGAGGGATGACTCTGGTGAGAATACAGCACTCATTTCATTACCTACTAGTTGCCCGCCTTTACTTTATTTCGGGAGTTTCTTAATGTAGTAGTTCCAAGCTGTATCTAATAGATGGCGCTGGGTGACGATTGCATCGCGCCATTGTTTCGTGGATTTGGTTTACTTCAAAGCCTTGTCGTTGTCTTTAGACATTACTTCATTTATATAGATGGTATAGAAGACTAGTGCAGGAGGCCAATTCTCGGTTTTCGCCTTTTTAAGTCGAGTCGACTTCATGGAATGCATAGACCAAGAACAAGATAAGGAATATCGACTGTAATCTGTGTTCTCTTAATGGTTGTGTCTTGTGCGATCCATGAAGTCGACTCGACATAGAAGGCGAAAACCGAGAATTGAACTCCTGGGTGTCGATTGGCGCCACGATGAACGCTATACTGCGAATCAGTAGGCCTAACATGCGCACCGCGACAAAATTTTATCGACTCGTTCGCGAAAGCGCATCATTCTGTCCCGCTCATCGCTCAGTCAGGTGAGCGAGAAGCAACTTGCGCCGACACAATACGAGAGTCGACAAATTATCTCGCGGCGCGCATGTTAGGCCGGCTGGACTATGTTTCGAATTTTTCGAAAATAGCTCAGGTTTGTGGTCACCAATCCACAAGGTAAACTAGCGATGACTTGATTCCTATGATTGAGGCCTTAGCCCTGCAGAGGGACAGTAGACTGATATTTTACTTTACATTCCAGATAAGTCCTCCAACGGCTCCTGGGAAGAGGACGCATACAAGTCGTACCGGTTTTACCTCCGCGATGTGCCCATGATCAAGTGGTTGGGCGTTAGCTACTACAAGTTCACTATATCCTGGTCCAAGGTTCTGCCGAACGGATTCGTCGATAACATTAGTAAAGAAGGTACGTTCTAATACATCACCAGTGATCGGATTTGGTAGTGCAATTTAGGGTCAACGACCTCAAACATTAGATTAGTATGGATACGTCATTGAGGTAAACCCCCCAGCTGGGCTAACATGCGCGCCGCGAGATAATTTGTCGACACTCGTATTGTGTCGGCGCACAAGTTGCTTCTCGCTCACCTGACTGAGCGATGAGCGGGATAGAATGATGCGCTCACGCGAACGAGAGTCGACAAAATTTTGTCGCGGTGCGCATGTTAGGCCTACAGAACACAATTTACCGTGGCAAACGTGGAAAGGTCGTGGGTTCGATCCCCACCCTGGACAAATATTCGTGTGATAAACATTAACTTGCGTTTGTTCAGTGCCTGGGTGTAATTTATGACTGGCCGGATGGCGCATTTGGTAGTGACCCTGCCTCATACGCCGAAGGTTGTGGGTTCGATCCCCACTCTGGACAAACATTCGTGTGGTGAACACTTGTGTTTGTTCAGTGTCTGGGTGTTATATATGTATTTAAGTATTATATTTCTGATCCTCTGTTGTCTGATATCTGTAACACAAGTACTTAAGCTACTTAAGCACTACGGAGCTACTACGGAGTCAGATCAATGTATGAGATGTGTGATTAATTATTATTTACGTATTTCAGTATTATTATATTTGTGACTACTGAGTACGGAGTCAGGTCAATGTATGAGATGTTGTGTAAATTTATTATTACCTATTTAGGTATTATTTATCTAATTTCCAGGTCGCGATTACTACAAAAGATTCATCGATGCTCTAATAGCCAGGGGAATCGAGCCAATGGTCACCATGTACCACTGGGACCTCCCCCAAAACCTTCAGGAGTTAGGCGGGTGGACTAACCCCCTAATCGTAGATTGGTTCGCGGACTATGCTAAGGTTCTTTTCAACTTGTACGGGGACAAAGTTAAGACATGGATTACTATAAATGAGCCGAGACAGGTGGGGGTGTTTGGGGATGCGGCGGTGAGGTACGCGCCGGGGGTGAAGGTGCGGGGGGTGGGGGACTACCTGGCTGCGAAGCATATGGTGATGGCTCATGCTAAGGCTTGGCGGTTGTATGATGAAGAGTTCAGGAGTAAGCAGAAAGGTGAGTGCTAAAGTTTTTTTTTCTAATGACGCTCGTGTACCCGAGCAGATGGATCACCTGATGGTAAGCGATTGCCGCCGCCCATAGACACCCACAACACCAATGGACTCAAAAGTGCGCTGTACCATGCAGAAAAAAAAACATGAAAGTGATTCTTTTTTTGTAACGCAGAATTATTGTTTTCATCATTCGTAACTTTTCAAATTAACATTTTTTATCTGTAAAACAGTTCTACGCATACTTTAACGTTGTCCCTTAAAGTACAGTTAATTTTTGGATTAGTAGCATTAAACATTACCTACTTACATATTTAAAAAATATTAGTCGAGGAAATCCAACTTCTAAAAATATTTCCATTTGAAACGTCAATTTCATAGGTTTTCATAGGTTTCAGGGGACTGGGGACTCAATAAATTAAAAAAAGAAATACTTAGTAATATTGCATTTGACGACCCGTTTAGCGCAATGGTTTGAGCGCCGGTTGAGACGTAAGGGTCGCGGGTTCGATTCCGCATCAACACAAATGTTTGTTGATGAAACAGATATTTGTCTTGGGTCTGGGTGTTTGTAGTTCCTTCGTTGTTTCTGGTTTCCATAGTACAAGGGAAAACCTTAGTTTGGGACCAGGACAATGTATGTGATGTTGTCTCAATTTATTTGTTTATTTCTGTTTTTAGGATCATGTGGAATAGCCATAGGAACAAACTACCTCTACGGCCTAACAGACTCCAAGTCTGACGTGGAAGCGGGCTCAGACGCGATGGACTTCGAGGTGGGGTTATACGCGCACCCCATATTCTCAGACGCGGGGGGGTTCCCCGAGAGCGTGGTGCGGCTGGTGGGGGAGCGGAGCCAGGAGCAGGGGTACCCGAGGAGTCGGCTGCCGGAGATTCACTGAGGAAGAACGGGAGCTGGTCAGAGGTAAGGTTAATTGTGGGAGAGCCACGCTTCGGCATGAATGGGCCGGCTTGACCGGAGTGATACTGCCTCAGAAAACCGGCGTGAAGCAGCCTTTGTGCTGTGTTGAGTGAGTGAGGATACCGGAGGTACACTCGGGGAAAGGGGATTAAAGGTTGGCAGCGCACTTTTAACTCCATAGTATATGCTGACCATTGTATTATATGGTATAATTTATACCATTTCTGTATCACTTAAAGAAATGAACGATTCTAATTCTGATTCTAGCGGCTACTGTCTGGTTGTTCTAACAAATCTTCGTTTGCAGGTACCAGTGATTTCTACGGCTTCAGCCACTACTGCACTCGCTTCTACACTCGCCAGTCGTTCCAGCGAGGCATGTACCCCTCTCCCTCCTGCGACGACGACCTGGGCGCCGCACACCTGGAGGCTGCCGACTTAGGGCCCAATTTTATAATGCCAGACACACAGAAGCCTGTTACCCCATCTTGCACGGTAATTCATTCTAATATAAACCGTATAAAAATGTTCGTAACCGTTACTGAAACTATCGGATATCCTTTATAAAAATGTTCGTAACCGTGACTGAAACTATCGGATATCCAATATAAAAAATGTTCATAACCATAACTGAAACTATCGGATATCCGATTTAAAAATATTTGTAACCATTTCTGAAACTATCGGATATCCGATATAAAAAATGTTCGTATACATAACTGAAACTATCGGATATCCGATATAAAAAAATGTTTGTAACCATTTCTGAAACTATCGGATATCCGATAAAAAGAATGTTCGTAACCGTTTCTGAAACTATCAAATATCCGATATAAAGAAATAATCGTAACCGTAACGGAACTATTGGATATATCGGATAAAGAAAAAAAATGTTCGTAACCGTAACCGTAACTATATATAAAACGTTCGTAACCGTAATCGAATCTGCAATAAATGTTTCAAATAGTATCAGATTTGGGCGGATCGTAATAAAGAGATGTTGTTACAACACATCGGGATAAAAATTATAGAACCAAAATGCGACGCACATTGTATTTGTAGCCGTCGCATTTCTTGTTCTATAATTAGGTATTTCCCAATATTTGACAAATGAAAACATACCTTTCCTTTTTTTTCAGGAAATGCCGTTCGGCATCAGAAGAGCCCTCAACTGGGTAAAAGACACATACAACGACCCCCCGATCCTAATCACAGCCAACGGGTACGGCAACCAGGGCGGTCTACAGGACGACGACCGGCTGTCATACTTCAGGAAGTACATCGACGCTGTGCTGGATGCGGTGGAGAAAGACCAGTGCAACGTCGTGTCGTATACGCTGGCTAGTCTGATGGACGATGAGTTCGAACTGGAGAGTGGGTTGAGGTGAGGACATTTTCTTTATGATATACTAGTGGCCCGCCCTCACTTCGCTTTGGGACCGTAATTCAGAAATGAACCGATAGATGGCGCTGTGCTAAATTACATCGCGCAAGCGTTTCGTGTATTCGGTTTACCTATAAGCCTTGTCGTTGTCTATAGAAGTTATCTCTTTATAAATAGTACAGACAAGTACCTATACTATTGGTAGATGTGCCGATGGATCACCTGATGGTAAACGATTACCGTCGCCCATGGACACCTGCAAGGGTGTCACAAGTGCACTGCTTACCTTTAAACCCCCCTTCCCAGAGAAATGTGGGTCCCATGGGCAGTTGGTGTCCAATCCAGAGATTGGGCCTCCGGTACCCTCACTCACGCAGCGAAACACAGCGTATGCACTGTTCACGCCGGTTTTCCGTGAGGACGTTTAAACCTGACGTGTTGACGAGATTTTTTTAAACCTCCGGCATGAATTGACGGCTCGACCCGAGTAATATAATAATAAATAATAATAAATTTCACTACATCACATACATCGGTATGACTCTGAGATAGGTAGCTCGAAGCACCTGTGTTACAGATATCAGAACCAACAGTGGAATTACAAATATACGTATAATACTTTTCTATTGTAAATATTTACTTATAATACATAGAAAACACCCAGACCAATACAAACAAACATGTTCATGCACACAAATGTTTGTACTGTGCGGGGATCGAACCCGCAACCCTTACCCCAGACGCAGCATTCACTACCACTGAACCAAACGGGTCGTCTAACCAATACTTATTTACTTACCAAATACCAGACTTACCAAATTTTTGATAATAGTCCAAACGTAACTTGATGGTAGTGAGATAGTGATTATTTTATGCTTATTTGTGATTTTTTTTCCAGTCTGAAGTTTGGTCTCTTCGAAACAAGAGCAGAAAACAAGGATGAGATCCAGAGAGCGAGGGCGTCTGCGTTCTGGTACCGGAAACTGAATGGCACGAGAATTTTGGACCCCCTGTATCAACCGACTTTGCGGAAACTCACTTTTTGAAAGTATTCAATGAAATAGATATAAAGCAGGATTAATAGGGATACGTGTGATATAATATTTTTATATTATAAAATAAATAAATAATTCGCAACAGGTCTTTATTTCTTTACTTTAGTATCCGCCCAGACTTTGGATTGGGATTTTCGTCAGTATTTTTAGTGAGATAAATTCTAAATCAGTTTTGGTGGCAGACAGAGAGGAGGAATGCTCAACACGAATTTAAAAAAAAACGGACTGATAATGAAGGAGAATTTGCGTTATAAATAAAAAAAACAGGTTAAACTCAAAGCCTCTTCCTAATGTGTCAAAAAAAACATAGCGCAACTGCCTTTTATCTCAGGGTATTATGATACCCCGTTGATATATTGAAAACATTACATATATAAAACATTGGACCTCCGTAAATTCCCCAAAAATCAATTTTCAAAACTTTTGTCGCATTGCAATTTGTTCAATGTAAGTTAGTTGATTGTGGAATCAACTTCCAGTAGCGGTATTTCCGAACCGGTACGACATTCAAATCTTCAAGAAACGAGCCTATACCTTCCTAAAAGGCCGGCAACGCATCCGCTCTCCTTCTGGTGTAGCTGATGTCCATGGGCGGCGGTGATCACTTACCATCAGGTGACCCGCTTGCTCGTTTGCCTTCCTATAATATAAAAAAAAGTATGTAGGTATTCTTACGTAGTAGCCTGTAAAATATCTTCTACTTTCTATGCGCTCGTATTAAATTAAGACATTAGTTATCATTTAGGTACCTTGCGTCGTGCTAGCTATCTAATCAAAATTTGTTTGCCTAAAGACCTGGTAATATACTTGTATTTGCTAAGTCATAAATGGTTGTTTGTTAGATCAGTGTTTTGCTAACCTACTGTGTTACAATACGTAACAGTTAAAAAATTAGGTAAGAATTATTTTAACATTTTATTTGCGATTCTATTACATGTTTCAGTAAGATAGTAGATCTATTAGGTATTGTACGCGATGGTTTAGATACCGTATTATGGGTATCTTGTTTCGTAATACGATAATAATAGTAATATGTGTTTTTAAAGCCGTTGAAATAAAGTGCGACCCACAAGGAAGCTGCCCCTGCCCCACAAATACAGTTAATAGGTAATGCGTTAAATCTTTATTACTATACTGTTGGGGAACTAACGAAGTTCCCATGTTGTAAAGCCAATGGGGTTACTATCACATAAGTGGCAGTGGCGCCATCAATGAATTTCATGATTTTCTTAAAAGACATTATACAGACAGTGAGTTTAATTTTATAAGAAAACTAACTCAGACTCACATGCTAGGTGACTCAATTTTTTATATTTATCAAGTACTTCACAACACTAAATGCATTTCGGTAAAGCGCGAGTCAGTGTGGCTACCAGTAATAGAAAATAATATAAATTTAATCGTATCCACACCAGTGTGACATTCAATGTGGACACGGAGAATACACGCAACCACCATGATGTATTCTCCGTGTCCACAATTGTTTAAGTTGGTTTACTAAAATTGCAACAAATGTGAATCAGTATTTGGTCTATGCATGTAATGGAGACTGATTTTGTTTTATTTATTGGATCACACAGGTCCCTATTACCTAATTACGTAGGTAATTAAAGACAAAATGTATTAAGTAAACACAAACAACAAATACAAATATTAAGTAATCTTATTACTTAGTTATTAGAGACTTGATGAAAGTACAGTAAAGGGAGAATCTAGGGAGGGGGGTCAAGGGTCACGCTTAACTCTCCCCCTCCCTTCCTGGGGATGGTCCATTTGTTTTTATTTCCACTATTATTTATAATTTTATTACATAGGACATCATGCGCCGATGCGATAATCCGTAGATCTTTTACTAAAATGACATGTCCCCATTTCCCCTTCCTCAACAATTAAGTACACCATCCTACGACTTTCAACGATAAAAACGTCCTTTGGAAAATAGTCTGCGGAGAAATCATTTGTACAAACTATACTTACCTAATATTTTGACAAAAATACATACTTAATTTATAGTTATTTACCTACCTACCTGAGCAAGAAACAATGGAAAAATAGAAATTCTTTTGTTTTAATTGGAATTCTTTCTTGACTATCTTTTGTTTTATTACTTAACGTGCATATAGGTTGAAATAAAGTGTTGTCATACGTTCCCATCGACTTCATAATATTTATTCAAGTGTATTATAAAAAATATCTAACAGATAGTATGTAATTATAAGTAGGTACTTATGTAAGGTCATTAATTATATTTTTTGTAGCAAATATGACCAGACTACTGCCAAAGGGTTTCAAATTGGGCGTTGCTTCAGCTGCTTACCAGATCGAAGGGGCTTGGAATGCAGCAGGTTAGTTCAAAATTAGGTAGGTATCTACTTGGGCTTAGCCTGTACCCTCACTCACTCGACGAAACATAATGCAGGGGCTGCTTCACGCCGGTCCTCTGAGGACGTAGTATCACTCCGGGTCGAGCCGGCGATTCATGCCGAAGCGTGGCTCTCCCACGGCGCTCTGTAAACAAACTTGGTATGTACTTGTATCAGCCTATATGCCCGAGCTATGTTCGAAGTATTGTTCGAACTTTTCGAACATAGCTGGGTATATAGGCTGATACAAGTACCTGCCTAAGTTCATTTACAGACGGCCAGCCAATGTTTGGTCACCAGTTCTTATTTATTTATATAGTTTAACATAGTTTATCTGGAGGATCACGAGTGTCTGACACATTTCTCTCGTATTTTTCTGACATAGTCTCTTATTTCACCGTTTAGCATCGTTTGTTATTTCCAGTAGGCCTAACATGCGCACCGCGACAAAGTTTTGTCGACTCTCGTTCGCGAGAGCGCATCCTTCTATCCCGCTCATCGTTCAGTCAGGTGAGCGAGACGCAACTGGCATCGACAAAATACGAGCGTCGACAAATTATCTCGCGGCGCGCATGTTAGCCCGGCTGAACTTTTGATCAACTAACGGCTCAGCCTATTTTACGGTGAACATTTACACCTTTCTAGATAAAACCCCCCACATCTGGGACACGTACAGCGCGAAGCCCGGCGTGGTCGCGGACGGGAGCACCGCTGACGACGCCTGCAAGTCCTACGAGCACTATCAGCGAGATGTGGCGATGATCAAGTGGCTGGGGGTGGACTTCTACCGGTTCTCTATATCATGGACGAGGGTGCTGCCCACTGGGTTTGCTAACAAAGTTAGTAAGGAAGGTAAGTCATTTTAATATCCCGCAAGGTTTTCTTTATGTATAAAGACGGAAATGTATAAAGAAAGAATAATAATAACAATCGCCGGCTAGTGTCACATTACATTATAGCAAAATTGTCAAGGGGCCTCTACGTGTTGGCTTCGGCCCCACGCACGCCTTCCAAAAGTCCGGGACATAATTATTGCCCGTGGTTATGGAACAAATGGCAAACCTAATAGGTAGGTTTATTTCTATATCTATCTTTAGTATGAACTAGGGGCACCACTGTAGTAGAGGGGTAAAGGGTCAAGGGGATATCGTTGTGCCGTGGACCCATGACATCATCCGTGATGGATGATGGACGATGTGGGAGAGTCCCAGGGGCTTTTTATCAATAAAACCCCTTTTTAATTGGGTTGGCGAGTGGTGAAAATGTGGGCATAAAAGTGACATAACAAGCTGCAGGCGGTTCGTCAATTTGTTATTAGAAAAGTTTCCTGTCTTAATTCTCCTACGAATGGCATCGTACAACTAAGTAGCGATTGTGTCACTTAATATAAACAGCACTTATCTTTGTTTCCAGGTTCTGACTACTACAATAAACTAATAGACGAACTGCTAGCCAACGGTATTGAGCCAGTCGTGACCATATTCCACTGGGACCTGCCGCAAAGCCTGCAAGATTTGGGGGGTTGGGCTAACCCTTTGATCGCCGACTGGTTCGGAGACTACGCCAGGGTGTTATTCAGCTTATACGGTGATAGGTAAGATTATTAAGTAGGTACCTACTCCTTGTTTTTGCAGGCCTGAAAAGTTATGTGCTGACTTCCTTGGGTTCAGGCTATTTGGGGATCTACTCTAGCCATAATCTGAGAAAAACTAAACTACTCAAACCTCTGGGGGGCTGCTCTTCTACGTCTGAGTGGGTAGAGGGCACGAGAACTAAATAGTCCCATCTAGTTATCTATCCCCTAGTGGAGACCCGCTATAAGTTCTACTGAGTTTCTTGCTGATTCTTCTCGGTAGAAATTGACCTTCCGAATCAGCAGTAGATTATAAAAATTGACATTCATAAATGTTCTGTAAAGGACTTAAATTGAATAAAGAGATTTTGATTTGATTTGATAAAGTCGAAACTACCCACCTCGAGGTGAGATTCTGAGTAATCTTCTTTTTGCGAAGAACAGCGACAGACCCAAGAGGGCAATTCTCTCGTGTGAAAATATTAAGCCGAGATTGTAATTGCGCATTCGGTAGTGTCCTTTCTCTTACGCCATATAAATTCCTTTGTTTTCTGGACAGCGTGCTTTTTTATGATACTTAGTACGAAATCATGCCAATTATCTATAAACCATTGTTTTCTGATCCTTGGCCAAGTCTTACCTACTTAATACGGAATCAGGTTAATGTGTAAGGATGCGTTTCCACTGGAGCGGAACGAAGTGAAATCCACCAATAGAATTGCATAAAACCGCTTCTCAACAAGCAAGTTTCTTCTAATGGTGGTTCTTAAACATTGATCTAACTGCGTACTAAGTAACGCAGCCTAAAATGACATTTTTTTTCTACAGGGTTAAAACCTGGATTACGATTAACGAGCCAAAGCAGGTGGGAGTCTTCGGCTATGGGATGAAGAGGTTTGCTCCCGGTATAAACGCCCACGGCGTGGGGGAGTACCTGGCGGCAAAGCATATGATGATGGCCCATGCTAGGGCGTGGCATGTGTATGATGACGAGTTTAGGAAGGAACAAAAAGGTTTGTGTGAAACTTTTTTCACAATTTTCACGAATCCAATTTTTTATGTGATAGGCAAACAAGCAGATGGATTTATCTAATGGGGTAGCAATTACCGCCGCCCGTGGGCATTTGCAACATCAGTAGAGTCAAATGTACGCTGCCAATCTTTTAAAGGTTATCTCTGGATTAGGCATCCGGTATTCTCACTCACTGACATATTTCTGTAAGGCCGTGGTAATCATTTCGGTCTAGCTGGCCCATTCATGACGAAGCATAGCTTATTTTCCTGTTTTTTTTTTAACTGTTGCTGAAATCCTCTTCTGCTTATCTTCGCTGTCTTTTCCACCGTAAAACGGTGACAGCAGATGCATTTCATTGGTTCTTAAATGTCTGCCAGAACATCAAACCGGCCATTTTAAAAAACAACGTGTTTCACTAATGACATTGGCGGAATCACACGTGCGGCCGGCCGCCACAATGCGCGGGACCTTTTTTATGTGATAGGTAGCAGACGAGCAGGCGGATCACCTGATGGTAAGCAATTGCCGCCACCCATGGACACAACACCAGTGGAGTTAAAATGCGCTGCCAACCTTTTATCTCCTTCCCCCTCCCCGGGTGGGCCTCCGGTACCCTCACTCACTCGGCGAAACACAGCACAGGGGCTGCTTCACGCCGGTTTTCTGTGAGGTAGTGGTACCACTCCGACCGCCGACCCATTCATGCCGAAGCGTGGCTCTCCCACAATTAAAACCTATTACCTCTAGTCAACCTATTACCTAATTTCAGGGTCTTGCAGCATAACCATAGCTACAGACTTTCGTCAAGGCGCAACCTGACTCCCCGTCAGACATCCAAGCTGGTTCGGACGCGATGGACTTCGAGGTGGGGTTATACGCGCACCCCATATTCTCAGACGCGGGGGGGTTCCCCGAGAGCGTGGTGCGGCTGGTGGGAGAGCGGAGTAAGCAGCAGGGGTACACGAGGAGTCGGCTGCCGGAGTTCACTGAGGAAGAACGGGAGTATGTAAAAGGTAACCCTTTAAGGCCAAAATCTGTGACATGGCGGCGCCTGCGCAGTTTCATAGAAACACTCACCTACAGTGGATCTGGGTATCGCATGCGATGTATGTCACATTTGTCTTCTAAGTCGCATGACATTTAATCCTATTTTGACGTTTAATCTATCGCTCGCTTGGGTCACTTGCCTAGCAATGAGTGGGTGAGGTCTAGTGATTCATGCTGAATTTCGTATGTCGAACGAAAATCAGTAGAAAACGTGCGCTCAACTAGCGACGAGTGAATCAAAAATAGATACCGCCTGGATAAGTTGTGGTGGTGTCAGATGTGTAGCTCTCTCACGATGTTAGATAATTTTACATTTTATTAAAAAAATATAGCCCAACAAATATATCAAAATGCAAAACTGACACAGTGTAACAATTTGATTTTAGGCACCAGCGATTTCTACGGGTTCAACCATTACTCCACGAAGTTCTACACTCGCTCCACGTATTCTGAAGGCGTGTACCCCGTGCCTTCCTACGACGATGACATCGGGGCTGTGTGGTCTTACTTGGATTACAAGCAAGCTGTTGCCCAACATTGCACGGTAATTTTACTTACCCTCACTTCGTTTCGGGACCTTAGTTCCACTCCGGACCAATAGATGGCGCTGTGTATAGATTAGATCGCGCAAGCGTTGCTGTATTTGTTGATTGTTGTTAATAGAATTTACCTCTTTATTAGTACAGAAGATTTAATTTAAATATGGCAAATACGTGTAGAGGAGGATACAACCTGGCCCCCAATGGGAGCTATCGCGTGTGTAAAATGCGCTAGATGGCGTACTAAAAAACTGAGGTCTATCTACACGGTGATTGGTTATTTTTGATGTCACTAAACTGCCAACGATGTTTCAAGTTGGACCTCAGTCTAACATTACGCCGATAAGCCGTACGATTTCTATGATGGAGGACTTTGCCCTGCAGTGAGATGATACTTAACTTTTTTTACGTCAAAATCTAACCAATGTATTTTGCCAGTTGTCCATTAACGCATTCTAGCGCAATTTTTCACACGTGACAACTCCAATTAAATGTTTCTTTTTTCAGGAGATACCGTTCGGCATAAGAAAAGCCCTAAAATGGGTGAAAGACAATTGCAACAACCCTCGCATTATGATCACAGAAAACGGGTTCGGCAACTTGGGTGGACTGCAAGACGACGACCGACTATCGTACCTGAGGAAATATGTAGACTCAATACTGGACGCAATAGAACTAGACCAGTGTAATGTTGTTACTTATACTCTGTGGAGCTTGATGGATAATTTTGAATGGGCGAGCGGATTGAGGTAGGTCGACCTACGCCAGTCGTACCAACATTATGAAAATAATACGCAAGTTTGTTTTTTTTAGATAGGTGGCATGAGGAGCAGACGGATCACCTGATGGTAAGTGATTGCCGCCGTCAATAGACACCCGCAACACCAGTGGAGACAAGTGCTCCGCCATTCTTTTATCGGCTTCGGCATGAATGGGTCGGCTAGACTGGATTGATACCGCGACCTCACAGAAGATTGGCGTGAAGCAGCGCATGCGCTGTTTCGTCGTGTGAGTGAGGGTACTGGAGGCATGTGGGGGAAAGGGAGTTAAAGATTGGCAGCGCACTTGTGAGTCTACTAATGTTGCAAGTGTCTAAGGGCGGCAATCACTTACCATCAGGTGATCCGTATGCTCGTCTGCCACCTATCCCAAAAAAAAATTAGTTTTGACGATGTTGGTGTCCTGAATTTACTTCACTCTGGCAAAAAAATACATACACCGCATATTAATTCCATGATCATAATATTGTTTTTCAGGATAAGGTTTGGAATCTTCGAAACTGATTATGAAGACGAGCGAAGGACTCGGACAGCCAAAGCTTCGGCATTTTGGTACCGAAATCTTGCTACCACAAGAGTTTTTGACATTAAATATGAACCTACTTTGGAGAAACTAACCTTTTAAAAAGGTTTTTCAGGGTGGCTATCGAACCTAATCTGTGAGAAGTTAATATACTTATTAGTCAAATAAAACCATTATTACAATAAAAAAAATACATTTTATTTATTTACTACAGTCATTTTATATTAGTAATATCAAAAATATATTGTGAGGGTCAATGTTCTTATCGTACTTAATGCTATTTTACAATTAAAATAACGAATAACTTATTTTAAGTAAGTATGTAACGTTTATGAAAGTTATAATAAAATTTTATAAGAATTTGATTTTTAAATGCAAGTTAAAAATATAGATTTTAAATAACAATATTCTTTAATAATAATAATCTTAAAATGGAAGACTAGGCAAGGCGAAAATATTTTTAAAGTCTGTATCAATAACAATATTTTTATATATTACTTAAAAGTACTTACAAATGGACAACTTGTGCCATAATAACATATATTTATGTCGCTTATTTAATTTATCATGTTATTATTACATTTCAAAATATTTGATTTAATATCGAAATCACGATATTACTAAACAAAAATATTATAATAGGTACCATCAAGTACCTTATACGTCGTTCCCCAAACATATATATCACATCACAAGATACGGGATATCACAAGAAAGATTTGAAAAATACTTTTACAATAAATATATTCTCTCCAACTAGTAAATTAAATTTTCAATGTTTAAGTAGACCGTGTAAGAGATAGGAAGCTCTTTACTG
Organism: Cnaphalocrocis medinalis; assembly: GCA_014851415.1. Lineage (NCBI taxonomy): Eukaryota > Metazoa > Arthropoda > Insecta > Lepidoptera > Crambidae > Cnaphalocrocis > Cnaphalocrocis medinalis. The sequence continues at coordinate 8,524,521 of CM026298.1, read as the reverse complement.
CCCCCGATAGTTAAAAAGGCGTATCTAAATTTTTGTTCAAAATGAAGTTATATAGGCATATGGTGGGATGCGCCTTTTTAACTGTGGGGGGTAGTAAACCCTGTTTATCTTTGTAAAAATAAGAGTAACATAATATATTCTTATGGTATAAATATAAATGTGATAATCACGAATTAAAATTGGCTCATGCTTATTTTTATGAATTATTGAAAATTACAATTTTATTCTATGTTAAATACAGAGTTAAACCGCTTGATTTAAGAACTCTCAACATGTAAACTATCGGATTGGAGATGGTATAAAGGCACTTATACATATCAGTGTCTGGTTCTACCGCCCAAAAGTTAGACGGTAGTAGCTTCATTGTAAGAACCGAAGCCATAGGTATTGACGCAACCGGCAATTGACGCATTAGGAGAATGGCATACAGCATGGACTAAACGCGCAGCATTACCTAGGCAGATGATAATGACGATAAGTTTGTGGTTTGTGGGTGGGATGAATTATTATGTCAAATTTAGGTTGAGTAGCGCCCGAATTTCCAATCACTAAACTCTGATTTTTAATCATGTGGCGTAAACTGACAGATGTCAATGTGTAATCCCCATACATTATCACTCAATTTGACAGATGCAAAATTGTCAGTCTGTTTACATTTTACGGAGGGATACTGGTGGCTCTGAAGTGACTAATGTGTGGATGCCTTCGACTGACCGTGTCCTAGCAGGTCTCTGGCTGTGCCATGGCGTAGAGCATGGAGTAGACGCGCGATTCTCCTGATCCTGAATCATGGTATATGCGACAGCTTACGACGCACGTATCTATTATAACACGCTAGAAGGATGACGATGAGTGTATGTGACGTAGGCACTGACCGTGTCTAGCATGTCTCCGGCTGCCCCATGGCGTGCAGTACAGTGTAGACGCGCAGCATGTCGGGTCGCTCGGCGCGCGCGTGGCGCGTGCACAGCAGCGCGAGGTTCACGAACGAGCGGCACAGCGCCGGCGACGACTGCGCCGTGTTTATGAGGAGGCGGTCCTCGTACAGCGCTGGGAACAAATAAAAATATTATGATTCTGTCTCAATGCAATGCAACTCGACGACGAATAGAAAGAAATATGGCATGATCAATGGCGCTTCTTATTGGCCCGTTGTCCCGTATAGCCCGTCGGCTATCCACCAATGGCAGGGGTATGTGTGTAGGCAGTACCACAATACATGGTACCTGTCTGCCTCGCGTGCTCCACATACCGATAATACACGGTTATGGCGGCCAATCTCAACGATCAGCCATCGACGCAGGACATTCCCTTATCCTCGATAGGACACCAGTGTGACACGACCGAAGAAGGATCAGGCGCAGGACCACTCTTAATTTGATGTGACACCAGTGTGACACCCGTGTGACACCAGTGTGGCTGTTGCCACCAGTGTGGCTGGTGTCACACTCTTAATTTGATGTGACACCAGTGTGACACCCGTGTGACACCAGTGTGGCTGTTGCCACCAGTGTGGCTGGTGTCACACTGGTGGTGTGACACTAGTGTGACACCAGTGTGACAACAGTGTGACACCAGTGTGACACCAGTGTGACACCAGTGTGACAACAGTGTGACACCAGTGTGACACCAGTGTGACACCAGTGTGACACCAGTGTGACACCAGTGTGACACCAGTGTGACACCAGTGTGACACCAGTGTGACACCAGTGTGACACCAGTGTGACATCAGTGTGACACCAGTGTGACACCAGTGTGACACCAGTGTGACACCAGTGTGACACCAGTGTGACACCAGTGTGACACCAGTGTGACACCAGTGTGACACCAGTGTGACACCAGTGTGACACCAGTGTGACATCAGTGTGACACCAGTGTGACACCAGTGTGACACGAGTGTGACACCAGTGGGACACCATTGTGACAGCAGTGTGTCACCGGTGTGACAACAGTGTGTCACCAGTGTGACAACACTGTGTCAAGCGCAGGACGCACTTTACGTGGTTTACGAGGCACGGGGGTCAACAACAACACTACCAAATTCTAGACTTCAGGCTGACACTGAAAAGATGTCGCAGCCGTGGCAGTCATTTGTTAGGGTGACTGCCACGGCACTGAAGACACTAACCAATGTCGCAGTCAGTACCGATCTAAGTGACACCATGATGCTGGTGGTTTGGTTGGTTGGTCTGGTTTGGAATTAAAGGAGCAGTGCAGATTAGCAGTGAACGTCTATTGGCCGTAATGATGATGTCCACGTGTCTATGTACGTGTCTCACATCTGATGGCTGCAATGCTGATGTCCTATGTATCTCACTCACCGACGTCGTTGCCCTGGTTGGCCTCGCGGCGCAGGTGGTCGGCGAGGCGCGGCGGCGCGCGCGCGGCGTCCGCGGGCCGCAGCGCCGTGGCCAGCTCCAGCAGCACCACGCCGAAGCTGAACACGTCCACGCCCGGCGACAGGCAGCCGAGCGGAGGCACTCGTGGACAGTACCACGAGACATGGTGCCTCCACATACCGATAATACTCGGTTATGGCAGCCAATCTTAATGACCAGCCATCGACGCAGGACATTTATAGTGCTCAAACACAGGTGCACTCTCTATTCCCTTATCCTCGATAGTACACGACCAAAGAAGGATCAGGCGCAGGACCACTCTTAATTTGATGGGACACCAGTGTGACACTAGTGTGACACCAGTGTGACAGTAGTGTGACACGAGTGTGACACCAGTGTGACAACAGTGTGACACCAGTGTGACAACAGTGTGACACCAGTGTGACACCAGTGAGACACCAGTGTGACACCAGTGTGACACCCGTGTGACACCCGTGTGACACCAGTGTGGCACCAGTGTGGCACCATTGTGACACCAGTGTGACACCCGTGTGACACCAGTGTGACACCAGTGTGACACCAGTGTGACACCAGTGTGACACCAGTGTGACACCAGTGTGACACCAGTGTGACACCAGTGTGACACCAGTGTGTCAAGCGCAGGACGCACTTTACGTGGTTTACGAGGCACGGGGGTACAACACCACCAAATTCTAGACTTCAGGCTGACACTGAAAAGACGTCGCAGCCGTGGCAGTGACCCTGTCGGGTGACTGGTACTGAAGACACTAACCAATGTCGCAGTCAGTACCGATCTAAGTGACACCATGATGCTGGTGGTTTGGTTGGTTGGTCTGGTTTGGAATTAAAGGAGCAGTGCAGATTAGCAGTGAACGTCTATTGGCCGTAATGATGATGTCCATGTGACTATGTATGTGTTTCACGTCTATTGGCTGAAATGATGATGTCCTATGTGTGTCACTCACCGGAATCCTTGGCCTGGTCGGCCTCGCGACAGAGAACATTGGGGTTGGTCTATGTCCAGCAGTGACCGTCTATTGTCTGCAACGCTGATGTCCTACGTGTGTCACTCACCGACGTCGTTGCCCTGGTTGGCCTCGCGGCGCAGGTGGTCGGCGAGGCGCGGCGGCGCGCGCGCGGCGTCCGCGGGCCGCAGCGCCGTGGCCAGCTCCAGCAGCACCACGCCGAAGCTGAACACGTCCACGCCCGGCGACAGGCAGCCCGAGCGGAGGTACTCGTCGGGGAGGTACGGACGAGTGCCGTGGACTCTGCGACATAAAACAATTATAATGAGGGTTTTTATGCAAATGAAAAATCCGACAGATGGCGGTAGAAGACTGGTCCAACAACGAGCCGGCCTCCCACATCCCCGCATCCCTCTCCGAATCCACCCCTCCCTGCCCCCGACCACGACTCCGAATCCTGTCTACCCAGCAGAAAACGAAAGACGAAGACCAGGAATGGCTCGACGGACTGAGAGATCAACTGAGGGAGATGTACAAAAAACCGAAAAAAAGTTTGGAGAAAAAAGACCTAGCTACACCTCAAGACACCGACAGCGACTAACTGTCCCCTCTCCCAAACAGACGAGTGCAACAAAGCAGTGGCAGGACCCCGTCCCTACGGAGTCGAAGACCGCCCCAGCAGCACCTTGTCGGGAGGCCACCTCTGCTATAGCACACATACGAGTGGCACGAGAAGCAGCCCGGGTAAAGGGTTGACCCCATACGCTCGAACCGTACGCAATTGCGTGGAATATCGGGTACGCTTACAACAACGAGCGGATTGGCTACATTTTGACGTATAATGTAATTTATGTATTTATTATTATGATGTATTTATCTTATTACCTACATAAAAAATCTGCACTGCCTTACCCCTTGTTAATTCGCTGCATTATTCCTCTACCCAAAGGTTGTCTGGAAGAGATCGCTATTAGCGATAAGGCCGCCGATATTGTATTTGGAAATTACTATTAGCATTAAGTTCTGTAATGTGTTGTGCAATAAAGAGTATCTATCTATCTATCTAATGTCAAAATTATGAAGTTATTTTATAATACAACCATTGTCGTTAAAGTTGAACCAGGTGTCCAGCATGAAACGAGTGAATGAGGGTACCGGAGACCCAATATGCTCCAGGTTGGAATTGTAAAATATGACCGGTGATTTATTTGAAGCTTACAAAAAGTAAACAAACGAAACCAAGTGAGGGCAGGCCACTAGTCTCTACAATAAAGATATTGAGTACTAACGGCCGCCCGCGACTTCGTCCGCGTGGAAAAGTAACTTTTTACCCCACTTTTAACCCCTTACAACCCCTTTTTCGCAATAAAAAGTAGCCTATGTCCTTTCTCAGGGTCTAGACCATCTGTATACCAAATTTCATTTAAATCCGTTCAGTAGTTTTGGCGTGAAAGAGTAACAGACAGACAGACAGAGTTACTTTCGCATTTATAATATTAGTATGGAAGTATGGATTAACGTACCTGGAAACTTTGAAATGCCTGTTATCTCCGTACGGGCCTTTACGCGCGAGCCCGAAGTCGCCGATCTTGGGGATGAGGCACTGGTCCAGGAGAATGTTGGCCGGCTTGATGTCCCCGTGGATGAGTGGCGCGCTCGACATGGTGTGCAGGAATTGGAGGCCTCTGTAAATGACGACATTATTATATACGTTTTTGTATGACATAGATAGCTAAATATTACCGAATGGCAGCCGAAATTGGGACGACGTCCTGTGGGTAGACCACCTGCCCGTTGGTCTGACGATATTGTAATGTTAGTGGGGAAACAATGGGTGAGGCTGGCTGGGGACCGTAGACAGTGGCGTGATAGAGAAGAGGCCTATACTCAGCAGTGGGTGGATGTGGGCTGATATGATGATGATAGATGGTAGACGGTCCGACGGATCATCTAATGGTAAGCGATTACTGCCGCCCATGGTCACCTGCAACACCAGCGGTGTCACAGTTACATTGATTTTACTGGCCCGATGCAGTATTTGGTAAAAATATGGTCACTATCCTTTTTTTTTTTTGATCTTCCAGGAAAAATTAAATTACGGTCCATCGTAATGTCATTTCTCCTGGGAGATGATCTGGGAGGTGGTAGATGATCCATCACCTGATGGTAAGCAATTGTCGCCGCCTATAGACACCTGCAACACCAGTACAGTCCCAGATGCGTTGCTAACGTGTAAACCCTTTCCCCCCACTCCTCCGATACCTTCACTCAGAAACAAACAACGCACAAAATTTGTAACAATAGGCGAACGTAATGCCCAGGGGCATTCTCTACCAGTTAACCTTTGAGTCATGCAGAAAAGACAGTGGTGTGAGTGTTACTTATTTAGTGAGGATCAAAGGAATAAAGAAAAAATAAATCGCATGATTTCTGTCTGGCTCGCTATTTTTTTTTGTTTATATGGACCGTATAGTAACGGATCATTTTTGGAAATTCTCAACAATCTAGCATTTATTTACATGGCATCCATTAGCCATTCGTAATATCTAATTGGCAACACTGATCGAAACATGCTTTTTATATTGAGGACAATCAAGATGACCTCACTCCGCCTGGTGGTAAGCGGCCATGAGATCTAGATATAAGGTTGACAGGCATAAAAAAACAAACTTACAACTTTACAATAAAAAATAAGATAACAAACCTGGCGACACCATGTGCGATTTTATATCTCTGCGACCAAGTAAGCGGAACTTCGTTGTTCTTAACACGTAGCCTCCGCTCCAAAGATCCCCCCATCATCAGTTGGTAGACCAGGCACACTTCCGCTCCTAAAAAGTTAAGTTTAAATGTGTAGACTGTTGGAAGGTAAAATGAAACTTGTTGTCTGTGATAAGTTGTCTATGAGCGGTATCTTTGTCTAAACACCGCCGTCGTAACTGAATTGAAATAGTATAGAATCTATAATATGAAATCATAACATAATAATTATATTATAAAAGTATCAGCCTATATACTGTCCCACTGCAGGGCAAAGGCCTCTATCATAGAAATCAAGTTATCGCTACTATGATGGGATTAGGCTTAATCACCACGCTTGCCTAATGCGGATTGGTGATCACAAACCCGAGCTATGTTCGAAAAATTCGAATTATACTTTTGCTCGACCCGGGAATCGAACCCGGGACCCCGATATCACGATATTATAAAATGAACCACAATTTATAAATCAAAACTGTCCTGCGAAATATATTATATTCAGGTTTGCTGTCCACGACATGCAGTTCAGGCTCAAAAATTAGAATAGAAAATAACCAGGCAACAAGACGTCTTTTTTATAGTTGGTTTACAATCTTATCATAACTACATAAAGTTTAAAATCTGGTGGCCCCGTATGGTACGTACACATCAAAGTGTACAGAACTGTCAAACTTCTTCATTAGATTGTTATCTTACTGTCAAACAAATGTGTTTGACAGTAAGATAACAATCAACTTAATGAAGTTCAATATCTATCATAGGCTGGTTAAACCCACATACCTCCACAGCTGTACCCGTACAGGGGCACGATGTTGTCATGCCGGTACTGGTTGAGGCACAGCTCGCGGATCAGCTCGCGGTCCCGCGCGTCCGTCGCCCGGAGCCGCTTCACAGCTACCGTCAGCTGCTTCCATTCACCTGGACATTTATTTAAATATAGAATAGAATAAAAAAATATTTTGCATTTTAATTTATTACACAATCACATAAAACAAAAGAAAAAATACAACAATCTAAAAAAACATATGAGACATTTTACATGACGTGTTACCAAAATGGATTCTAACTCGATATCGTACACCAACAGCAATACATAGAGAGTGTATTTGAAAACCTTTAGATCCCTACAACCACGTGTTCAATCAATCATTCTGAACAACATTGAAGGGTGCAGGCAAAGAATAGGGAATGTAACATTTTTTTATAAATTTAATTGAAGGCAAATCAGTTGCCTTAAGTAGTTTAGTCCCCAAACTACTTAATTTTCAAAAAAGTAAACAAATACATTCCTTGATTTTTGCCTGTACCCTTCATTTGTTCAATTACTTTTGGAAATTCTTATTAAAAAATCAACTTTTAATACAAAGTCGGTCACGTGACTTGGTGGTATGGCGCCGAAAAAATGTTTGACGAATTTTCAAAAGTCTTAGAACAAATGTTGTTCAGAATCGTTTGTAGAAGACGCAGGGATGCTAATTTTTACAGATATACTCTGTGTAAAACAATCATAAATAACAAGTGCATAGAAAACAAGAATTTAAACATTTTTGCCATAGGTGAACACAAAATGTGTTCACAGTAATTATGTATAATGAAGTTCACAGTATAATGGGGTGAAAACAATCCACTAGATGGCGTACTTTAGAACTATGATGGACCATCTACACGGTGAATGGTTGTTTTGATGGGAAATGTCAAAACGTCACTAAACAACCAATGATGTTGAAGTTGGACATCAGTGAAATCATCCATTTAGCAGATTTTTCATACACGATTCACGTGCAATCGACAGTTAATTTTGACATTTGTATGGACGAATGTATGAAATCTCTAAATTCGACTTCAATGTCGAGTGCACGAGATTGCCTACCATGTGTACCGCTGGATCCTTTATCGCATCTATAAAAAAAAACATCGGGTTGTGTGGTTGGTTTTAAGAGACGATTACCTTTAAAGACTTGCGCGAAGCCGCCCTGTCCGAGCAAGTTGCTGGGACTCCAGTTGCCGGTGGCCTCTCTCAGCTCCTCGTACTTGAGCATCGGGATGGCGGCCACGTTGCGCATGATCTCCGACCTGATGTCGTTCTCTCTGCTGTCTGTCGATGACGCAGTCTGAAGGTAGGAAGTGGGTGTTATTAGGCCAGCAAAAAAAATGTAGGTGTGAGAGCGTTCGTTTCAAAGTGGACACTGCGACCAAGTTGATCTCTCTGCATCTCTCCCTCTAAAGATCGTCACCCAGGCCCGAGAATTCTAAGATTTTTTGCTCGTCACTGCTCTAACATAACTTCACGCAATATTATTTCGTTTAGTAGAGTTTAGTCAGCATTATCATCACAAAAATATTGGTTACTAGTGGCCCGCCCTCACTTCGCTTCGGGACCGTAATTCAGAAATGAACTAATAGATGGCGCTGTGGTCAATTACACCGCGCAAGCGTTTCGTGTTTTTGGTTTCACTATAAGCCTTGCCGTTGTCTATAGAAGTTATCTCTTCATAAAGATTATGGATGTTAGGTTAGAACAGTCAAAAAGTCTTGAAATTTTCGGGCGAGTTTGTTTCATAACCCGGGAGCGCAAGCCTCCATCCTCTGATGTGAATAGCTGCCCAGGGTTCGGCTTCTTGGGTGCCCGAGGGCATCGCAATGACAGAGCATATGGTGTCTCGTTCTCTGCTTACAATACAACAATAAAAACTACAAAACAAAAACTACAAAAAAATATTTTAAAAAATATCGCATCTTTCCTAAGTCATAAGCCGCTCGCGACCAAAAACTTAATTCTAAACGAAAAAAACTATAGGTAATTATTTATGCGAAGCCAAAACTTGCGGTTTTGCTTTAATTACATTAGGCGCTATTATTAATCGTGTTTACTCACTTTACTGATATCTGATGAGTCATCGTCCATCGGCGAGTCGTTCAGACAACGGCTCGACGTTGGCAGCGGAGCACCCTGTAACAAGGCTCCGTATTATTGTAGTAACACTCTGTATTAAAAAGTTCGTAAATAAACTGAAACATTTAAACAATACCTGTCTTATACATTTTCATCCCTTCAACCACGTACCAGGTGACGATAATTAACTGGGGGCGTCAACCCAGAACACCCAGACTCAAGAAAATTTAGAAAATGTAGTTTCCTAAATTGACTTGACCGGGAATCGAACTCGGGACCTTTCGCGCTTCGGGCGAACACCTTAGCCACAACGCCATTAAGGCCGACATATGTACAGTCAACTCCAAAAATATGTATACACTTTAGGACCTTGTCACAATACAAATGTATAAGAACGACTTCTACTTTCTTAATTATGCATTGTGACAAGGTCCTAAAGTGTATACATATTTTTGAAGTTGACTGTACATATTTCTAGTTAGTAAAAGGATTTTCAAAATCTCTCTAGTAATTTTTGGGTTCACTAGGTTTATCCTTCCTCTTTATAATGATAGTATAGTAGTAAGTATACATAATGACGAACGAGGAAAACGGTATTAGTGTATACTTATTCACATATTACCTATAGTTACCTATGTATAGCGTGTGACGCATCCTCCAAACCCAGGTATTGTTTGAATCGCGCTTATTTTAAATTCACAGAAGTATTTGCGTACAATATTTTATTTGGCTTGACCATTGACGTACGTATTCAATAAAATTAAGGTACTTTTAGGCTTTGCTTTTAGGTAGGTACGAGTAACTAACTATGAATGAGACTTAGGGCTTGTTTCACAATATACGGATAAGTTCACAGTATATCCATATTCGGCTACGGCGGCCAATCTTAACGATTAGCCATGTACGCAGGATATATTATAGTGACCAAGTGTGTGCGCAAACACAGGTGCACTCCCTATTCCCTTACCCTCTTAATTCGATAGGACACCAGTGTGACACGACCGAAGAAGGATCAGGCACAGGACCAACAGTTTAACGTGCTTTCAGAGAGGGTACGTACAGCCACACATCAAAGTATACAAAACTGTCAAATTTCCTCATTCCATTCTCACCTTTATGTCACACGTGTTTGGTTCAATATCAATTCAGGAAATTTGACAGATTGTGGTAACCTGATGTGTGGCTGTCTGTACAAGACCACCAACTTCCAGATTTCGGGCTGACACTAAGAATTTCTGAACAGAAAAACTCAGGTACAAATTTTGATCCGACCCGGGGATCGAACCCGGAACCCCAAACGCAGCCGTCGCTTTATAATGTGACCCACTACCCACTGCACCACCGAGGCAGTCAAAAATACCAGTTACGTAAACTATATGCTACTTATTTCTACCATAAACACTGTTAGACACGACTGTCAAATAGCGTTATATTATGTCCCTTTACGTCCATGAGTTAAGTACAAACACAAACTACTTTTATTGCCCTTTAAACAGGGTGTTTACATTGGCTCTAGGTGTTAATAAAAAAAACATTAAGTTGCTTAGTACCTTTTTAGCTATAGTGAATAGCATGCAATCCTCCATCTTGAAAAATTCAATTTACTTTTATCTAAGTCTGTAATGTTTTGCTTTCTTAAAAAATATCATATTTTCGCCACAATCAGTGTAAATAGGTTGGCGGCGCTAATTTCATTCGTATAGCCCCTTAAGTATTAATTACATACCTGTTCTATCAACTTCACTGGTATCGGTATTCCAAGCGATTCCTCTGTGTGGATCTTCTGTTTTTTGTTTTTCTCTAGAAAAAACAACCATCAGTATAATATAATGTACCTATATTTAAAAAAGTTAAATTAACTTTCTCCTTGATAATTAATTAGTTAATAGAGCTCATTAAATAATTATGAAAGTACTTAAGTGATTTTATCTGATATAGATACCTAATTAAGTAATAGTCACTTAGTGGATGTTTTTTCCCCCGATTCCACATAAGTAAATCTTAACTTATATTTTGCTAATTGCAAATGACAATGTTAGAATTATTGAAAACTTGAATGTTAAAAGATTGAATTCGAAAATTTCCCTTAAGAATCAGACCTTTTCCCGCGTTAGTAGAAACTGGCGACATCGAAATCGGTTTGTGTTTTTGATTTTACTCAACGTCGTAAAGCCCAGACAGCAGACACAATGGAAAATCAATTGTTTTATGCCTTTTAAAAGGCTTTTGGGTCTTACGACGTTAATTAAAAATACGTCGTATTGATGATTGAAAGTTCATCTTACCTTTCCAATATTATATTTTTAGTAGTTTGAAAACAAAACTTATTGCTTGATATTGTAATTAATAATTGTTATAAGTATGTAGTTATTGTTGTCTATCACTGAATATAGTAATTTTGTGTAATTTTGTTTACTAACTATCACACAATATGCATTAGTTTTGTTTCTAACTATAAATGATAAATAAGCATACCGTCAATAACTTCCGTGTCCCTTTCCCTCACACCATTAGGACAAAGCTTGGCCAGCAACTGATGGAACTTAGAGTCGACGACAGGCAGGAGACACCGCATCGCTGGGATATGCTTCATCCTGTACAGCAGTATGAACAGCTCTCCGACTCGGTGGTTGAGCTGCCCCCAGTTTGTGAACAGCTGGTTCGTGGGAGACGTGGAGCTGCGGCGGGCCATTTGTTCTATTTCCTAAAATAAAGATGGATTCTTATTTCATTATTTTACAGACCAGAAGACCAAAAATTTACCTACACAAAACAAAATTTGTTTTCCTCACTCAACACTTACCAATCCACTAGCATTGTCATACGTATGGCCATGTGCTTTTTAATTTTTTTTGTGTAAGGTGGCAGACGAGCAGACGGTGATCACCTGATGGTAAGCTAATTCTGCCGCCTATAGACACCTGTAATACCAGTACAGTCACAAGTACGCTGCAACCTTTAACGTTGTAAGGCCCAGACAGCAGACACAATGGAAAATCAATTTTTTTATGCCTTTTAAAAGGCTTTCGGGTCTTACAATGTTATCCCCTTTTTTCTTTTCCTTAATATTCTATTGCTTTTTCCTTTTTTGAATTATCTATTTTTAAATGGTGTTGAATGCACCATCAGCAATCGATTTTTTATCGAATACAATAACAATACCCATACGCCATTAAATAACATGCATTTCATTTTACGTTAAGTTAGATGTTCTACAAATCTTTTACCTCAAAATGAGCAACAGGTAAACATGATTTGATACCTAAACTTTAAGATGTTTTTCAATAATGAGTTCCTGATGGTTTCTTAAAAGCCACAAAAACAAGATTAAGATATTTTGGTTAAAGTCTTAACATATCATCCAAAATAACTACACTAAATTGTTTAGAAATGTTCTAGGTTTGATATGTTTGAGTATGCAACAATATCATATTATTGATTAGGTAGGTACTAGTGGACTGCCCTCGCTTTCTTTCAGGACATAACTATGCTAGAAACTTTGCCAATAGATGGCCAGTGTTTTGTCTTATCAGATTACATAATATAATACGCCTCGTGGTTTTCTTTAGAAGTTATCCTTATAAAAAGTGTTGATGTGAATGCAAATGAACACACTATTTTGTTTGCTCTTGGCTCTGAACCTTAAGAGTTAAGGCACCTTTAATGGAGTGTGTTTAACAAAAGTAGACTATTCACTCTAATTAAAAATGGGTTATATAAATTTACTGGGGTTTAACAGTCACAGGAGGGTATTGTAGAGTGAAAATTTATTTTCGCCTTATATTCACCTACAGTTAAGCAAAGATTTAAATCATAGATATGCCCTCGCCATACTTTGACCGCGCCGATTTGAGTCGCACCTCAAATAACCTAGCTTAACTCAACTGGGATTGGCACGAATTAGTTGTCGTTTGCACTCGGTGACAGTTGTACGATACAGCTGCCTGGATTTTTGACAGGAAAAAGCACCCAAAATGCCTTCATGTGCCTTTTTATTGTGCAAGAAAAATACTACAAATTCAAATAAAGCGAATGGTGTAACATTTCACTCGTAAGTATTTATATTTCATCAATAATTTAATTTATTTTATTTTGTTGACAAAACGTCAAAGTCTGATCGGCTAGCGCGTGACAGAGAGAGTTGTATTGGCAATTACTGTGAGACAAAACGAGACAACATCATTATCTCGGTGGCCAATATACTTAGACCCGCTGTAGTACTCAGAACTCAGTTGATAACAGCTCATTTGTTAATGGTTTACAATAACCGGGAAAAGTACGGTAGCGTCAGCAGTTTCGATAGGTATTGTTTTAATAGCGGTCAGATATAAAATAGCAATTTTATTTCGACTAGAAATCAATAAACATGCAAATAATAATTACGTATTATTTTTAAGTGAACGTTTATTGTTTTAGATTTCCGCAAGATCCGCGTTTAAAAGAAAATTGATCAAAGTTATCCAGCGGGATCGAAGGGATGAATACTGGTTACCTGGACAATTTAGTCGAATTTTCTCTTCTCATTTCAAAGAAAATGATTTATATTTGACTCCCCTAGGTCGGCGTAAAGTAAAAAGTATTATATTTGTGTTTCTTCTGTAGTCTTATTCTATAACACAAGTGCTTAAGCTACTTAGTACGGAGTCAGGACATTAAATGTAGGGTTGTGTTAATTATTAATTAATTATTAAGTTATAGTAAATATTACTCATAATTTTTCTTAAGGAATAGTAGGGCAAAGGCCTTTATTATAGAAATCAAGTCATAGCTACTATGATAGGATTAGGCATAATCACCACCCTTTATGCGGTTTGGTGATCAAACCCGATATTCGCTCTGTGATTAGAGTAGGTAATTTATTTGAATAAATAGATAAATGTAGTGTAACATTTAAAAATAAAATGTCCTATAAATAAAATTGCTTTTAAATTTAGGAATTGTTTTATTTTAAGTTCCCAGTATGAATATTTTGCTGACCGTATTTTATCCTCATAGATAGTGACTTTCGATGACACGCACACGTCATGTCATCAAAATATTGCCTCGTTTTTAGGTGTCAGGGCATATCTATGATTTAAATCTTTGCAGTTAAGCATACTTTAAATAAAATAATATATTTTTTTAATAACAGACACATCACCCTTAGGTCTGATCAAAAATGAATCAAAGACACATCTAGACACTTGGTAATGGTTGTTCAGTCAAATAATTGGTCATTCAATGATATTATTGGTTATTTTTAAGTGGGCAACGGCATAATTTTAGTTTTTATATTGAACTTTGACTGAAACAATACAATCAACAGTCAAAACATATTAGATTGATGTCTAAAGGTTAATAAGATACTTAAACAGAGATGCTATGTTTAATATTCATAATACATAAAAAGTTGGCATCTAAGGCAAATTATTATAATACCTATAAGCTAGCCTCAAATTGGCAAACAACAAAAACAGGTTTACTCCACCCAAAAAAGTGCAAAAAGGAAAGTGGACTTTAATGCAAATGAAACCTAATAAGACAACCGGCTAAATCTATCTCCACTACTTTTTCTAAAATAACCTTTTAGGGATCCAAGATTATGATAGAACCATAAAACGGATCCTGAACATCTAGGCAGGCACGATGTGGTAATCCCAGAACCTTTAGCAACTTCGCAATTTGGGAAACCCAACATACAATATTAAAATCACTTACATTGACTTCGAACGCTTTGTAACTCATGTGGTCGGCCAATTCTTTCCATACATCGTCATTGTCCAAAAGTCTACACAATTCCCGATTGAGTTCGAATGGTAAATCGTAAATATACATTTTTTAACTTGATTTTCCTTAATTACACACGGACATCACACGCAAACGACAACAAATTACTGACGTTTGAAATTTGTGATCTGACAGGTGTTACTTTTGTTGCCAGTTCATGCATTAAATTTACCAACAGATTTAATAGGATATGATTCCTTTCTTTACGTCGAGTGTCTTGAAAAGAAATTTTGGAGAAATAACAGAGTTAATTTTTTTATAACCAAGAGGTAACGATTGCCATTTTATAAGTAAACCACTAGATACAGCGTGAACTTATTAAAAAACCTCCCTTCGCAAAAAAGCGATTGGTATTATGATAATAAAAGTTATCATAATACCAATCGCTTTTTTGCGAAGGGAGGTTTTTTAATCATGTAAACTGACTGACAGATGAAAATGACAAGTTTCTATGAATTTTGACATTTTGTATGTGTCAAATTGAGTGATATTGTATGGGGATGACACATTGACATCTGTCAGTTTACTTTACATGATATGAATCAGAGGATAGGTATTGAACGTGTGGCGGTCCTCCGCTGTCTCACATTTATTTAACTCTGTTCTTTTACATAATGTAAATATTACAGCTAATAACTTTTTCAGTGCCTAGGTACTAGTTAAGCTCGTTAGTTTAGGTTTTAGTTTATCTCATTTCTCCACACACTCCCTACTTTACACTAGGCTTCATGAACGAAATTATTTTTAATGAACCATACCCGTAAAAGACAAATTTTCACGCAGTTGTAGGAGACGTTTGAAAGCTGGTAACATTAATATGAATTGACATTTGAAAATGTCACTGTCATTGGGACAACTTGTTTTTTTTAAGGCAAAGATATAACAAAATATAAAGCTGCATTCTTCAAATTAATTGTTAAATCTAATTAATTGTTATAGTCCTAACCTAACTAATATTGTAAATGCGAAAGTAACTCTGTCTGTCTGTCTGTTACTCTTTCACGCCAAAACTACTGAACGGATTTAAATGAAATTTGGTATACAGATGATCCTAGACCCTGAGAAAGAACATAGGCTTCTTTTTATGGCGAAAACGGGGGGTTGTAAGGGGTCAAAAGTTACTTTTCCACGCGGACGAAGTCGCGGGCGGCCGCTAGTCTGTCAATAAAGTCGTGAAAATTCTTGAGGAACTACAGTAAATAAATTGCTTAAGTATATTGTTGAACGCCCCGTTGGTCTAGTGGTTTAAATACCGGGCCGTGATTTCGAGGTCCCGGGTTCGATTCCCGGGTCGAGCAAAAAGTATGTTTCGAATTCATCGAACATAGCTCGGGTTTGTGATCACCAATCCGCATAAGGCAAGCGTGGTGATTAAGCCTAATCCCATCATAGTAGCGATAACTTGATTTCTATGATGGAAGCCTTTGCCCTGCAGTGGGACAGTATATGGCTGATACTTTACTTTACTTTTAAATTGTTGCTAATACCTAAAACTCTTGACTTTATGGGTTTAGGATTCAATTTTAATAAAGTAACTGCATTAAGTCTTTTGTAATAAAACACATTTGTGAGCCGCTGTTAGCAACAGTAACTCTCTGCCGTCATCGGCTATGATCAGCTCGGCTGGACTCTTAGTCTTGGAGCGTGAAGCAGGATATCAAATCTCAGCATCCCCCAAGACGACGCAGCTTTTCTCGCACACTCCGAAACAGACCTCCAGATCCTCATTGACAAATTTTCGCAAGCGTG